>LPNX010810418.1:45198-115062 GCA_001517045.1 Pseudotsuga menziesii | reverse complement strand
TGAAATGTGTGTTAGATGCCAATCTAAAATGTAATTAGCATATGCATCAGTCAATGAATTCTGATTCCGTGGAATGTGATTGAATATAATAACTTCAAAATTTCGTTCCAATAACCGAATTTGCATGAATTGATGTAATAGAATAGGATTTCGTACCTGATAAGCTTGATTGAGCTGGGATACCACCAGCTGAGAGTCTAAACGGACCTCGAGCTGGGTGATACCATGTGACAAAGCATCCCATAGAAGCTCAATTACAGCCCTATACTCTGCAACATTATTAGAAGCAGGACCTAAACAAGCGCCTCCAACGGCAACTAGTTGTCCTGAGGGAGAGTAAATGACCCATGCTGTTGAAGTTAGATTACAAGTATGGCGACTGGCGCCATCAGCGAACCCTATATACCTTTCAGAAGACATCTGCAACAACCAGCAGATGGTATAAAAAACAAAACCGACAACCTAATATACATAAAAAATACATACAATAAAATTACAAGAAAAAGTGTTAAGCCTAAGCATAGTACTTCTTCAGGTAGAGCCCATTTCTAGGCTCAGGCAGCTTGTTCCCATCAAAATCAATTAACTCATATGCGCCTTTCTTCAAGAATTTCGAAACGACATAAGGTCCTAACCACATGGCCTTGAATTTTCCTGCCCCCAGGGGTTCTTTGTCTTGGTCCCAAAGCAAGACAAGTTCCCCCTCAGAGAAAACTCGAGGTTTGACTGATTTATCATATTGAGTTTTGACACTATTCTTATGAGCTTGATTAGTGGTCAACGCATCTCTACGCTGTTCATAAAGGTGTTCTAAATGTACCAGACGTTCTTCAAGCTCCGTGGTATCAGGTAACAAATGAATATCTATCTTTAAAGACGGGATTTCACACTCAATCGGAGTAACTGCTTCCACCCCATGAACGAGTTGGAAAGGGGAGAAACCCGTAGCAGTTTTAACGTTAGTTCAGTAGGCCCAAAGAGAAGGATATAGCATGATGTGCCAGTTAGAACGGGCTGCATCAATTGTACGTTTAAGGATAGTCTTTAAAGTCTTGTTTACAGCCTCAACTTGACCATTTTCTTGCGAATAGTACGAAGATGAATGTTCTTGTCTGAATCCGAGCATAGTGGTCAGTTCCGTCATCATTCTATTTTGGAAATGACTGCCATGGTCAGTGACAATCACTTTGGGTATACCAAACCGTGCTATAATCTGATTGAATACGAAGAAAGATGATGTCTCTCCGTCGGCTTTAAAAGTAGGCATTGCCTCTGCCCATTTCGTAAAATAGTCAATAGCGACAATGATGTATTTATGCCCCCCAGCCGAGGCTGGGTTGCATGTCACGTAATCAATCCTCCATTTCATAAAGGGGCCTACCGAGACAACAGGAAATAACGGAGTAGGATGTGACCGCATTTTCTTGGTGTAAAGCTGACAAGGATGACAGCGCTTCACTGCTTCCACACAATCTTTGAAGATCGTGGGCCAAAAATAACCGGCACGTAGGATCTTCTAGGCCATTGCTAACCCAGATAAATGACCCCCACATGATCCACTATGGGAATCATTCAGTACAATCTCCGCTTCCTCATGGGTAAGGCATCAACGTAAAATGGAATCTACCCCTCTGCGATATAATGTATCTCCTATGATGAGGTAGTTCTTGGCATGAAGGCGTAATTTACGTCGTTCCTCCTGTGAGGAAGCTGTAGGATACTTCAAAGTCTGGAGATATATAAGAATATCCCCATACCAAGGATCAGAGGTGGATATCAAGAAGATGTGCTCATCTGGGAATGAGTCATCTTCAACGGCTACATCTTCTTCAGTAGGAAATTCTACTATAAGTTCAGTAAAAACTAAGGACTTCTTAGACTTAGCGGACTGAAAATCCAAGTCAAACTCTTGAAGAATGACTATCCATTTGTTAAATTTTCCCCCAACAATCCGTTGAGATAAAACATATTGAAACGGATTCACATCTGCCACTACTGTTGTGGTCCTCAGTAAAATGTAGTGACGTAACCTCTGAACAGCATAAACAGCTGCTAAGGCTAATTTCTCAACATGGGAGTATCTAAGTTCAGGTCCGTCCAAAGCACGGCTAAGATAATAAACGAAATGATCTACAAGCTTATCATTCTCTTGGACTAACACTACCCCAATGGTCGACTCATACGTGGCCAGATATAATATAAAATCCCTAGAATAATCTGGTGAACGCAATAAGGGTGCCGACAGCAAAGCTTTTTTCAATGCCTCGAAAGCAAGTTGTGCGGTTTCATCCCATACAAATGGGGTGTCCTGTTTGAGCAGGCGCATGAAACCCTTAGTAATATTGGCATAGTTAACAATAAAACATTGAAGAAAATTAGACTTTCCTTGCAGGCTTTGAATTTGCCTAATAGAACGAGGAGGAGGTAGATTTACAATGGCCTCAACTTTTAATGGATCCACCTGGATGCCTCTACTAGAAACAATGAACCCGAGCAATCTTCCTGACTCAACACAGAATACACACTTGTGGGGATTCAAGTGGATTTTATAATATCCGCATCTCTCAAATATCAACCGTAAATGATTGGGATGTTGAATCCTCTTACGAGAATGTGCAGGTAGATCATCGAGGTATGGTTCGAAAATGGATTTAATATCATGGAAGGTAAAGTTCATAGCCCGTTGAAAGGTTTCCCCATCATTTTTCAATCCAAAGGGAATTTTCTTGTACGCGAAGGTACCCCAAGGACAAATGAAAGCAGTTTTATGTTGGTCTTCTGGTTTTATTTGAATTTGATTGTATCCGGAGAAACCATCCATAAACGAGAACACCTCACTTCCTGCACAAGCATCTATAATCTGGTCTATAAATGGCGTGGGATAGTTATCCTTAGGATAGGCTTTATTCAAATCTCTAAAGTCGGTACAGATGTGAATAGTCCCTTGCTTCTTATCGACAGGAACAGGGTTGGATACCCATTTTGTCAAAGCTATGGGATAGATAAAACCAGCCTTCAACAGCTTTTCAACTTCAGCCTTTACAGCCACCGCTTTGCACGGGTTAACAGGTCTTAACTTTTTTCGAACTGGTTTGGCGTCAGGATATGTTCGGATTTCATGTTCAACAATCGATGGATCAATTCCTGGCATCTCCTCATATGACCAGGAAAAGACATCGCATAATTCCTTAAATAGGGCAGTATAGATAGCAATCTCTTCAGGAGAGCAATTTACACCTATGTATATGTTTTCCACGACAGGGTTTACATAGATGTTAATAGGTATAGTGGAGGAAATATTTTCCATATTCCCCTCGACAAACATTCCTTCCCTGGGTAAGGGATTGATAGGTATATCAACATATTCTGACAGTCTCAAACGAAACTCTTGATTTTCTATTCTGCTTAGTTCTGGAAGAAAATAGGATCGATGGTGAAGATCCTCACAAATCTTACCACGTCCACTCATGGCTTCATCAGAAGGTAAAACCATATCTAAACAATCGATAGAGTGCAAAGAGTTTTCTGCCCATATAGGAAAATAGACTTCTTCCAGATCTTCCGAGACTGTTAGAGGATCTGGAATGGAATCAACAGTGGCTTGAGTGATGGCTTGATAAGCTACCTCCACTGCCGATAAGGGCACTTCTGATTTGTGAGGGGACGGGAGAACCTAAGGATCAGTCCCATCAACAACCGTAGCTATGGACCTCCCCACACTAGTAGAACCAATATAATTAACCGGGGCTGGAAGATCAAATGTGCCCATCAGTGATGTGTACATTCCAGCCCCCAAGCTCTGTGCAGTAGGTTTGACTGATCAACCAATGGCACAGTGGACTCATTAGACTCTAAATGACCTTTTAGAGTATAATCAAGTTGATCAATAGTAACCAACTTGCCCTCATGTGGAAAAACCACTACACAAAAAAAATTTGACGCAATAGCGGACATCGCATAAGTCAAGTTTCTTCCCAGAAGCAAATTATAGTCCAAAGGAGCATCAATCACTTCCACCTCAATAGACACTTCTTTTCCTGCCAGCTTAATTTCAAAAGCCGACAGGATACCATGCGGACGGAAGGACCTTCCATCAAAAGCAGTAAGTAGAGTGTTTGACGAGACCGACTCTGGGGATCCGAGAGCTTTCCAACAGGTCAAGGACATAACACATCTAGAAGCACCCTCATCAACAACTGCCCTTCCAATGGTCTTTCCACCATGGATGACATCTATTGATAAGGCTACATGGTAAGGTAGGCAGATTTTAACATCAGATAAATGAAATTTCTCCATGAGACTCGATGAGTCCATGCTACCTAAAGCTGCTAAGAGGGCATCCCGCTAGGCAGGACAACTCTGTAGCACCTCCAAAGCTGACATTGCACACGGGGTTTGGGATAAATATTTAACCACGGAGTAGTTTGAAGCAGCTCTAGCGTTAGGGTTATGCAAGGTCTTCTTGAAAACACCTTTTGGTATTTTCGGCATACTTTTAGCAGGTTTCTCTATCGTGAGAGGGTTAGAAGTTTCACCTATAGCTTTACCCTTATTAGAAGTCTCTTTCTCATAATTTTTATTCCTCGTCTGTAACAAAGTCGAAGATCGAACCATGTTGATATAGTTTGGGTTAGGGGCATTTTTGAGTGCCCCCTGCTACATTAGAAGTTGAAGCAGAGTTCTGTCCTTGGGGAAAAGGATCCTTCAGGACAGCCGATTGTTGAGCTTTAAGCAGCTTTTGGGCTTGTTCCATAAGGGGACAAAGGTGAGTAAGGTGGTCCTCGTGGCACAACTTGCATGGGAACTTAACCTTCTTCTTTTATTTCTTGCCCCCATCAGCATTATTCGCGGTCTTTTGCTTGTTTTGGTTTCCCTCTCCTTTCTTTCCTCTCTTTTTCTTCCCACCAGGATGTTGATTGCCCTTCTGAGAGGTTTGTGCAAACACATTTGCACTCTGGGGGGAGGGGGCAGCCTTTGCTGCCTCCACCGTAGACTGCTTGACAGACAACTGATGAAGTTTCTTAGCCAAAGATTCTATGGTGGGAGAGTTAACGGACCCAACCACACCATCAGCATGGGGTCTAGGCTTAGGCTTCTCCGCATCGTGCGTAGGCCTCGGTGCCTCAGGGATAATCTCATACAAGATCCCAAATTGTGAATAAATCAAATCCAATTGCTGGGCCCTGAGAATGACTTCTTCTTCATTCGTCACTCCTGAGGTGGATACGTCCTTAGATATGTAGGGAAACAAGGATTTAAGGAACCACTCTAAAAGGAACTCAGGAGGGATAGTGGATTTTATAAGGCTCTTTCGCCTCCTCCACTCTTGGATATGATCTGATATGTGGGTAGCCTTGTTTTTCCTAAAGGTAGATAACAAGTCCGTTCCGAAATCATATCGGACCGGAAGTTGAAAGTGGCTAAGAAATGCATTAGCCAAGTCCCAGAAACTACTGAAAGCAGCAGAAGGAAATTCAATATACCATTTTGCTGCGGCACTTGTTAAGGTTCTCTGGAACAGCCTCAACCTAACTGAATCTTCATTTAGTGAATTCGAAGAACACCATAAATGGAATGTGGTGGCATGAGCCCCAGGATCTTCACCAACTTTGCCCTCGAATTTAGGGATGTCCGATGGCAATTTGGTGGGAACAAGTGGCCACGAGGGGTCATGTCTCACCGGGTCATTCATCAACTTTGACAAATCTGGCAAGTTTAATGTTTCCAGGAACAGAAGTTTGGGTCAAACCGGGGCACTAAATGTGCCAGCCTGGGGATTAGAGGGACCTGCCCCCGAATGCCCATAGGTAAAGGTGGGGTTTCCCCCTACCACCGGTTGCGAAGTGGGTATATTAATCTGAAATGAATTCCATCCGTAAGCCACAGGATTGTGTGTGGGAGGTGCAGTATAAGAAGTTCGGGCCGTCCCAATCGAAACTGGGGTCTGAAAGACAGGAGCCGGTATCCCTCCGCTAAATAACGAAAAGGGAGAGCTCGTAAATGGGGCCGAAATTGAAGTTTGAAAACTTTTCCCATAAGAGGTATTGTTCCCAAACTGCACTCCTACATACGAAGGTGATGGGCCTACGAATGGAGTGGATGGGGGAATATGCCCCCCATTCCAAGGAAATCCTTGGACAAACGCCGAGGATCCTACCGGACTAATCTGGGTAGTGTATGGAAAGGAATAAGGAACAATAGGTATACTAGGAATCCCAGTAACCATATCACCAGAAGTACCTACTAGGCTTGAGTGAACTAGTGGTTGGACCACCCGGCTCGCTGGATTCAAAGGTGTAGAAGGTATACTAGATCTAGGGGCACTTACCGAGGGAGGTAGTACCCCTTCAACCGGAATGGCTGAGGTGAACACAAAAGAACTTTCTTCCGTAGAAGACATAATCCTACCCACAGGGACACCTAAAATAGGTGAATCAAAAGGTCTAACCTGAACAATCATAGGATCGTTTAAATCAGTCAAGGGTGTATAAAAATTCCTTGCAAACTCGTCAATATGCAAGTCTTCTATCTCGACCGTATCAAGATCAAAATGGTTAGCTATAAGTTCTGGTTCACCTAGAACTTCACTTACTCCTACCGGTTCAAATGAATCGCCTGTGTCCAATCTCCGCCTTTGGGGTAAAGGTGGAGTTTCCAATGTGACAAGAGGAGGAAGGTTTCACAACCTTCTTGACCTTCTTATAGGTTGGTCCTCCACGATTGAAAATTTAACAAATCAAACCCTAAGGCCAACTAAACACAGGCAGAAACACAGAGCACACACTATAAAAAATCCTAAAGCCTCAAACAATTAATCCAGGGTGAAAGATATGATTTCCCGAAGAAAGCTGAAAAACGATTACTTGGAATCCTTGAAGTGGTTCTTAGGCACAAGCGGAGGAATCACCCACTGCCATCCTACAATTACAACAAGGGTTACCTTCCAAGCCCGTCCAAGGTGAACCAGAAATAGCCTTCCGATTTACCTAGGTATGAACCTTAAATGTCAAGAGACTAAAGGCTACCTTAGCTATACCAACAATCTGGGGGGACAGTCGCAAGCCTGACTCGTACGCATGGGCAGGGTAGCTGAGCCTGAAACTCTGTTTAGGATAGAATCCCCAGATGCGTAAAAGTCTTGATTTATGTTTTGACAAGGAATCAGAGGGTTATCTCCTTAGTCCAATGCCTCCACGTGGCCTTGTGCTTGACTCCCTTTTGAGAGGAGCTTCCCAGATACAATTGATAAAGTCAAGGATTTACCTAAAGAAAGGTCCACTACGTCTGAATTTTAAAACTTATGGGAAGTTTACACTTCCTATCCCACAAGTCAAGCCTAAGCTAGTAGGTGAAAGGCCCATAAAAATAAAAATTACTTGTCAATTTTAATTATTGCGTTCATTTTAAAGGGCTTTTTCTTATTCAAAAGGAAATGGAGTGATGAACTATGGTGTTTTTGACTCGATAAGAAATAAAAAGGTAAAGGTGTATTTTTTCAAAGCAAATTGCCACTATTTAAAGCAAACTTCTTTTTCTTTTTGTAAATGCAAGCGATAAAGAGAAACTAAGACTATGTTTTTGTAGTTTTTGAGATTATATTTTTAAAATTGAAATGAAAACTACTTATGCATAAGCAATGCAAAAGCTTGAAAATGTTTTTCTTTTCACTTTTAAAAATGCTCAAACTCTACTACGCACCTAAAATGCACTAAACTTGAGTATACTTGGATCTAATCAACTGTATAAAATAAGCAAATTGAAGTAAATAGGTCAATAAAACCAAAAATCAACCAACAAAGGGAGACTGATGTTGGAGACATTTACCATCATACACACTGTTTTGGTCAAATTTGCATAGTTAAACCACTATCCTAAGTATAATTGACATTAATTGACATCAGTGGAGCATTAATTGCCATCATCCAGTCACACCCACGCCTTCCTACAGTCAAGGAGGCTAACTGGAGCACTCCGGGGGTGATCTGAGTGATATTAATGCACCTAATTGCTAACTGGTGGTTACAATTAGTTCAACCAGTTAGTTAAGGATCCTCCTCTCATTAAATATATTATTTAATGATTATTTATTATTATTTAATGATCTGGAGTCAACAGGGCGCCTCCACCAACTTCTAATGGTCAGTTCAGCTTCAGTTAACTTCATCGGGGTTCATTGAAGTCATGGAGCACTAGCACTTGATAGTTGGCTTGCTATGACATGTGTTTGATCTCCTTCAGTTGAGATTCAGTCATTTATTGCACTCCAACTTCAGTTAGGGTTTGGTGATTCAATTAGGGTTTTGGTCAAATGGTTAACTAAGTGTGAATGAATGGCTCAGAGTCAGTTAATCTAGACTCACTCATTGAATTCGAATTTACCTCCTTAGGTATTCGAATTCGTCATTGATTCAAGCTATTGCTTGACATTGTTATTGTAACTATTCATTGTTTATTGAATATACAGAGAGGAAACCATTCTGGTTCCGATTAACACCATTTCATGAGTATTTGTTGATTATTCTTTCATGAGATTGATTCTTAGTTCCTAGATCATGTGCAAGAATTAATATGGTATCAGAGCATACGGCGGGAAGAAGATCAATCTCTCAAAAACAATATTTTTGACAGATTTCGCCAGGAAATTTGAGCAATAGCTCAAAAATCCAGCACTGCACCAGAAGCCAAGGCTTACCACTCAATATCCCAAGTAAAGAACTTGTTGATCAAGCTTGCTTGATTGACTATGTTGGGTGTGATGAAAGCCTAGAATGTGTAGCCTGTCCAACCTTATGATGCCCCTTTTGTTTTGATTTGTAGGTATTAACAGGTACAACTTCGAATGGACTCATCAATCCCTCTTCTCACCCCATTCACAAGCTATTCGAAATGGAAGTTGAAGATGATTGCATCTATAAAGAGACGAGGTCTCCATGAGGTGTCTATTGGACTTGGAAAAGAGTCTTATGAGAATGAGAATGACTGGATAAATGACGGTGATAGATCTATTGGAGCAATATGTCTAGCCCTTTCTCCTAGCTTGTACTACCTTATTATTGGTTCTGCTAAATACCCAAAGGAATTCTGGACAAAATTGGATAGAACCTCTGGCAAGCACAATGAGGATCATAATAGTACTTTGGAGATCACAGCCAGCACCACAAGAGTTCTTTACTCAAAAGTCTCGGCCTCTACTCTCTCTGATGAAGTTGTTCAAGATGAAGATGAAGCAAAATCTTCTACACATTCAATTCGAATTGAAGAAAGTCTCCATGAAGTGACTCCTTCACCTGATGCTCCAAAAGTTCATGAGATATCTGATATCTCATCTTCTCATATTGCTGAAACAGAAGAAGACACTCGAATCTTTGATATTGAAGAAACATACTGCTGCACTTCCATGCAAACATTCACCGGTGATTTTCCTTTGAATTGTGTGCAAAATTTACCAGTAATTGCTTCCGAAAGTGAAGAGAAATTTGATTTTTCTCCATTTAATGTTGTTTCTGGTGTGCAAATATGTAAAACATTGGATATTTTGGAAGAAATATCAGATTATAAGAGTGACACATTCCCTCCCCATGATCTAGATCTTCCAGCAAATTCCTGTAGGATTGCATGCACCAAAATTCAGAATTTTGAAGAAAAAGACAACTGTGCATCCACCGTCTCGGTTGACCATACTTTTGGATCTGATATGATCTTATTTGGTTCTAATATGATATTTCTTGGTTCAAAATTTCAGGTTCATAAACCTTCAGTACTGCTTGTAGCTGTTCTCATCAACGGTGTGAAGAAACAAGTACCGCAAGTCTCCTACAAAACTGTTGCTGGGGATTTGATTTCATTTCATAGTTTTGGATCTGTTGTGAACTTATTTAGATCTGATTTACATTCTGATATGATATTATTTTGTTCATATTTTAAAATCCAAGAGCTTTCAGTCATGCTTGTAGCTTCTCTCACCAATTCCGGTGTGAAAAATCAAGTACCGCAGTTCTTCTTCAATTTTGCTGCTGGGGATTTGGTGTTAGTTTCCTCTTATGAGGTTGCTGATATTTTATTTTGTGAATCATTAGCTATTTTTGAAGCTATATTAGATTATGGAGTTCAAGCATTCACTCTCCAGAGTCCCAGGGCTTCTCTACCTTTGGTCACATGCTCATCTCCTCACAGAACTAGTAAAGAGGAAGACATTCTGCATCTGCTTGGACACTTACTCCTAAAAATTGGGGCTGATTTTACCAATCATGGTTTTCTGTTCAAAGCTGAAACATATGAGTTTCTTGAGTGTTCCACACATGGTTCAAATCCTCAAGAACCTTTGCTCTCTCTTCAGATGATTTCAGCTACTCTACATGGGTCCAGTTTTCACCGTGCAGCTATTTATATTTCTGATTCAGTTGAGTGCATTGTTCTTCTTCCAAAGTGGAATATTTCTCCAGACATATTCATTTAGTTTGGATTCAGAGGTTCACATGCACAGTCTCAGGATGTTGCTGCATAGAAGAACCAATTCTTGATTTACTGCTTAGTTTGAGGGGGGGTATTTTTCCCATGAGGTTTTCCCCGTTTCCTTGGTTATATTAAGCAGTTACTTTATTGTACAGGGTGACCTATGGCCTTTGTTTCCAGGGCCCTAGAATTTTTATGCAGCTATGTTTTCTAACTCTTCCTGAGTATAGCTTAAGGGGGGGTGTTGGAGACATTTACCATCATACACACTCTTTTGGTCAAATTGGCATAGTTAAACCACTATCCTAAGTATAATTGACATTAATTGACATCAGTGGAGCATTAATTTCCATCATCCAGTCACACCCACGCCTTCCTACAGTCAAGGAGGCTAACTTAGCCTTCTCCTACAGTCAAGGAGGCTAACTGGAGCACTCCGGGGGTGATCTGAGTGATATTAATGCACCTAATTGCTAACTGGTGGTTACAATTAGTTCAACCAGTTAGTTAAGGCGCCTCCTCTCATTAAATATATTATTTAATGATTATTTATTATTATTTAATGATCTAGAGTCAACAGGGCGCCTCCACCAACTTCTGATGGTCAGTTCAGCTTCAGTTAACTTCATCGGGGTTCATTGAAGTCATGGAGCACTAGCACTTGATGGTTGGCTTGCTATGACATGTGTCTGATCTCCTTTAGTTGAGATTCAGTCATTTATTGCACTCTGAATTCAGTTAGGGTTTTGGTCAAGTGGTTAACTGAGTTTGAATGAATGGCTCAGAGTCAGTTAAGCTAGAATCACTCATTGAATTCGAATTGACCTCCTTAGGTATTCGAATTTCTCATTGATTCAAGCTATTGCTTGACATTGTTATTGTAACTATTCATTGTTTATTGAATATACAAAGAGGAAACCATTCTGGTTCCGATTAACACCATTTCATGAGTATTTGTTGATTATTCTTTCATGAGATTGATTCTTAGTTCCTAGATCATGTGCAAGAATTAATAACTGAAACCCTAGCTGGGTGTGTACAATGACAAGAAATCACTGTAAACTCACAAAGGTAAGTGACAAACCAACCACTATCAAAATATAGACTGGAAAAACATTGTCCAAAACCCTGATCACTGATCCAGACAAAGACACTTCAACCTATAACCCAAACAGGCCAATCTACTTCAAAATGCAAACAAAAGACAATCCAAACAAGCTAAACCCAAGGGCTTTACGAGAAAGCACAAAGTGTGGTCACCAAGGTCTTCAGACTAACTGCACAGTATTCATAAAGAAATCCAACTAACAAACAAGAATTACAAAGGAGAGGGACAAGCAAAACCCTAGCCTAAAAATCCCTATTTCCAGGCTTGTACGCGACTGTGTAGAATGGAAACTCGTGTACTGTATGCGATTGTCCAATAGAGCAACCCGCGTATGCAGGCCTCTGTACGTGACTGTGTATGAGAGAAACCCGCGTACAGGTACAAAAATTTTCTCAAAAAACAAGAAAAATCCACAAGGCTTTCAAACACTATGGTAAGCATGAACCAGGATAAAATACCACACACAAACTTCAAGGAAAAGACTAGTCAGGGGTGACAGAAACAACCTACAGCAGTCTGGGCTCCCCAGCAGAGTCGCCAGTTCTGTTGTACAGGAATAAACACCTTATAACCGAAGGTCTGGGGTTACCAACATACTCATAAAACTTGTAGGAAATCGACTCTAAAGTACAGAAAAGGAAATAAGAGAATAGAATAGACTCACCCGATACATGACGGTTGATCCTAGATTTATTCTCTTTCGCTCTGCTTCTCCTCCAAAGCCTTCAGGGATGCTTCTCCTTCACCTGTCAAGAGCAAATCCTCCAAATGCAAGACGATACATGTATATAAAACAGGTTAGATAAATCATATACAGAGTGCTTAATCATAAGTATTCATCAAACCATGATACATGAAAGACATCCAAAACACATATGGAAGAAGGATTCTTTTTATTAACAATAGTGAATGAGTTCATATTACAACCCAACGCCTGAGACAAGGACTCCTCTGCAACCAAAGGATTCTGAGTTCCACTGCTCCAAAGACTTCTGAATAGACTCCACTAGCATAACTTTGCTCTCCAAGTATCATTGATTAATACCCTCCCCAAGGCCTTTATTTATACTTAGTGAAATAAGGCAGTTTCGAGGGTTGAGGAGGTTGAGACAGTTAAGATGGTTATGGTTAAGGGCTTAACAAATCTCAAATAATCGCGATTTATTATTTTTAATGTCAAAGGAAGGTGTACGCGGGTATTAATACTGGCAACTCGCGTATGACACGCGAGTTTCTATAAGGGGAACCCGCGTACAAATCTGTACGCGAGATGCAATTACCGATACTCGCGTACAACACGCGACATGCTTTAATAAAAGGCGCGTATGTATGCGAGTTGCATATAGGAAGAGGCGCGTATAGCACTTGACATATTTAAAGGTAAAAATAACCAGCTGGATGGATGATAAATGTAGTTCATAATATTCCCATCTATAGTGTTTTAGGCAACCTTCAATCCATAAATGTCCTTTTGTGTGCCAACATAAGGAATATTGGCACTCGAACGGAGAAGTGCCATTCAGGTGGATAACACCCACAAAAACCCTTTCTTCTTGGAATCTTTGTCGTCTCCCAGGGCCGATTTGCACTTTCATTCCCCGACAACGACGCCAATTTGTTAGCACTCATAATTGTACCCAAGGTTGTGGAGATAAATCCCAAGGTAACAACAGAACCACTTTAAGAAAGGGAATTGGCTTCTCTCTTTCTAGAGAGTGATCTCTCACAGATTTTTAACAAGGCCAGATATAAAAACCAAACAAAATTCTGATTAAGTTTGTGGTTGAAACAAAGCAAGCATACATTGGGCTATGTAGTCACAAATATTTTATGAATCACAAAACTGTTTGTAGGTGAAATTATACAAAGGCAAGGTAGCAATCGGTTACAGTCAAAGTGTTGTTGGTTTGGTGATAAAGAAGAAAGAATGACAGTCCATCAATATAGAACATCAAGAGATGAATCCTGCATCAACTTTAGTTGGAAAGGGTTTGTGAACATCTGAAACAAATAGCCATAGCATAAACATGTATGAATTATGAAATATCAAAGACTCATTCCGGATATGAAAGAAAACATAATGGCAAGTTTAACAGGAAGACATGCACATAAGAAAGAAAATTAGAGACTATAACTACGAGATACGCAGGAATGTTTGCAGCAACAAGCCATCATTCGGCTATGTCATTTTTATTAAAAACAAATCTCAAATTACATAACCTAGAAGCTCACAGGTTTCAACCTCATCGTCCTCTATTGACGATATATTTATAGTATCATAGGTTGCCGAGACCAACCTCGAAACATATCCAAAATTAGTTACAACATGGAAAACAAAATCCTAACAAATGGTGATCTAGCAGATTCGCCATGATCATAAACAAAACAAGGAAGCATCCTAGGACGCGCATGATGGACAAACATCGAAAACCAAACACTTGGAAACCACACCTACTGGATGAAAATGATGGCTCAAAGAATCTTCGACGATCTGCAACAGTTTCATTCTCCCCTTCATATTCAACCAATGAAACCGTTGTGGACCGTTCATCTTTTAGCCAAGACATGGATATGGAAACACATGTCTGAATCTGCTTGCTCTCTAAAATTTCGCTGAGTTTTGGAAAATTAACTTCAACAACACTTTGAACTAGCGGAAATTTTCTTGATTGTGGATCTAAATCAACCTTGATCTGAGCCATCGAAACCTACATGCCCTTTAAACGATTCCGTAGATTTGAAAAGTTAATTTCCGTGAGAATGTTAGATCAACGGAATTCATCTTCGCCGTAGATCCATCCCTGATTATATCTCCACTGTTAAAACATGCACCCCTTTTAAATGATTCCGCAAATTTGAAAAGTGATTTTCCACGAGCATGTTAGATCAACAGAATTCACCTTCATCGTAAATCTGAGATCAAGGGTAATCTGTGCCTTTGAAAACTACGGGGCCTACCAAGTTCCGCATATCAAGAAGTATTCTTACCTCATGCACATGTTCCCCTTTTCCACACCGTCAATCTGTGCAAGAGCTTTCCAGATCGTCGATCCTACAGATTGCAGACAGAGGAAGTCGGGTTTTCCAATTTTGCAACTCGAAACTTTACCTTTTTCGCTTTTGCCTTTCCGCTTCTGCCCTTCCGCTTCCGCCTTTAGTGGAAAGTGGAATGTGAATCCTCTAACTTTCTTCACCGAGATTTTTCCTCTTCTGCTTTTGCCTTTCCGTTTCTGCCATTTTCTTTCTGTGTCGTTGATCTGTGCAGAAATTCTCTAAACCGTCGGATCTCGGACTGCGGAAAGAGGAAGGCGTAAGTTCTAACTCTTTACAACCAAACCTTTGTATCTTCCACTTTTCGATTTTTGCTTCCTCCTTTGGCGGAAAAAGGAAGGCAGAAAACAGAAAACGGATTTTCCAACTCATTGAAACTTCTCCTCTTCTGTTTCCACTTCCACCCTTCTGCTTCCACCTTTAGCGGAAAGCGGATTTTCAATTTTCTCTAAGCTTGATTTGGATCTTTCCACCCTTGCCTTTTTGCTTCTGTCTTTTTGCTTCCACCTTTGTTGAACCGTTGATTTGTGCGGAAGCATTCTGAGTCGTCGGATCTTAGACCTCGGAAAGCGGAAGTCAGGTTTGCTACTTTTATAACCAAATTTTTACCTCGTCCGCACTTCTTCCCCCGATTTTGCCTTTACGGAAATGATTTGTGGCCTTTGATCTTCTCCATTGTGCATCTAGGCCATTCATTTGCTGTCACCATTTAAGTTTTTAACCTATAGCGGATTTCTTCATTCTTACTCATTAGCAAAGCTGAAATCTGGAATTGTTCAATTGTTTTGTATTTCCAACGTAGAAATGGTCCTTTAAAATACCTGCAGAATCTCATTAGCATTCATCAAGGTCATATGATAAAAAAAATTCCAAACCTTAATCCCCCATTTACTATCCAAATCCCTTACCAATTATTTAGCCCAAAAATGGTGCTAACAAAGTGAATTTGGCTCTTATGAGCATAGTTGTGGAAGATTTTGAGCCCTCAACACTTTCTGAAGCACAAGGGTCAAAGCCTTAGAAAGAAGCCATGGATGTTGAATACCAATCATCAATGAAGAACAATGCACAACATCTTGTTGATCTTCCAACAAGGAGGAAGCATATCTATTGCAAATGGGTCTTTAAGACCGAGTACAAATTAGATGGCAACATTAACAAAGACAAGTTAAGATTTGTAGCAAAGGGATATGCACATAAATAAGTTTGACTATGAAGAGACTTTTGCTTCTACAACCAAGATGGTCTTTTCTATTGAAATGCAATTTACCCTGAAAGTCCATCAAATAGATGTGAAAAGTTCCTTTCTCAATGAATATTTGCAAGAGGAGGTTTACATACCCAATTAGAGGGTTTTGTCACTCTCGATCAAGACCAAAAATTATATATACTTATTAAGTCCTTGTATGGTCCCAAGTCGTCTCCACAACCATGGTACATCAAAATTGATGAGAATCTTATGCTACATGGATTCCAACGAAGTCCATATGATTCAAACCTCCACCTCATTGACCAAGGGGGAGGTTGTGATTCTCATTGTGTATGTTGACGATCAAGTCATCACTGATGATTCAATGAAGATGATAGATTCCAAAAAGAATGATCTTAAGTGATTGTTTGACATGATAAATCTTGGGATACCACACGATTGTCTTAGTATGGAGCAATATGGATAAAGATACATCACATTTTCATGTCTCAAATGCAGTATGTTGAGACTATACTCGAGAAGTTTCGAATGATGGAATTTAAGCCTATTGCAACACCCATGCAAACATAACTTCAACTATCATGTCTTGATCCAACAACAATAAATACAATAGTATAATGGCAATAAATGAAATGCTTATAATATTCCTTTAGAAGTTAAATCACTTGACAAGTTTCTCTTTTACTTATGTCAAATCAGCAAGACATAAATCATTGTAAATAGAAAAGCATAAAGAACATATAGTTGGAAATTGAAATCTGCAAATTACACATGATATGGATAGTTGGAAACTTCATATATAAGCTCAATGTGAAGTACATGTATGTATTGTAGCCTTCTATTAAGGCTAGTAAAAAAATCCAACCATTAAAAATCCTTAGCTAGGATAAATCATCAAACCCTAGCTCAACCAAGAAGATCCAAGTGTAAGAATATCTCCAACACTATCTCCAAGGAAATATGTCCTCCTCTTCTTCTTCTCCACAAATCCAGTGGAGGATTTTCTCTCAAAACCGTAATCTCCAATCTCCGAGGGTAAAACCCTAGCCTTACAAATCCAAGATGCACAAGAAGACCAATAAACCCTAGTGCCTCTAGAGAGTGAGAGAGAGGTAGAAAAGTACAAGTGAAGATCCAAGAGAGAAAGAGAAATCCAATAACATTGCTAAGGTTTCTGCCACGAGAAAATACCAACCAAGACATCCTCATTCCCTTCCATTAGCTTCTCCTAAGGTTCACGAGTAAACACTAACAAATCTCTCCTAGAAGAAGAGTACAAAGAGAAGTGTACAAATAATGATGTGTTTGATTGCATAAAAGGACTAGCTCCTTCCTCAATTTATATGAGAGGTAAGTGAGGCCAACAATAATATGTGAGCCTAATGCTTTACAAGCAACCTACATGAGCCCTTGCATGCCACAAATGTGAGATGCCCACTCAAGAGTACAAGAGTCATTCTCTAATGGTGACACCATGCACAATAACTACTCTGAGGTGGTGTAGGTGTTAGGATTATTTATAATCCTCCCTCAACCACCATAGTCTAAATGTCAGTTTCCTAGCTTAGGAGAATGTTTTCATTTCATTAGTGTCATGGGGAAGTTATCTGGGGCCCACCTACCACTTGATGCATCATTTTACATGAGCTTGGGAGCTCCAAAGGCCAATCCCTATATTTTAGGAACCCGCACTAAGTCATGGGGATCCCACCATCAATTCACCCTAGTCTATGTTGAGTTATGCTCCGATGGGAATCCATTAGTTCACCTTTAGTTAGCCTAGCACCAGTTTTGCATGATTTAAGGAGATTGGGTGCCTTTGCTCACCTACCTTGGTCAGTTAACTGATTGTGAGGTGTTTCAGTTGTTTTGAGTTACACTAGTGAGCCTCCAATGGTGATTTTTCCAAAATTAGTGATATCTAGAGTCATTCCAAGTCATGTAATTCGAATCACACCTAGTGGA
Source organism: Pseudotsuga menziesii (assembly GCA_001517045.1). NCBI lineage: Eukaryota > Viridiplantae > Streptophyta > Pinopsida > Pinales > Pinaceae > Pseudotsuga > Pseudotsuga menziesii. Next base: position 97,276 of record LPNX010810418.1, on the reverse strand, counting down.
TTCAAATTCTCTTCATTCTATCATGGTTGTATTACATGCAAATTAATGATGATGTAATTATGGCTATGTTGTAAAATGTGTGCCTCTTGTTTGAATAATTTCACCATGATTGTTTGATCATTCTGGCACTGAAATTATTCTTCTCTATTCATTCTTATTTCATAGTGAGGTTCAATCTAGCCTAATGATCTTGTAGCTTTGCTAATTTAACACGGTATCAGAGCAAGTGCTCAGAACAATTTTTCAATCCTCGAAAATTTCCATTGATGCACCAGAAACAATTGGGTTCCACATAATTAGTGGCATATGTGCCTTGCTCCCTCTAGATTTATCCAAAGAAGTCTAGCCAGGTGTGAAGCACCTTGATAATGTGCACATGTCAAAGTAGAGAGTGATTGAACTGGTTTTCCTTCGAATTGAAAGTTTTATGCAGGTAAAATGAAGATTTCAGAAGAATTGCATTTCTCTTGAAGCTGCAAAATGGAGAATTCAACAACCTTGACATAGAGGATCCTCACACCCTTCAATTATCTGGATTGGAGGGCATATATGTAGAATGTGTTGTGCAACAAGGCTCTGTTTAGGGTCACAATGGGAAAGGAGGTCGAACCCCAACAACCTTTAGAGAAATTCAAGTATATGAACAAATTGGATGAATCTTTTGGTTTCATGTGCATTCATATCTATAGGGAGTTACTCCTCCACCTTGATGGATTAAAAACACCAAGGGAAGTATGGACGAAGCTCGAATCACTATTTGTAAAGAAGGATGATATGAGAGGAAACATTTTGGAGAATGAACTGATTTCTCATCAACCTAGCAATTTCAAAACCATCCAACAATTCTTCTCCAAGTTCAAGTCTTTGGTCATGCAGTGCAAGCAGTGTGGAATTGACAAGAAGGATGAGCTTGGCCAAGAATTTTTAGTGTTTGTGTCCACCTTTTATTCGGGAGAATGACAACCCTAAACTAGAAAATTCCCTCACTTGATGCATTAACTAAATCCCTCATTCAAGAACACGACAAGTTGATTCAAATGGGATCCCTAGAAGCCTCCAAGAATCAAGTTGTTTTGACTGGGGAGACCAAGAATGTGCAAGATAAAGGGAGTCAGAAGGGGAAGGACAAAAACAACACTGATTTCAAATCAAAGGAGGATTTTGATCCATCAGATGGAGCCTCGGGTTCCAAGAAGGACAAATAAAAGAGTTTTGAAAAGGCCAAATGTTCCTACTGTAAGAAAGAAAACCATTCAGATAAATGTTGTATAAAGAAAACCATAGATCAGATGTTAAGACTTCTTGAACGACACAATATTGTCCTCCCTGAAGGCGCAAGGAAGGTTGATTCTGGATGAAAGACTAAAGATCATGAGAGATTCTATGCACTGAAGGCTGGATTTTCAAAATATCAAGCCTTCCTCATTGATTCAGGAGCCTCCAACCACATGGTTTCCTCCACATAATCATTCTCTTCATTAAATTTATTTGATGGTCTAAGTATTCACATGGGAGATGATACTCAGATCGAAGCTGAAGGGAAGGGTACAATAAAATTGGAGCATGGAGTGTTCAAAAATGTCTTATATGTGCCCTCCTTAGCAACAAATCTATTGTCTGTATATCAGGTGACTCAACAAGCTCACCAAAGTGAGTTGTATTTGAACCTGACTTAGTTGAGATCTCAGATATCTCTACTGGGAAGTTGATAGAAAAAGGTGTTGCAAACCATGCCTCCAAAACATATGAGTTCTCACATTTTTTGCCATATACTGAGATCCAGTGCGATCTCCGCAGCTGGAGCAACCGAATCCGGTTGTCCGTTAGTCGAATCTGACTATCATTTTAATAATGAATATGAATATGAATAATATATTGGATGATGAATATTACAATGATGTCTTGGCCTTAAATATGGCTTGGACATTCATGATGAGGAGACACCTCCTTTCATACTAACCTAACTATAACTTATTTAATTATTTAATTATAATATTATTTTATGTTCATTACATTGCCACTCCCTTTAAGGGAGATTTGTCCTCAAAGCTTAGATTATTGTCTGTTCATTCTTGTTTTGTGTTGAAATAGTGTCATTACTTCATTTATGTCTTTTTTAGAACTTGTATTAGGTATGTTCTTGGTCTTTACGCAATAGTTTGTCATTTTCCTTTCATTTGTAACTAGAATTTGTACCCCATTATGTTTATTATTGTTGTCACATTTTCCATGTACATGAATACAAGGAATATTTTGGTGACTAACCATATCAAGCGTTGTTTTAGAGATCGCTTGTCCCACAATACTCATGATGTCATCACGTAATGTTTCCATTTTATTATCCTTATGAATTATCTCGAGAAGTGGCTTTTCATGAGGCTTCTCACACTCGAAGTCACATGATAGTGTTACATTTAGGTTTCTCCAGGGTGGTAGAAGAGTTAAGGTAGAAGATGAATCTATGATATTTGATTCCTTTGACTTGGATTCCTTTGCATATTGTAGGATCCATCTTTTGTCATTGTATGGATTGTCCTTATTGTCGATGATATTGGCTTGACTCTCATTATGATCTTTGTCGAGCTTATCTTTATCAAATATATTATTGGTATTTTGGTCATCCCTACGATATTTAGTCTTCTTGTCTTGTTTATTGTCTTGAACAATTTTGTTACTCTCATTTTTGTTGACATAGTGGTCCAACATATCTGAGTTACTGATATGGTTTGTATTAGACCTTTGTTTTTGTAACATTTCCATTATCATGGTATTTTGGTTCTGTGTCATGATGCTCAAGTTTTGAGCCATGGTGCTTATGTTATGCGTCATCACACACATCTCGTCATCTAACTCTTTTCATTTCTCGTGCATGATGTCTACTCTGTCATCAAGTTTTCTTCCTAGTGCTAGAACAACATCTTCTTTGATTTCTTTCTTAAGTGCCTTGTTATTTTTCGTTTCTTCTATGAATTTTTCTTGGTTGGCAACGAGGGCCTTGATGTCCTTCTCCAATTTCTCAAGTTTGTCTTTTAATTCCGTCATAGCCTTGGTCCTTTTATGCAAATGTGTGTATTTGGAAGTTTATTTTGACTTGTGGAGGAATAAAAGACAACTAATGTCTTTGAAATAATTAATTTATGTGTTGAAATAAAATAATAAATATAAAAATATTATATTTAAATATTTTATTAAAAGGTGGATTAATAAGTTTTAAAATATTATATAATAATATTAATATTATTATAATAATATTTGTTTTATTAATGTTGTTTTTGTTTGTAGGGCTACGTGGAATGAGGGAGGGTGCAACCTAGGTTGAAGTTGGAAAGCAAAACCATGTGTTGGTCTTACTTTATCTTTTCTTTTTAACTTCTTTCTTTTCAATTCTTTACCTTTTTTTTCTTTTTTTTTACCTTTTTTTTCTTTTTTTTAAGTTTTTGTTTTTGTTTTTGGACAATGTCCTATATTCTAGGGAAACCCTAAAAACTAAATTTACACAAAGTGTAAATAATGGCAAGGGAGTCAAGAAGGTGGAGCAGAGGGAGGAGCATGAAGTGATATGGAGTGTGGGAGTGGAGGGCAGCGGAGCGAAGAGAGATATGGGTGAAATGGAGTAGCGGAAGAAATCAAGAATCGATGAGTCGAGTCTGAGCTCAAGTAGGAATTGATGAGCCGAGTCCGAGCTCAGAGTGTAGAAGCAAATCCGCTCTGATACCAAATGGAGCAACCGAATCCGGTTGGTCCGTTAGTAGTCGAATCTGACTATCATTTTAAATAAGAAAATATGAATAATATATTAGATGATGAACATTACAATGATGTCTTGGCCTTAAATATGGCTTGGACATTCGTGATGAGGAGACACCTCCTTTCATACTAACCTAACTATAACTTATTTAATTATTTAATTATAATCTTATTTTATGTTCATTACAACCAAAGTGAGTTGTATTTGAACCTGACTCAGTTGAAATCTCAAATATCTCTACTGGGAAGTTGATAGAAAAAGGTGTTGCAAACCATGCCTCTAAAACATATGAGTTCTCACATTTTTTTCCATATACTGAGATCCAGTGCGATCTCCGCAGCCAATTAAAAGGGAAGGTAAATTCATTCTACCTAAACCATTTGCATATGATGATTCAGAATTTGAAGTTGAGGACCAAGTTGAATCAAATTATGGAATTGATGATGAAGTTCAATCAGATCCAAATATAGTTAATTATAATTATAACTATAACCAAAGTGAGTTGTATTTGAACCTGACTCAGTTGAGATCTCAGATATCTCTACGAGGAAGTTGATAGAAAAAGGTGTTGCAAACCATGCCTCCAAAACATATGAGTTCTCACATTTTTTGCCATATACTGAGATCTAGTGCGATCTCCGTAGTCGATTAAAAGGGAAGGTAAATGCATTCTACCTAAACCATTTGCATATGATGATATTTCTTGTGATGATTCAGAATTCGAAGTTGAGGACCAAGTTGAATCAGATTTTGGAATTGAGGATGAAGTTCAATCAGATCCAAATATAGATCCAATCCCTACTCCCAATCCTATGCCTAAGTGGGCTCAAAATGTCATTGAGGATGCTAGGAACATGGCTGGATATTCATCTGACAAAAGGAGAACCAGATCTTAGTTTCAATATGAGAACCTTGCGATATGTCATACATATCCACTTCTCCCAAATAGGTGCTATAAAATCCCAGAGAGATGCTACATGATGGTGAGGTATGATCAACAATTCTACAAAGTGGCTTTCCATGATTCACCAAGGCAAGCAGCCATGGATAAGGAATATAAGCAACTGAAGAACAATGAGACATTGGATCATGTCTCTCTTCCTCCATAAGGAAGAGACAAAAGTTCATTTCTACATGGTAAATTGGAAGAAGAAATCTACATGGAACAACCTATGGGATATACTGATGATTCTTCCTTGGCATGTTGGTCAAGGAAACCATTGTATGGGCTCAAGAAATCCCCCAGGGCATGTCATTCCAATTTGAAATCTTATATACTGTCACAGAGGTTCGAAAGATGCAAGTCAAGCTACAAAAGCAACAACATTTCTTCTTCTATTTGGCATTATATTGGAAAAAAGGTGGATAGGTTCACATGCATTGTATCAGGGAACTAGTGCACACAAGGACCATCACATTGCATTACTGCTCCACAATGATGCAAACTGCAGAAATTTGTCACAAAGATTTTTACTCGAGAGAAATTTGTCTATTGGTGTGAAATCTTGATCCAATTCCCTATTGCTCATTTTTTGGGGGGGGTTGTTCCCAATAGGTTTTCCCCATTTCCTCACTTTATTGAGCAGTTACCTTTTTGCATTAGATTGTATGGGTGATGTTTGGTCTCAGTTTCTAGGGCCCATGTTGTCTAAGTTTGGATTAAGGGGGGGTGTTAGGATTATTTCTAATCTTCCCTTGACCACCATAGTCTAAATGTCAGTTTCCAAGGTTAGGAGTATGTTTCCATTTCATTAGTTCCTCGGGGAAGTTATCTAGGGCCCACCTACCACTTGATGCGCCTGTTTGCATGAATTTGGGAGATCTATAAGCGAATTATTATCTTTTAGGAAACTACACTAAGTCATGGGAGTCCACCATCAGTTCACCCTAATTTGTTTTAAGTTATGCTCCAATGGACATCAATTAGTTCACCTTCAGTTAGCCTAGCACCAACATTGTATGATTTAAGAAGATTGGGTTCCTTTGCTCACCTACCTTGGTCAGTTAACTGATTGTGAGGTGTTTCAGTTGTCCTGAGTTACACTAGTGAGCTTACAATGGTGATTTTTCCACAGTTAGTGATCTATGGAATCAGTCAAAGTCATGGAATTCGAATCACGCCTAGTGATTCAAATTCTCTTCATTGTATCATGGATGTATTACATACAAGTTAATGATTATGAAATTATGGTTATGCTGTAAAAAAATTTCCTCTTGTCTGAATAATTTCACCATTATTGTTTGATCATTATAGCACTGAAATTCTTCTTCCTCAATCATTCTTGTTTCATAGTCAGGTTCAATCTAACCTAATGATCATGTTGCTTTTCTAATTTAACAGTAGCTATGCAAGTCATGTCCACACCACTCCATCTATCCTCCAAAGCAAAGTACTCCATTAGGTCAACTACCCCTTGCAAGAACACTTTCAAAGCCCTTGGAATCCTTGAGCCATCTCCAATACTCTAAAAAGTAAACCAAGCTTCCACATGTGAACTAGGGCTATAATCCCTCTTACATGTTGTGAAATGCTCTACATCCCCTGAAGGGAACTCTCCAAGTAAGTGAATCCTCCATAAGGCTGCAATGAAGGGTGTCCACTAAAATACCAGAAAATCTCTAGCGCATAAGAGAAGAAAGCCAATAAAACACCATCGTAAGGTCAAGCATCCACTGATCAAGCTATCATAATGTTGCATGTCCATCATACACCATCTCTCATGTTACAATCCATATCAAACCATCTACGCCCTAGTCACACACCATGTACCCCAAATCACATGGAGCACCCCTAAACATGGTGTAAAATATTTTGAAGTAACTTGACAGTCTAACACTACCTCTCTACAAGGAAAGTGTTTACGAAACTTGTTGACTCCCTTTGCAACTCTACCAAATATGTTATATGCAAATTAGTATTAGTTGAAGTCCCAAAATCAACCACTAGCATCTGCAACAAAATTATCAACCATGTTATCATGTTGTCTCAATCATCCAATGAATAACAACCATTCTTGAATATGAAGAAATATATCATTGGAGAAAATTCTTATTGTGAACCTTCAACATCCTCCAAATCAACGTCATGGGCCAATACAATGGACAAACATCATGAATTTTTTAGGACATCCTACAAAGACAGTCACATCTCCATACAAGATCATTTCAATCTTGAAATTCGAAGCTTGTGGAATAGTAATCAAATCATGCAATGTCATCATTTACCTATCAACATGGGAATCCTTCTCATGTACCTCAAATCCTCCAACAACTGAAATAACTTGAACTAAGTCAACTCCCTCATTTATTGAGAATTTTGAAGCAAGAGTATCATCAAGGGAAACTTTCTTTGTATGAGAGAATCTAAAATCCCTGGTTCTGCACTCTATAATACTCCCATTAGTTGCATCTCTAGAATCAATGTTGACAACATCCACCATTAGGGGATCACACCTCTTCCCCAATGAACAATTAAAATTATCATGGATGAAGAAAATTTCATCATCATGCCTCTCCTCCTCTGTACAACTAGAAGTCTCATGAATGGAGGAAACCAATGCTATATGGCTAACATTGAGGTACGTATGGTCCTATATGCTCCTGATCCATTGGATCAATAATCTCCACATTCTCCTTGATGACAGAGGGATAACCTTTCACATTTAAATATCTTAAATCTACATGGGTTACAATCAAAGTGTCAACACATGGATCAAAACTAACCTCAAAGGTGTTTTTCCTCAACCTTAAAACAAATAGAATATCATCAAGTGTTACCAATTGAAAATGCAGTCCAAGCCACCGGTAAGCGTGTGAGGAGGAAGTGACCATTGTCACCTTAGTCACTTCTCCCAACTACTTCAGAAGCCTAAGCCTCCTCGGGGAGATCCATTTGTACTCTTTTCAAAAGGGTACTTACACAAGAAAACACACCTTACAACCAAGTGAAGTCAGAGACCAATGCCAAAATGATGCAATATGGTGTATAATTGGTATAAAAGTGGATCATATAAGTGTAATTACAATAGTAAAAAACGTTGATCTAGTAATAGTTCCAATCAGTACCGATGTACAAGTAGAACGCTTCAATAAGAATACAAATTAGTCACTACCGAATGATTATCCAAAGCATAAGAGTATACCAATGTTTGCAGTGACGAATATAGCAATCACAAGCCACAATAGTGAGTAATTATTCAACATAAGTTACAAACAATGTGCGCAAGTTACATATTGTATATAGGAAACACATGTAACTGGAAATAAGGTTTGAAATGGCATTTAGAAGCAGTACTATCACATACTTAGAAAGTTCATATTATAATTTCCCAAATCAAGTAAGCATGAAATGTCTTGAAATAATGAAATTTACCTAGTATACAGTAGCATTTACTAACCAATATCACTTGTATGCATGCAGGGTTTTAAAGGGAAGATGCAAAGAGGGTTGCCACTATAAAGGGAAACCCTTAGGATTGGACTGAAGGCTTGGAACCAGCCTTATCCACGGGTCGTGGGATAGGGCTGCTACAATAGCAGACCTGCGAAAGGATTCATCCTAAAGCTCGCCCTAATCGCAGGGAGAGCCCAGCTAGCACCTTGTAATGAGGCGACCGAGGGGTAACAACGGGATGCTACAACAACTCGGGTGAAGGAAGGAGGGTCATTGTTATAGAAGCAACAGACCCAAGAGTGAGAGGATCAACGACGAAGGAGGATTTGAGGTACATCCATATTTTGTTGAAGGACCTTGTATACTCGCAACTTTAAATTAATCGACAAAGTAACATACAATCCATACACCAATTCGAATGGAATTTTACCAATTGGTTCCTTTGTGGTGATCCTGTCTTCCCATACTTCATACCTTAACTTACTATCCCATCCCCTCTTACTAGTGTCCACAGGTCATGGGATAAGGATGCTGCAATAGTAGGCCCATGAAAGGATTCATCCTAAAACTTGCCCTAATGGCAGGGAGAGCCAAGCTAGCACCTTGTAATGAGGCGACTGAGGGGTAACAAGGGGATGCTACAACAACTCGGGTGAAGGAAGGAGGATCATTTTTATAGAAGCAACAAACCCAAGGATGAGAGGAGCAACAACGAAGGAGGATTTGAGGTACATCCATATTTTGTTGAAGGACCTTGTATACTCGCAACTTTAAATTAATCGACAAAGTAACATACAATCCATACACCAATTCGAATGGAATTTTACCAATTAGTTCCTTTGTGGTGATCCTGTCCACCCATACTGCATACCTTAACTTATTATCCCATCACCTCTTATTAGCACCCACAGTATTTTTAATAATACTCATTAAATTCTTGTTACTTGATTCAACGAGTCCATTACCTTGAGGGTAATAATTTGAAGAGTGTGATACTATGATACCATATTCGAAACAGAATGTGGATGGTTCTCCACCACTAAAATCCTTTGCATTATCTATTATAATATTAGTTGGAGTTTTGAACTGAATAATGATTTTGTCCTCCAAGAAATCTATGATAAAATTTGTTGGAGCTTGCTTCGTTTGAATGGATTCAACCCACTTAGTAAAATAATTTGTAGCTTTCAAGATCCATTTATGTTCATTGCTTGAATTTTGTTTAAATTTTCCTATGAAGTCGAGACCCCATTGTTGAAATGGTACTTCAATGACAATAGGTTGAAGTAACAATGTTGCAAGTCTTTGTCTTCCAGTGAAAAGATGACAAGGCTGACAACCATGTACATAAGTGTAACATCCTGGAAGATACTGGGCCAATAATATCCCGATCCCATAATCTTATGAGCTCTACTAGAAGCTACATGGTGACCGCCACATAGTACTTGGTGGAATTCTTTCATTAGTTCCTCTTCTTTGGTTGGTTTTACACATGCCAGAATGACGCCATCTGGGTTTTTCCACCTCAATCCCTTAACTGATCTTGAAGCTAAATCCACGAGGAAATAATGGAAGCTTTCAACTTTAGGGACCTCTTCTTGTGATATGGAAAATGAGTTGGGCAAGATAGGTTCATCAGATAATACACTATGTCTGCGTACCAATCACATTATGCGATTTCTTTTGTGACAACCAAGATCATAGGTGTCGGATCTTCCTTTAAAACAAGAACTTATTCATTTCCTTCTACCAATAACTAAGCCAAACCATTGCCTCTGACCAACTTAGTGTGTTGTATTTCCAATTCATATTCATGAATTTTCACAATCCACTTAGATTTAGTATCCAAACCATCATGTTTCTTAAGTATTTCTTTGACTATAGGTGCAAAACATCTACCACAATCTTTGAATACCCAACGAACACCCTGAAATGCTCCAGTGACATTACTAATGTGTATACATGCTTTTTCATATTGTGATACTTCATCTCTGTATTACTCGAAGCCTTACTCATGAATGCAATAGGATGCTCCCCGTTCTTATCATTCTTTTGTAAGAGGACTCCTACAATAGTGTCAACGGAAGCGAAAGAAAAAAATTGAAATGGTTTAGAATAATCGAGACTTACCAGCACTGGTGCTTGAGTAATAGCTTCTTTAACATCTTCAAATACTTTCTTGGCTTCTTCTATCCACTTGAAATCTACATCCTTTTTTACCAACTTATTCAAAGGTTTAATAATCTCAGTAAAATTAGGAATGAACCTATGAATAATTTTTTTTTCCAAAGAAAGATCTTAAATCCTTTAAGTTTTTCGACAATGAAATTTCTCTAATAGATTTTACTCTTTCTGGATCAATTTTAATCGCTTCCTTAGTAACAACATGGCCAAGTAACTTATCTTCAACGACACCTAAAATGGATTTCTAGGCTTTAAGGAAATTCTGTAAGAAAGTGGCAACAAGGAAGGTTTTCTAGCATTACATGTGTCCTTGCATGCTAAGAAGACATTAAACAGGAAGCCAAATGTATTAATGTGATTTTCCTAAGTTTGGACTTAGGAAAATACATTAATTAATCTAATTGATTTTGAAATAATGGAATCACTTTTATAAAGTGAAAAGTGAAATAATTTAAGTGATGGCTAATCTAATCTTGGCCATTGATCTCACCGAAAGATCACATCCATTGATCCATAGTGAGGGTTAGGGTTTTTTATTACCCATTGAGTTAAAAAAATATTTGGTGGAGGACACACATAGAGGAGAGATATAGACAACCAAAGAAGTCAGACAAAGAGATTTGCTGAGAAGAAGTAGGAGCACTCATAGGATAGATTCGTCGAGTTACCAGGATCAGCACCAGGCCATACAAGATCATGCAGAGGAGGTCGTACAACTCAGCAGAGTTAGTCGTACAACAGCAGTACAACCGCACAGATTCTATACAAATGACGTCAGGATCATACAGATCTGTACAATTTCCATCAAGACCGTACAGATTCATACAACTGACGCAAGAGGGATGTACTACTGACGCAGGGGTCGTACCATGTTGCTTGGTTTGCCTAGTGATTTTGCAGAGGTTCTATTTCGCTAGGTTGGGTGCATTTATCTACTAGATGTAATTGTTCCATATCTTCTTAATAAAATTTCATATATGATTGTTGCACCGGTTTGCCCATATTGGGTTTTATCTATGGGTTTCCATACCCAAAACATCGTGTCTATATTTATGTGATTATTGTTGATGTTTCTCAATATTTACTTTCCGCTACAATACTAGTAAATGAAATTCATGTGTGGACATCAGTAACAAATAAATAAATTGTTTATCCCTAGTTTGAATTTTGAAGGAAATTTAACATAGTATCAGAGCTCTATTGAGGTAAATATGAGAAACTGTAGCAGTATTGATAGATAAGGGGCATATCTATTGATGACACAAACCTAGAGGCCAAATCTAAGGTTTGACGGGTACACTTCACTATGGTCATGTAGTTGAGAGTTGAGGACAGACTCCAAGGGGCTTAGAACTTTCCTACTTGGAAATAAAGGATCACACAAATCCTGGATGTCAGTGATGCAACAGAGCACATTGACTCCACAAAGGTAGCGCCCACAAATCCGACAAATTTGGCGAGATGGAAGAAGTTAAACTCCAGATCTATGTTGATCATCTTGGATGGGGTGAAGGACCATATAGTCCCTCGCCTTTCCGGGAAGAAGATCACATTGGAAATGTGGAAATATTTGGAAAGACTTTACCAGAGCAAGAACGAAAACTGGAATATGGTGTTGCAAGAGAGGATGCGCAGTACCAGATTTTCCAAGGGTGAAGGAGTGGTGCCTTATCCCATAAGGCTCAAATAGATTAGAGACAAGCTTGGAGCTGTTGGCTCTAAGACTGAGGATGAGGAGCTAGTTCGGATATCGCTCAATGGATTTTCTAAGCCACGAGACACCTTTGTCAAAGGTGTGGTGGCTAGGAAGAAGCTCCCTGATTAGCAGAGGTTGTGGGATGATTTTGTGTAGGAGGAGACTCGCATGGTTCAAGGTTCAGGTTCATCCAGCAGTTTCCCACAGATTGTGGATGAAGAGGCTCTAGCCCTAGCAGGGAAGAGCTAGGGTAAGGCAAAGAAAAATAAGGGCGGTAAGAAGAACCTTGACATGTCCAAGGTCAAGTGTTTTATTTTCCACAAGCAAGGACACTTTGCCTCCTAGTGCCCAAATAGGAAGAAGAAGAAAAATACCCAGATGGCAGGATTTGCAAAGGTGGAGGAGTTCAACAACAACTTTGATGAGGATTTTAGCTTGATAGCTTGCATGGAAAGCACCACAGGAAACAATGTTTGGTACGTAGACAATGGAGCATCCTATCATATGATGGGACATAAGAGGTTCTTCAAGAGCTTGCAGGAGGGTGGATTCAATCTCCACATTGAGATGGGTGATGATGTGCAGTATCAGTCGTAGGGATTTCGCACTGTTTCATGTCATCGGGAGTTTGGAAAACCCCTTAGTTTTGGTGATGTATTGTATATGCTAGGGTTGACTGGGGTTGACTAAGAACCTCATATCCGTCTCATATCCATTTCCACCGTGGAGGACAAGGGATTTCAGGTGAAGTTTTGAGACCATAGGGTGTATATCATGCCCAAGGGGTCATATAGGAGTTTGGATCAGGTGATTGGGATCCAGAGTAGGAAGCTGTATAGGCTACACTTTGAGTCTGCAAAGGCTCTAGTTAGCAACATCAGCAGTCAAGGTGTTCTGTGGCATAGGAGGATGGCACAATTACACCATGGAGCACAAAGGAATTTGAGACAAGTCGTCATTGGAGATCCTCAGGTACAAGAGGAGAAGCATAACCACTAGAAGGGTTTTTTGTCAGGGAAGAACATCAGGAAACCTTTCCTACAGAGTGAGAAAAAGTCTAAGGGACCTTGGACTAAGTGTATTCAGATGTTTGTGGACCTATGAGTGTCCAATATTTTAGTGGATACATTTATGGCGTCGCTTTCATTAATGACTATTCTAGGAAGACCTGGATCTATTTCCTGAAGGCCAAGTCAGAGGTCTTTGAGTGGTTTCGGGAGTTCAAGGCTCTCGTAGAAAACCAGACATGAAGGAAGATCCGAGTATTGAGGATGGACAACGGGGGTGAGTACAACTCCAATGAGTTCTTGGAGTATTGCTCATCAGAGGGTATCAAGAAGGAGCACACAGTGCCTCATACCTAGTGGCAAAATGGAGTGGAGAAGAGAAATAACAAGACAATGGTAGGAGCAGCCAAGGCCATGCTATTTGATCAGGGATTACCACTATTCCTTTGGGTCAAGGCATACATGACCACAATATACATTTAGAACAGGTGTCCCCACACAACTTTGGGGAGGAAGACACCAGAGGAGGTCTTCATATGCACTAGAACAGATGTCAGTCACTTGCGAATATTTGGGAGTGTCTACTATTGCCACATTCGTGCTGTCACTAGGAAGAAGTGGGACCCTTCTAGAGAGAATGTTAAAATAATGAGAGGGAGGTGAATCATTATTTGCACAATTTAAATTTTTTAATCAAAAGCAATTTGTTGATCACCAATCACATCATATCATCAATGTGTATAAAAATAACAAGATGCACATTACATAATAATTTTTGACATGGAAACACAAGTCCTGGGGGTAAAACCACATAATCCTTTTTAAAATAATTTTCAAGAAATAACTGGAAGAAGGCAACAACCCCCTTATTATAATGACTTCAATTTTCCAGCTACAACTAGAAGGAGGCTAAAACCCCATGATTTATAGGCTACAACCTGAAGGAAGCTACAACTCCCTAGTTCTTCGGCTATAATCGGAAGGAGGCCGCAACCTCCTTTCCTTGCCTTGTCCTACCACCTAGATAAGAAAGAGATTGTCAAAACGGTGGACTTGTCACACACCAAACCCTGTACTTTCTGTTGATGATAACCTATGCTCTCTTATCACTACAAAATCATCATTGTATATATATCACTGCCATACACTACTTGTCAAACCCAATCACTAAAGTAGCTTTGCTCTTCTATTACTGAACATCATCATAGCTTGCATATCATCACCACATCATCATATCAAAGCATCTATGCATCAAATCATAGTATCAAGGCATGTATCATCATGTCATGGAGCATGTACATACATTTGTACATTAATGCCACATACCACTTATACACTTCACACAACACTATACTGAACATATATATACTCATCTATACACTGTACATACTAACTGTTGTTATACTTCACTTCATGTTCATTGTACATACAATTATACTTGTGCACTTATTCACATATACATACTACTGTACATATATACACATATTCATGTACTCTACTGTTCACATGCTATTACAACACATTTACACTCACCATTCACTGTATTCATTATTCAAGCATACCTTATGCTTTCAAAATAATACCTCTGAACTTTAGCTTGACAGCAAAAAATTGTCCACTTTGTCAATAGTGGAGCTGGATGATGGCAACAGTCACTTGAACTATTACCTTGAAGACTCGAGCCTGTAGTGGATCAAAAATCAGACTTAACACTTGGATAGGAGCACAAACATCAGTCTTAACAACCAAATATTATGTCCAGGGAGAATTCAGGTATGTAGATGTAAAACAACACTGAACTTGGATCCCCCCCCAAAAAAGGTTTGACTTTTTAATCCTAAGCAAATTTTGTGGAATAATAGAAGTGGTATGCACCCTTAAGAAATCGGGATTGTTTTTTCTTCCAAAAACCAACAAAGGAAAACTCAGATTTACTGTTGTTGTCAAACTACCCACGAAAAATCCAATCAACTGCTCCTAAGACACAAAAAACTCAGTCAAACCAGCGAAGGTGAGTCAAATTACTCTTAGCTATGCATTGATGTTTAGAAAGGCCAAGTGTTTGGTTCATTTATACACATTGTAAGAATTGAGGAGAAACATGCTAGGGTCGACCTTAAGTTAGGTTAAAGTATTTTATTAAAACATGTTTTAATTTAAAAAAACACATAAATAATGGGGTCAACTTCATAATATTGTTTTGCTAAATCTTAAGAAATGTTTTATCATTAAAACTTAATTATTATTTTAATTATAACCTTAACCATGTGTGTGTGTGGGTGCCCATATTTAGCCACTTCTTGTCAACTTTAAATAAATAAGGTGGTCAACTATGCTTTAGCACTTGATTTGTTTAATACTTTATTTATTTTATTACTTGTTACAAGTTTTAGTAGGGTTTTATATGTTAGGGCATCATTGTGTAATGTTAGGGTATTACTTAGTGTTTTAAGGGAAATGTATATGGTAGATTGTAGGCTTTAGGGACCAAAGGTAAGGGTTTTGAGCCTTTTCTTGTGTCATTAGATCCACCACAAGTGAAGACACATAACCATCAAGGGTGGGAGTGCCTAGGCTTCTCCTACGGTATCATGACCTCTATAAAACACAAATGACAACTCAAAGGGTCATTTGGAATCTTGCAACTTTTTCAACCCACCAAGGAAACATTCTAGGGTAATAGGGAAAGGTTGTGGTACTAGGGAACCTTAAAGAAACAGTCGGGGAATCATAAAACAATTTAGGGTTACTCAAACACTCTGCAGGGTGTTCAGGTCTTTTGTCATTGTCCAAAGGGATTCAAGGGCTTCAAACTTGGGCTTGGACAATGTTGAAAGGTCTACTTTCACATTGACTGACTTCTAACCCTCAAGGGCTCCTCAAGGGGCACTAAGATACACTGATAAACACTTGTTCGCATCAATGACAATTTAGTCAACAATCTCTCCCTTTGTCATTAATGACAACTCCAAAGCTCCCCCTTTGAATGAGTTTCCTTTGCCCACAAATCTCTCCCTAAGAGCATGCTTCCTTTACATTCCTTGTTCAACTTTTTCTCCCCCTTTGGAATCAATGGAAAATGGTACTTCTATCATGCTTCCTCAGTCATATTGTTGTGTTGTTGAGGATGGATCAATTCAATTAGGAGATAGTATGACTGAATGTTTCCTGGAGGTACTCAAAATTATCTCTTGGGAGAGACTTAGTAAAGATATCTGCAACCTGTTCTTTTGTCCTGATATATTCCAAGTTGATATTGTTTTCTATGACTTTTTCCCAAAGAAAGTAAAACTTGATTGGAATGTGCTTGTCTTGGAGTGCATAACTAGATTCTTAGAGATAGTGATGGCACTCATATTGTCACATAAAATTGGAATAGGCTCATCACATGTCACGTGTATGTCTTGCACGGTTTGCTTCATCCAAAGAATCTGAGTACAACAAGTTGCCACTACTATATATTCTGCTTCGGTGGTTGATATGGACACTAAAGACTATTTTTTGCTTGACCAAGATACCAGACAATTTCCTAGAAAGAAACTTGTTCCACTAGTGCTTCTTCTATTGTCAACACATACTTCCCAATCTGTGTCTGAATAAGCTATCAATGTCAGTTGATTCCCTTTTGGATACCAAAGTCCAAAATCCATAGCTCCTTTGAGATACATGAAGATCGTTTTAACTGCTATAATGTGAGACTCTTTTGGAGCAGCTTGAAATCTTGCAACTTGTCCAATAACCTGCATCACATATGGGCTTGTGGTTGTTACATATAGAAGACTACCAATAATTGATCTATAGAGTCTTTAATCAACTTCCTTAGATTCATAGTCCTTTATTAGCTTACAACCAGTGATCATAGGAGTACTCACAAGTTTAAAATCTTCCATATGGAATTTCTTTAACACTTCCTTGATGTATTTCGTCTGAGCAATAAAAATTCCTTCTCTTCTTTGAGATATCTGGAGTCCCAAGAAGAAGGTCAATTCACCAAGTAATGACATTTGAAACTCTTTTTGCATGTCCTTAGCAAATTGTTGACTCAGTAAGTCATCATCACTTCCAAAGATGATATCATCAACATAAACTTCAATGATGAGTATGATGACATCGTTCTGCTTGATGTACAAATTGCTATATGCACTTCACCTCTTAAAGTTTTGTTGCAATAAGTACCTATCCAATATGGAGTACCAAGTTCTAGGAGATTGCTTTAGACCATATAAGGCCATTTTGAGTCTGCATACATAGTCCTTGTTTTTTGAAAGATAAAATTCTTCTGGTTGTTCGATATATACTTCTTTTAATTTCCCATTCAAAAATGTTGATTTTACGTCCATCTGATAAAATTTGATGTCTTTGGAGTAAGCATAAGCCAATATCATCCTGATAGCTTCCATTCTGGCCACTGGTGCAAATGTTTCTTCAAAGTCTATTCCTTTGATCTAGGCATATCCTTTACAAACCAATGGAGCCTTGTTTCTGATCTTGTCCATCTTCATTCATTTTGTTTCTAAAAACCCACTTTGTGCCAATTACATTATTGTTACTTGGTCTAGGAACAAGTTCCCAAGTTTCATACTTCTCAATTAGATTTAGTTCTTCTTCCATTGCTTTGACCCATAGCTCAATTATATTGGCCTGTGTAAAATTTCTTTGTTCAGTTGCAGACAATAAAGAAAAATGTTATCTTCTCATTTGTTTCGGATTGTCTTCTTCTTCTAGTTTATATTCCGCATTTTTATCACCAATGATTTGATATACTGGATGATTCTTCTGGTACCAGTTCTTAGGAATCTGTTGATCCCCTTGTTCTTCTTGTTCCATAGTTGGCTGATTTTGTTTCATCTTCCCTGAGTTGTTCTTCAGTCTCATCTAGTTGTTCTTCCATTTTAATTTCCTTCATTTCTTTCTAATCAGAAACTTCTTGTTCTTCATCATCTGATTCTTCTGAGTGTTCTCTGGATGATGATACTCTGCCCTCATCTATCTTCATGTTGATACTTTCAATCACGTTGTCTAATCTCAAATTGTAGCATTTGTAAGCTTTCCTTTTGGATGAATATCCAAGGAATACGCCCCATGTATACTCGAGAGTCAAATTTTCCACTCTTCTTGTCCATAGCTCGTAGGGAGTTCTATCATTTTTGCTTCTAAGTAATCCTCTGTCCAATATGTGTACTGCTGTATGAACTGTGCATCCCCAAATATTTTCATTCAACTTGGATTCATTCAATATGGTTCGAGCCATCTCCATTACTGATCTATTCTTTCTTTCAACAACTCTATTTTGCTGAGGTGTTCTGGCTACTGAAAATTGTCTCCTTATTCCATGCTCTTCACAGTACTTAATGATTTCATCTGAAGTGAATTCTCCACCATTGTCAGATCTAAGGCACTTGATTTGTGATCCTATTTCATTCTCAACCAGTTCCTTGAATGTTTTGAAACATCCAAAAGCTTATGACTTCCTATTGAGAAGACATACCCATGTAATACTGGTGTAGTCATCAATAAGCAACATGAAATATTTTTCACCATTCATTCCTTTGCTCTTGGTTGGTCCACATAGGTCAGTGTGAATGAGCTCCAAAGGTTTTGTAGAGGAATGCTCTATTGTCTTGAAATGTACTCTTGTTTGTTTTCCATGTTCACATTGTTCACATACAGAGTTAGCGGGCTTTGTAAATTTTGGCATATTTCGAACTGCTTGGTTTTTGTAAATTTTGACCAAGTTGTCAAAATGTATATGTCCCATTCTTCTGTGCCAAAGCCAACTTTCATCTTCTTTTCCCAAATGACATTTCTCGGACTCGATCTTATCCAACACGTATATGTTGTTGGTATTCCTAGTGGTTGTGGCTGCTAACTTTCATGATCCTTGCTTCCTTATTATGCATCCTTTCGAGTTGAAGATGAGTTCATGTCCTTGATCACACATCTGACTAACACTTAGCAGATTATGCTTCATGTTGACTACAAGCAAGACATTTTCATCCAAGGAGTGTTTATTTCCAAGCTTTAGTGTGCCATTCCCCAATACTTTTGTTGTATTGTTATTCCCAAAAGATACAGATCCTTTATCTTTTTCAATATTTACAAAAGCACTTTTTTTACATGTCATATGCTTGGAGCAACTGCTATCAACATACCATTCACCAGAGCTGTAATTCCGAGCTTGAAGAGCAATTCCACATTCGTAGTTGTTCTTGCGTTTGATCCATACCTTGTTGGACATTTATTCATTTCTTACTATTGGTATCTTTATTTTGCAATCTTTGGCAATATGTCCAAAGTCGTTACACTTGCAACATTCTATTTCTGATCTCAAGGGACCAAATAAGTTATTGTATTGTGGTCGTCTAAGGCTTTCATGGTTATTCCTTGTTTCAAAAGTTCTTCTTTGAAAACAGTTTACATCTTTGGGTCCAAATCTTCCACATGTAAAGCAATGCCCATAAAAGAGGTATCCATACCAGGGAACATATGAAGGAGGTGCTCTTCTGAGATCTGGTATTTCTATGCCCATCCTTTTGATATGGATTGCTTTGGTTCATAACTCTTCCTGATATCTTTTGTCTGCAATTTTCTCTTTAGAGATACTATCTTAGCCTCATGATTTTCTTTTTCTTTTCTATTTTCCATTAGTTTTTCAGTAAGAGATTCTTCGATTCTTTTGGCTTCTTCCAGTTTGGTCTTTAGGTCAATAATAGTTTGCTCAAAAACTTGTGCCTCTTCCTTAGGCAACATGTTCTCCTTCCTTACTTTCTTCAACATTTTCAAGGCGCTTATAAGTTCTGCCTCAATATCTACTTCTCCTTCAACTCCAGATTATTCATCACCATTAAGATCCCCATTTGAGTTTATTTCCATAAAGAGTACCTTATCTAGTTCACAGTCATCATTATAATCACTGCCACTATCATTGTCGAAGTCACCACTAGATGCGTTGTCCCTTTTTGTATAGAGACTTTTCTTCTTTTCAAACTTCCCTCTGTTCTTATTCTTGTAATTATTGTACTTCTTGTAAGGTTTGAAGCTGTCATCTTCATCATTATCTGAGTTCTTTGCATACATACATTTAGCAACAAAATAACCTATATTTCCACATGACAAGCATTTAAGAGGTAACTTACCTTTGTAATTTCCAGTGCCTCTCTTCAACCTCTGAACAAAGTTAGTTATTTCTTCATCATCATATTCATCACTTGTTGGCTTGTCCTTTGTTGATTTTTTCTTCCCAAATTGTTTGGAGGAGACCTTAAATGTTGCTTCCTTTTTTTATATGTCTTCGTCTTCAATTCTCATTTTGTAAGCCAAAAGAGAACTGTCATAGTCTTTAAATCTGTTCTTTCTTCTAGAGAAGAGATCTTAGGGTTGAACATTTTGGGAAGAGTCCTTAGAATTTTTCGAACAAATATGGCCTCATCAAATTCTTCACCCAAACCTCTGATAGTATTCACAAGTTGATCCACTTGAAGAATGTAGGTTGCGATGTCTTCATCCTCATTTATCCTCAGATGTTCAAATTGACCTCTGTATGTTTGAAGTTTGGATTCTTTGACTTTACTATCTCCTTCATATGTGGTTTGGAGTTTGTCCCACATTTCCTTTGGAGAGGGGCAACTCATCACTTTGTTTAAGACAAATTCGTCTATGTTTCCCAAAAGGTGATTCTTGGCTTTTGTGTTGTTGTTGTATTGAGCCAACTTGTCTACATCTATTGGTACGGTTCTTGGTACCTTGTATCCATTTTCGATACTTTTCCATATTTCTATTCCTTGAGCTTCTATGTATGCTCTCATCCTGAAGCTGCAAAAGGAATAGTTGGACCCATCAAACAAGGGTGGTCTATTTTTGCTTTGTTTAGCAAACTTTCCCATGACTGCCTTCTAGAGGTTATACTGTTCTTGAAGAAACCCGCTTTGATACCAATTGTTGAAACACGAGAGGGGGGTGAATCAGTATTTGCACAATTTAAAATTTTTAATCAAAAGCAAGTTGTTGATCACCAATCACAACATATCATAAATGTGTATGAAAATAACAAGTTGCACCGTACATAGTAATTTTTGACGTGGAAACCCAAGTCTTGGTGGTAAAACCACGAAAGCCTTTTTAAAATAGTTTTCCAGAAATAACTAGAAGGATACAACAATCCCCCTATTAGAATGACTTCAATTTTCTAGCTACAACTGGAAGGCGTCTACAACCCCCTGATTTATAGGCTACAACCTGAAGGAAGCTACAACTCCCTGGTTCTCTGGCTACAACCTCCTTTCCTTGCTCCATCCTACCACCCAAATAAGAAAAATATTGTTGAACCTGTGGACCTGTCACACACCAAACCCTATACTTTCTATTGATGATAACCTCTGCTCTCTGATCACTGCCAAATCATCACTGTATATATATCACTGCCATACATTGCTTGCCAAACCCAATCACTGAAGTAGATTTTCACTTCTATTACTGAACATCATCATAGCTTGCATATCACCACAACATCATCGTATCAAAGCATGTTATATGCATCAAATCATAGTATCAAGGCATGTATCATCATGTCATGGAGCATGTACATACATTTGTACACTAATGCCACATACCACTTGTACACTTCACACAACACTGTACTGAACACACACACACACACATATATATATACTAACGGTTGTTATACTTCACTTCATGTTTACTGTACATACACTTATGTTTGTGCACTTATTCACATATGCATACCCCTGTACATTGTATACTATTGTATATATATACACATATTCTTGTACTCTATTGTTCACATGCTATTACAACACATGTACACTCATCATTCTATTAATTCTTGCACATGATCTAGGAACTAGGAATCAAAATCATCAAAGAATAATTGACAAATACTCATGAATTGGAAATAATCGGATCCAGAATTGGTTTCCTCTCTGTATATTTAGTAAACAATAAAGGGTTACAATACCAATGCTGAGCAATGGCTTAAATCCATGAAGAATTCGAATACCTAAGGAGACAATTTGAATTCAGTGAGTGAGTCTAGCTTAACTGACTCTAAACCATTCAATCTCACTCAGTTAACCACTTGACCAAAACCCTAATTGACTCACCAAACCCTAACTAAAGTCGGAGTGCAATAAATGACTGAATCTCAACTGAAGGAGATCAAACACATGTCATATCAATCCAACCATCAAGTGCTAGTGCTGCATGACTCCAATGAACCCCGATGAGGTTAACTGAAGCTGAACTGACCATCAGAAGTTGGTGGAGGCGCCTTGTTGACTCTAGATCATTAAATAATAATAAATAATCATAAAATAATATATTTAATGACTGGAGGTGCCTTCACTGACTGTAACTGACTGGTTGAACTGATTGTAACCACCAGTTAGAAATTAGGTGCATTAATATCACTCAGATCACCCCTGGAGTGCTCCAGTTATCCTCCTTAACTGTAGGAGAAGGATAAGTTAGCCTCCTTAACTGTAGGAAGGCGTGGGTGTGACTGGATTATGGCAATTAATGCTCCACTGATGTCAATTAAACTTAGGATAGTGGTTTAACTAGGCCAATTTGACCGAAAGAGTGTGTATGATGGTAAATGTCTCCAACACCCCCCCTTAAGCTATACTCAGGAAGAGTTAGAAAACATAGATGCATAAAATGCTAGGGCCCTGGAAACTAAGGCCATAGGTCACCCTGTACAATAAAGTAACTGCTTAATATAACCAAGGAAACGGGGAAAATCTCATGGGAAAAATACCCCCCCTCAAACTAAGCAGTAAATCAAGAATTGGTTCTTCTATGCAGCAGCATCCTGAGACTGTGCATGTGAACCTTTGAATCCAAACTAAATGAATATGTCTGGAGGAATCTTCCACTTTGGAAGAAGAACAATGCACTCAACTGAATCATAAATACAAACAGTTGCACAGTGAAAACTGGACCCATGTAGAGCAACTGAAATCATCTGAAGAGAGAGCAAAGGTTCTTGAGGATTCAAACCATGTATAGAACACTCAAGAAACTGATATGTTGCAGCTTTGAACAGCAAACCATGAGTGGTAAAATCATCCCCAAATCTTAGGAGCAAGTGTCCAAGCGGATGCAGATTGTCTTCCTCTTTACTAGTTCTGTGAGGAGATGAGCTTGTGACCAAAGGTAGAGAATCCCTGGGACTCTAGAGAGCGAATGCTTGAGCTCCATAATCTAATATATATTTTTAAATAGCTAATGAATCACAAAATAAAATATCAGCAACCTCATAAGAGGAAACTAACACCAAATCCCCAGCAGCAAAATTGAAGAAGAACTGCGGTACTTGATTTTTCACACCGAAATTGGTGAGAGCAGCTACAAGCATGACTAAAGGCTTTTGGATTTTAAAATATGAAAAAAATAATATCAGATCAGAATGTAAATCAGATCTAAATAAGTTCACAACAGATCCAAAACTGTGAAATGAAATCAAATCCCCAGCAGCAGTTTTGTAGGAGATTTGCGGTACTTGTTTCTTCACACCGTTGATGAGAATAGCTACAAGCAGTACTAAAGGTTTATGAATCTGAACTTTTGAACCAAGAAATATCAGATCATATCCAAATAAGATCATATCAGATCCAATAAGGTTCATATCAGATCCAAAATTATGGTCAACCGAGACGGTAGATGCACAGTTTTCTTCTTCAAAATTCTGAATTTTGGTGCATGCAATCCTGCAGGATTTTGCTGAAAGATCTAGATCATGGGGAGCGAATGTGTCACTCTTATAATCTGATATTTCTTCCAAATAATCCAAGTTTTTACATATTTGCACACCAGCAGCAACATTAGAGGGAGAAAAAACAAATTTCTCCACTTTCGGAAGCAATTACTGGTAAATTTTGCACAGAATTCAAAGGAAAATCACCGATGAATGTTTGCATGGAAGTGCAGCAGTATTTTTCTTCAATATCAGAGATTCGAATGTCTTCTTCTATTTCAGCAATATGAGAAGATGAGATATCAGAGATCTCATGAACTTCCGGAGCATTAGGAGAAGGAGTCACTTCATGGAGACTTTCTTCAATTCGAATTGAATGTGTAGAAGATTCTGCTTCATCTTCATCTTGAACAACTTCATCAGAGAGAGTAGAGGCTGAGATTTTTGAGTGAAGAACTCTTGTGGTGCTGGCCGTGATCTCCAAAGTACTATTATGATCCTCATTGTGCTTGCCAAAGGTTTTGTCCAATATTGTCTAGACTTCCTTTGGGTATTCAGCAGAACCAAGATTAAGGTAGTACAAGCTATCATCAAGGGCCAGACATATTGCTCCAAAAGCTCTATCACCGTCATTTAGCCAGTCATTCTCATTCTCATAAGTCTCTCTTCCAATTCCAATAGACACCTCATAGAGACATCGTCTCTTCAGATATGCAATCATCTTCAACTTCCATTCCGAATAGCTTGTGAATGGGGTGAGAAGAGGGATTGATGAGTCCATTTGAAGTTGTACCTGTTAAGACCTGCAAATCAAAACAAAAGGGGCACCGTAAGGTCGGACAGCCTGCACATTTTAGGCTTTCATCACACCTAGCATAGTCAATCAAGCAAGCTTGATCAACAAGTTCTTTACTTGGGATATTGAGTGGTAAGCCTTGGCTTCTAGTGCAGTGCTAGATTTTTGAGCTATTGCTCACTTTTCATGGAGAAATTTGTCAAAAATCTTGTTTTTGAGAGATTGATCTTCATCCTTTCGTGACCTCTGATACCATATTAATTATTGCACATGATCTAGGAACTAGGAATCAAAATCATCAAAGAATAATTGACAAATACTCATGAATTGGAAATAATCGGATCCAGAATTGGTTTCCTCTCTGTATATTTAATAAACAATAAAGGGTTACAATACCAATTTTGAGCAATGGCTTAACTCCATGAAGAATTCGAATACCTAAGGAGATAATTCGAATTCAGTGAGTGAGTCTAGCTTAACTGACTCTAAACCATTCAATCTCACTCAGTTAACCACTTGACCAAAACCCTAATTGACTCACCAAACCCTAACTGAAGTCGGAGTGCAATAAATGACTGAATCTCAATTGAAGGAGATCAAACACATGTCATAGCAATTCAACCATCAAGTGCTAGTGCTGCATGACTCCAATGAACCCCGATGAGGTTAACTGAAGCTGAACTGACCATCAGAAGTTGGTGGAGGCGCCTTGTTGACTCCATATCATTAAATAATAATAAATAATCATAAAATAATATATTTAATGACTAGAGGCGCCTTAACTGACTGTAACTGACTGGTTGAACTAATTGTAACCACCAGTTAGCAATTAGGTGCATTAATATCACTCAGATCACCCCCGGAGTGCTCCAGTTAGCCTCCTTGACTGTAGGAGAAGGCTAAGTTAGCCTCCTTGACTATAGGAAGGCGTGGGTGTGACTGGATGTTGGCAATTAATGCTCCACTGATGTCAATTAAACTTAGGATAGTGGTTTAACTAGGCCAATTTGACCGAAAGAGTGTGTATGATGGTAAATGTCTCCAACACATTCACTGTATTCATTGTTTAAGCATACCTTATGACTTGAAAATCATACCTTTGAACTTTATCTTGACTACAAAAACTCGTCCACTTTGTCAATACTGGAGTTGGATGAGGGAAGCAGCCACTTGAACTGTAACCTTGAAGACTTGGGCCTATAGTGGATAAAAAATCAGACTTAACACTTGGATAGGAGCACAAACATTAGTCTTAACAACCAAATATTATGTCCCTGAAGAATTCAAGTCTGTAGATGTAAAACAATAGTGAACTTGGATCCCCCAAAAAAAGGTTTGATTGTTTTAATCCTAAACAAATTTCGTGGAAGAATAAAAGTGGTATGCACCCTTAAGAACTCAGGACTAATTTTTTCTTTCAAAAACCAACAAAGGAAAACTCTGATTTATTGTTGTTGTCAAACTACCCACAAAAAATCCAATCGTCTGCTCCTAAAACCCAAAAAACCCAGTCAAACCAACGAAGGTGAGTCACGGTACTCTTAGCTATGATTTGATTTTTAGAAAGGCCAAGTGTTTGGTTCATTTATACACATTGTAAGTGTTGAGGAGAAACATGCTAGGTCTGGCATAAACTTAGGTTAAAGTATTTTATCAAAACATGTTTTATTTAAAAAAACCCATAAATAATGGGGTCGACTTCGTAAGATTGTTTTGTTAAATCTTAAGAAATGTTTTATCATTAAAACTTAATTATTATTTTAATTATAACCTTAACCATGTGTGTGTGTGGGTGCCCATATTTAGCCACTCCTTGTCAACGTTGGAGAAATAAGGTGGTAAACTATGCTTTAGCAATTGATTTGTTTAATATTTGATTTATTTTATTACTTGTTACAAGTTTTAGTAGGGTTTAATATGTTAGGGAATCATTGTGTAATGTTAGGGTATTACTTAGTGTTTTAAGGGAAAGGCATAGGGTAGATTGTAGTCTTTAGGGACCAAAGGTAAGGGTTTTGGGCCTTTTGTTGGGTCATTAGAGTCACCACAAGTGAAGACACATAACCATTAAGGGTGGGAATGCCTAGGCTTCTCCTAGGGTATCATGACCTCTATAAAACACAAATGACCACTGAAAGGGTCATTTGGACTCTTTACAACTTTTTCAACCCACCAATGACACATTCTAGGGTAATAGAGCAAGGTTGTGGTATTGGGGAACCCTAAAGAAACAACTGGGGAATCATAAAACAAACTAGGATTACTCAAACACTCTACAGGGTGTTCAGGGCTTTTGACACGGTCCAAATGGCTCTAAGGGCTTCAGACTTGGGCTTGGACAATGTCAAAAGGTTTCCTTTGACATTGACTGACTTCTAACCCTCAGGAGCTCCTCAAGGGGCACCAACACACACCGATGCACACTTGTTGGCATCAATGACAATTTAGTCAACAATCTCCCCCTTTGTCATTGATGACAACTCCAAAGCTCCCCCTTTGAACAAGCTCCCTTTGATCACAAATCTCCCCCTTAGAGCATGCTTCCTTTACCTTCCTTATTCATCTTTTTCTCCCCCTTTGGCATCAATGGAAAAGGGTACTTCTGTCATGCCCATGCTATCATACTGTTGTGTTGTTGAAGATAGATCAATTCAATTAGGAGATAGTATGACTCCCATTTTTTCCTGGAGGTACTCAAAAGTCTCTTTTGGGAGAGGCTTAGTAAAGCTATCTGCAACTTGTTTTTTTCTCCCGATATATTCCAACTTGATATTCTTTTATGTGACTTGTTCCTGAAGAAAGTGAAACTTGATTGGAATGTGCATGGTCTTGGAGTGAATAATTGGATTCTTAGAGATACTGATGGAACTCGTATTATCACATAGAATTGGAATCAGCCTATCACATGTCACGTGTATGTCTTGCAGGGTTTGCTTCACTCAAAGAATCTAAGTACAACAAGTTGTTGCTGCTATATATTTTGTTCGACAGTTGACAAGGACACTGAAGGTTGTTTCATGCTTGACCAAGATATCAGACAACTGCCTAGAAACAAATTTTTTCCACTAGTGATTCTTCTATCGTCACCACATCCTTCCCAAACTGCGTCTGAATAAGCTATCAATGTCAGCTCATTCCCTTTAGGATACCCAAGTCCAAAATCCATAGTTCCTTTGAGATACCTGAAAAATCCTTATAACTACTATAATGTGAGTCTCTTTTGGAGTAGCTTGAAATCTTGCAATTTGTCCAACGACCTGCATCACATCTATTCTTGTGGTTGTTACATATAGTAGACTACCAATCATTGAACAATAGAGTCTTTGATGAACCTCCTCAGATTCATCGTCATTTCTCAGCTTACAACCGATGATCATAGAAGTACTCGCAGGTATACAATCTTCCATCTGGAATTTCTTTAAAATTTCCTTGATGTATTTTGTTTGAGCAATAAAAGTGCCTTTAGTTCTTTGAGATACTTGGAGTCCCAAGAAGAAGGTCAATTCATTGAGTAATGACATTTCAAACTCTTTCTACACGTCCTTAGAAAATTGTTGACCCTGTCAATCATCATCACATACAAAGATGATATCATGAACAAAAACTTCAATGATGGGTATGATGCCATCATCCTGCTTGATGTACAAATTGTGATCTGCACTTCCCCTCTTAAAGTTTGGTTGCAGTAAGTACCTACCCAATCTGGAGTACCAAGCTCTAGGAGCTTGCTTTAGCCCATATAAGGCCCTTTTGAGTCTACATACATAGTCCTTGTTTTCTAAAAGATGAAATCCTTTTGGTTTTTCGATGTAGACTTCTTCTTCTAATTCCCCATTAAGAAATGTTGATTTTACGTCCATCTGATACACTTTGTTGTATTTGGAGAAAGGATAAGGAAATATCATCCTAATAGCTTTTATTTTGTCCATTGATGCAAATGTTTCTTCAAAGTCTATTCCTTCGATCTAAGCATTGCCTTTACAAACCAATCGAGTCTTGTTTTTTATCACCTGTCCATCTTCATTCAGTTTGTTTCTGAAAACCCACTTTGTGCCAATTAAATTCTTGTTACTTGGTCTAGGAACAAGTTCCCAAGTTTCATTGTTCTCAATTTCTCAATTTGATCTAGTTCTTCTTCCATTGCTTTAACCCATTGCTCATCTATCCTAGCCTCTGCAAAATTTCTTGGTCTAGTTGTAGACAATAAAGAGAAGTGTACCTGCTCATTTCTTCCGGATTGTCTTCTTCTTCTAGTTTCTATTTCGACATTTTTATCACCAATAATTTGATATGCTAGATGATTCTTCTAGTACCAGTTCTTAGGAATCTGTCAATCCCCTTGTTCTTCATCTTCCGTGAGTTGTTCTTCATTCTCATCTAGTTGTTCTTTTATTTTAATTTCCTTCAATTCTTTCTGATCAGAAACTTCTTGTTCTTCATCGTCTAATTCTTTTGAGTCTTCTCTGGATGATGTTAGTATGCCCTCATCTAGCTTCACGTTGATACTTTCGATCACCTTGTATAATATCAAATTGTAGCATTTGTAAGCTTTCATTTTGGATGAATATCCAATGAATATGCCATCGTCTACTTGAGAGTCAAATTTTCCAATATTCTTATCTTCTCTTTTGATGTAGCACTTGCTTCCGAAAATTCTGAAGTGATGTACATTTGCCACTCTTCCTGTCCATAGCTCGTAGGGAGTTTTATCATTTTTGCTTCTAAGTAATCTTCTGTTCAAGATGTGTAATGTTGTATGAACTGTGTGTCCCCAAAATTTGTCATTCAACTTGGATTCATTCAACGTGGTTCAATCCATCTCCATTACTGATCTATTCTTTCTTTCAGCAACTCCATTTTGCTGAGGTGTTCTGGCTACTGAAAATTTTCTCCTTATTCCAATGTCTTCACAGTACTTGTTGAATTCATCTGAAGTGAATTCTCCACCGTTGTCACATCTAAGGCACTTGATTCGTGATCCTATTTCATTCTCGACCAATTCCTTGAATGTCTTGAAACATCCAAAAGCTTCTGACTTACATTTGAGAAGACATACCCATGTCATCCTGGTGTAGTCATCAATAAGAAACATGAAATATTTTTCACCATTCAGTTCTTTGCTCTTGGTTGGTCCACATAGGTCAGTGTGAACGAGCTCCAAATGTTTTGTAAATGTACTCTTGTTTGTTTTCCATGTTGACATTGTTCACATACAAAGTTAGCGGGATTTGTAACTTCCGACATATTCTGAAC
This sequence comes from Pseudotsuga menziesii, assembly GCA_001517045.1. Taxonomy (NCBI): domain Eukaryota; kingdom Viridiplantae; phylum Streptophyta; class Pinopsida; order Pinales; family Pinaceae; genus Pseudotsuga; species Pseudotsuga menziesii. Next base: position 67,485 of record LPNX010810418.1, on the reverse strand, counting down.
TGATTTCTTTTTGTAAATTTTGACCAAGTTGTCAAAATGTTTATGTCCCCTTATTTTGTACCAAGCCCAACTTTCATCTTCTTTTCCCAAGTGACATTTCTCAGACTCAATTTTATCCAACACGTATATGTTGTTGGGAGTCCTAGTGGTTGTGGCTACTAACTTTCCTGATCCTTGCTTCCTTATTTTGCATCCTTTTTCAGTTGAAGATGAGTTCATGTCCTTTATCACACATCTGACTGACGCTTAGCAGATTATGCTTCATGTTGTCTACAAGCAAGACGTTTTAAGCCAAGGAGTGTTTACTTCCAATCTTTACTGTTCCCTTCCCCAATAATTTTGTTGAATTGTTATTCCCAAAATATACAAATCGTTTATCTTTTTTAATATTGACAAAAGCACTTTTGTTACTTGTCATATGCTTGGAGCAACCGCTATCAACATACCATTCACCAACCCTGTAATTCTGAGCTTGAAGAGAAATTCCACATTCATAGTTGTTCTTGCGTTTGATCCATACCTTGTTGGACATTTCCTCACTTCTTACCGTTGGTATCTTCATTCTGCAATCTATGGCTATATGTCCAAAGTTGTTATACTTGCAACATTCTACTTCTGGTCTCAAGGGACCAAATCTGTCACTGTACTGTGGTCTTCTGAGGCTTGCATGGTTATTCCTAGTTTCAAAAGTTCTTCTTTGAAAACAATTTACAGCTTTGTGTCCAAATCTTCCAAATGTAAAGCCATGCCCATAAAAGGGGCATCCATACCTGGGAACATATGAAGGAAGTGTTCTTATGAGATCTGGGCTTTTTGTGGGCCTCCTTTTGATATGGGTTGTTCTGGTTGGCATTCGATCTCTTCTTCATTTGTGGAGTCCTTGACAGCTTATGCATAACTTCTTAGCTTCTCTTCATTACCTGTCATCATGGAGCTTGAGGCTTCATCGGTATTTTGCTTGGATCCTATACCGGTCTTGTCGAAGAATTACTTCTGATTGTTGATGATTTGTTCTAAAATATTGGAGCATTTTTCATAACTCTTGCTGATATCTTCCGTCTACAATTTGTTCTTCATAGATACTATCTCACCCTCGCAATTTTATTTTCTTTTATATTTTCCATTAGTTCTTCAGTAAGAGAGTCTTCGATAATTTTGGCTTCTTCCAATTTGTTCTTCAGGTCAACAATAGTTTGCTCAAACCCTTGTGCCTCTTCCTTAAGCACCATGTTCTCCTTCCTAACTTTCTTCATCTCATCCAAGGCACTTATAAGTTCTGCCTTAAGATTTACTTCTCCTTCAAATTCTTTATCATCATTAAGATCCTCATTTGAGTTTACTTCCATAAAGAGTTCCTTATCGTCTTCACAGTCATCATCAGAATCACTACCACTGTCATAGTCGAAGTCACCACTGGATGAGTTGTTGTCCCTTTTTGTATAGATACTTTTATTCTTTGGAAACTTCCCTATGTTCTTATTCTTGTAATTATTGTACTTCTTGTATGGTTTGAAGTTATCATCTTCATCACTATCCGAGTTCTTTGCATACAGAAATTTAGCAGCAAAATGACCTATCTTTCCACATGAGAAGCATTTAAGAGGTAATTTGCCTTTTGTATTTCCCCGTGCTTCTCTTTAACCTACAAACAAAGTTAGTTATTTCTTCATCATCAAATTCATCACTTGTTGGCTTGTCCTTTGTTTATTTGTTCTTCCCAACTTGTTTGCAAGATACCTTAAATGCTACTTCCTTTCTTGATGTGTCTTCGTCTTCAATTCTCATTCCGTAAGCCACAAGAGTCCCATGCAAATGATCAACCGTCAAAGTCTTCAAATCTGTTCTTTCTTCTAGAGCAGAGATCTTAGGGCTGAACCGCTTTGGAAGAGTCCTTAGAATTTTTCGAGAAACTATGGCCTCATCAACTTCTTCACCCAAACCTCTGATGGTATCCACAAGTTGATCCACTTGAAGAATGTAGAGCACGATGTCTTCGTCCTCATTCATCCTCAGATGTTCAAATTAACCTCTATATGTTTGATGTTTGGCTTCTTTGACTTTACTATCTCCTTCATATGTAGTTTGGAGTTTGTCCCACATTTCCTTTGGAGAGGGGTAGCTCATCACTTTGTTTAACACAAATTCATCTATGGCTCCCAGAAGGTGATTCTTGTCTTTTGTCTTGTTTTTGTATTGAGCCAAGCCATCTACATCTGTTGGTGCGGTTGTTGGTACCTTGTACCCACTTTCGATACTTTGCCATATTTCTATTCCCTAAGCTTCTATGTATGCTCTCATCTTGATGCTCCAAATGCATAGTTGGACCCATCAAACAAGGGTGATCCGTTTTTTCTTTGTTTAGAGAAATTGCCCATGACTGCCTTTCAACGGTTAGACTATTCATGAAGGAACCCACCCTGATAACAATTGTTGAAATACTGAAAGGGGGGTGAATCAGTATTTGCACAATTTAAAATATTTAATCAAAAGCAAGTTGTTGATCACCAATCACAACATATCATCAATGTGTATGAAAATAACAAGTTGCACAGTACACAATAAATTTTGATGCGGAAACCCAAGTCCTAGGGGTAAAACCACGGAATCCCTTTTAAAATAGTATTCCAAAAACAACTGGAAGGAGGAAACAACCCCCTTATTACAATGACTTCAATTTTCCAAATACAACTGGAAGGATGCTACAACCCCCTGATTTACAGGCTACAACCTGAAGGAACCTACAACTCCCTAGTTCTCCAGCTACAACCGAAAAGAGGCTACAACCTCCTTTCCTTGCCTAGTCTTTCCACCCAAATAAGAAAGATATTGTCAAACCTGTGGACCTGTCACACACCAAATCCTGTACTTTTTGTTGTCGATAACCTATGCTCTCTGATCACTGCCAAATCATCACTGTATATATATCACTGCCATACATTGGTCGTCAACCCCAATCATTGAAGTAACTCTAGTCTTCTATTACTGAACATCATCATAGCTTGGATATCATCACCACATCATTATATCAAAGAAGGTATGCATCAAATCATAGTATCAAGGCATGTATCATCATGTCATGGAGCATGTACATACATTTGTACACTAATTCCACATACCACTTGTACACTTCACACAACACTGTATTGAACATATACATATCCATCTGTACATTGTACATACTAATTGTTGTTATACTTCACTTCATGTTACTGTACATACACTTATACTTGTGCACTTATTCACATATACCTACCACCGTACACTGTATACTACTGTACATATATACACATATTCTTGTACTCTTCTGTTCACATGCTATTACAACACATGTACACTCATCATTCATTGTATTCATTGTTCAAGCATACCTTACGACTTCAAAAATCATACCTATGAACCTTAGCTTAACTGCAAAAGCTTGTGCACTTTATCAATAGTGGAACTGGATGAGGGAAGCAGTCACTTGAACTCTAACCTTGAATATTCTAGTCTGTAGTGGATCAAAACTCAAAATCAATACTTGGATAGGAGAACAAACATCAGTCTTAACAACCAAAGATTATGTCCCTAAAGAATTCAGGTCTGTAGATGTAAAACAATGGTGAACTTGGATCCACAAAAAAAAGGTATTGTTTTAATCCTAAACAAATTAAGTGGAAGAATAGAAGTGGTCTGCACCCTTAAGAACTAAGGACTGATTTTTCTTTCAAAACCCAACAACGGAAAACTCGGATTTACTATTGTTGTCAAACTACCCACGAAAAATCCAATCAGTTGCTCCTAAAACCCGAAAAACTCAGTCAAACCATCGAAGGTGAGTCACAGTACTCTTAGCTATGCGTTGATGTTTAGAAAGGCCAGGTGTTTGGTTCATTTATGCACATTGTAAGCATTGAGGGGAAACAAGCTAAGGTCGACCTAAAGTTAGGTTAAAGTATTTTATTAAAACATGTTTTAATTAAAAAAACACATAATAATGGGGCCAACTTCATAAGATTGTTTTGTTAAATCTTAAGAAATGTTTTATCATTAAAACTTAATTATTATTTTAATTATTACCTTAACCATGTGTGTGTGTGGATTCCCATATGTAGCCACTTCTTGTCAACATTGGAGAAATAAGGTGGTCAACTATGCTTTAGCACTTGATTTGTTTAATACTTGATTTATTTTATTACTTGTTACAATTTTTAGTAGGGTTTTATATGTCAGGAATCATTGTGTAATGTTAGGATATTAAATTTTGTTTTAAGGGCAAGGCATAGGATATATTGTACGCTTTAGGGACCAAAGGTAAGGGTTTTGGGCCTTTTGTTAGGTCATTAGTGTCACCACAAGTAAAGACACATAACCTTCAAGGGTGGGGGTACCTAGGCTTCTCTTAGGGTATCATGAACTCTATAAAATGCAAATGACCATTGAAAGGCTCATTTGGACTCTTGCAACTTTTTCCATCGACCAAGGACACATTCTAGGGTAATAGGGAAAGGCTGTGGTACTGGAGAACCCTAAAGAAACAACTAGGGAATCATAAAGCAACTTAGGGTTACTCAAACACTCTACAAGGTGTTCAGGGATTTTTCCATTGTCCAAAGGGCTCCAAGGGCTTCAGACTTGGGCTTGGACAATGTCAAAAGGTCTTATTTGACATTGTCCGACTTCTAACCCTTAAGGGATCCTCAAGGGGGACCAAGACACACCGATACATACTTGTTGGCATCAATGAAAATTTGGTCAACAACCTCTCCCTTTGTCATTAATGACAACTCCAAAGATCCCCCTTTGAATGAGCTTCCTTTGTCCACAAATCTCCCCCTTTGAGAATGCTTCCTTTACCTTCCTTGTTTATCTTTTTCTCCCCCTTTGGCATCAATGGAAAAGGGTACTTCTGTAATGCTCCCCCTGTCATACTATTGTGTTGTTGAAGATGGATCAATTCAATTAAGAGATACTATGTCTCCCAATTTTTCCTGGAGCTACTCAAAAGTCTCTTTTGGGAGAGGCTTAGTAAAGATATCTGCAACCTGTTCTTTTGTTGTGATATATTCCAACTTGATATTCTTTTCTATGACTTGTTCCCGAAGAAAGTGAAACTTTATTGGAATGTGCTTGGTCTTGGAGTGCATAACTAGATTCTTAGAGATACTGATGGCACTCATATTGTCACATAAAACTGGAATTGACTCATCACATGCCACGTGTATGTCTTGCAGGGTTTGCTTCATCCAAATAATCTGAGTACAACAAGTTGTTGCTGCTATATATTCGGCTTCGGAAGTTGATAAAGACACTAAAGACTGATTTTTGCTTGACCAAAAAACCTGACAATTGCCTATAAAGAAAGTTGTTCCACTAGTTCTTGTTTTATCGTCAACACATCCTCCCCAATCTACGTCTGAATAAGCTATCAATGCCATCTCATTCCCTTTTGGATACCAAAGTCCAAAATGCATAGTTCCTTTGAGATACCTGAAGATCCCTTTAACTGCTATAATGTGAGTCTCTTTTGGAGCAGCTTGAAATCTTGCAACTTGTCCAACGGCCTGCATCACATCTGGTCTTGTGGTTATTACATATAGCAGACTACCTATCATTGATATATAGATTCTTTGATCAAATTCCTTAGATTCATCATCCTTGCTCAGCTTACAATCGATTATCATAGAGGTACTCACAGGTTTACAATCTTCCATCTGGAATTTCTTTAACATTTCCTTGATGTATTTTGTCTGAGCAATAAAAATGCCTTATGTTGTTTGAGATATTTGGAGTCCCAAGAAGAAGGTCAATTCACCGAGTAATGACATTTCCAACTCTTTTTGCATGTCCTTAGAAAATTGTTGGCTCAGTCAATCATCATCACTTCCAAAGATGATATCAATCAACATAAACTTCAATGATGAGTATGATGTCATTGTCCTGCTTGATGTACAAATTGCTATCTGCACTTCCCCTCTTAAAGTTTTGTTGCAGTAAGCACCTACCCAATCTTGAGTACCAAGCTCTAGGAGCTTGCTTTAGCCCATATAAGGCCCTTTTGAGTCTACAAACATAGTCCTTGTTTTTTGAAAGTTGAAATCCTTCTGGTTCTTCGATGTAGACTTCTTCTTCTAATTCCCCATTCAAAAATGTTGATTTTATGTCCATCTAATACACTTTGATGTATTTGGAGAAAGCATAAGCCAATATCATCCTGATAGATTCCACTCTAGCCACTGGTACAAATGTTTCTTCAAAGTCTATTCCTTCGATCTGAGCGTAGCCTTTACAAACCAATCGATTCTTGTTTTTGATCACCTATCCATATTCATTCATTTTGTTTCTGAAAACCCACTTTGTGCCAATTATATTCTTGTTACTTGGTCTAGGAAAAAGTTCCCAAGTTTCATTCTTCTCAATTTGATCTAGTTCTTGTTCCATTGCTTTGACCCACTACTTATCTATACTGGCCTCTGCAAAATTTCTTGGTTCAGTTGTAGACAATAAAGGGAAGTATACCTCCTCATTTCTTTTGGATTGCATTCTTCTTCTAGTTTCTATTCTTACATTGTTGTCACCAATAATTTGATCTGTTGGATGATTCTTCTGGTACCACTTCTTAGTAATCCATTGATCCCCTCGTTCTTCGTGTTCCACAATTGGTTAATTATGTTCTTCATCTTCCAAGAGTTGTTCTTTTATTTTAATTTCCTTCAATTCTTTCTGATCAAAAACTTATTGTTCAACATCAACCAATTCTTCTGAGTCTTCTCTGGATGTTGTTAGTCTTCCCTCATCTATCTTCGCGTTGATATTTTCGATCACCTTGTCTAATCTCAAATTGTAGCATTTGTAAGCTTTCATTTTGGATGAATATCCAACGAATATGCTTTTGTCTACTCGAGAGTCAAATTTTCCAATATTCTTATCTTCTCTTTTGATGTAGCACTTGCTTCCAAACACGGTATTTTTTAAGGATTATAATATTATACTTAAGTATAGTATTCTAGGCGATTGTTTTGGATTGAAAAAATGTTTATAGATAGGTAAGCAAATATTAAATATGAAACATAAAACTATCACTAAAATGTATAAATTTTGGCGAATATTATGATTAAAAAAAGCATATTTTATGTAATATAGGCTATATTAGAAACTAAATAGCGAATTTATTTTTTGAAAATAACCCAAAAAATAGCCAATTAGCTAAAATTTGCCACTAAAAATTACCCTGCTTTCAAAAATTCTGAAGTGTCATACATTTGCCACTGTTCCTCTCCATTGCTCATAGGGAGTTTTATCATTTTTGCTTCTGAGTAATCCTCTATTCAAGATGTGTACCATTGTATGAATTGTGTGTCCCCAAAATTTGTCATTCAACTTGGATTCATTCAACATGGTTCGAGCCATCTCCATTAATGATCTATTCTTTCTTTCAATAACTCCATTTTGTTGAGGTGTTATGGCTACTGAAAATTGTCTCATTATTCCATGCTCTTCACAGTACTTGTTGAATTCATCTAAAGTGGATTCTCCACCATTGCCAAATCTGAGGCACTCAATTCGTGATCCTATTTCATTCTCAATCAGTTCCTTAAATTTTTTGAAACATCCAAAAGCTTCTGACTTCTTGTTGAGAAGACATACCCATGTCATTCTGGTGTAGTCATCAATAAGCAGCATGGAATATTTTTCACGATTCAATCCTTTACTCTTGGTTGGCCCACATTGGTTAGTGTGAACGAGCTCCAAAGGTTTTGTAGAGGAATGCTCTTTTGTCTTGAAATGTACTCTTATTTGTTTTCCATGTTGAGATTTTTCACATACAAAGTTAGCGGGCTTTGTAACTTTTGACATATTCTGAATTGCTTGGTTTTTAAAATTTTCACTAAGTTGTCAAAATGTATATGCCTCATTCTTCTGTGCCAAACCCAACTTTCATCTTCTTTTCCCAAGTGACATTTCTCAGACTCAATCTTATCCAACACATATATGTTGTTGGGAGTCCTAGTGGTTGTGGCTACTAACTTTCCCGATCATTGCTTCCTTATTTTGCATCCTTTTGAGTTGAAGATGAGTTCATGTCCTTGATCACACATCTAACTGACGCTTAGCAGATTATGATTCATGTTGTCTACAAGCAAGACGTTTTCAGCGAAGGAGTTTTTATTCCCAAAAGATATAGATCCTTTATCTTTTTCAATATTAACAAAAGCACTTGTGTTACCTCATATGTTTGGGACAACCGCTATCAACATACCATTCACCAGAGTTGTAATTTTGAGCTTGAAGAGAAATTCCACATTCGTAGTTGTTATTTCATTTGATCCATACCTTGTTGGACATTTCCTCATTTTTTACTATGGTATCTTCAATCTGCAATCTCTGGTTATATGTCCAAAGTTGTTACACTTACAACATTATATTTCTGATCTTAAGGGACCAAATCTGTTATTGTACTGTGGTCGTCTGAGGCTTGAATGGTTATTCCTTGTTTTAAAAGTTCTTCTTTGAAAACAGTTTACAGCTTCGTATCCAAATCTTCCACATGTAAAGCAATGCCCATAAGAGAGGTATCCATACTTGGGAACATATGAAGGAGGTGCTCTTCAGAGATTTGGTCTTTCTCCTGGCCCTCCTTTTGATATGGGTTATTCTGGTAGACATTCGATCTCTTCTTCATTTGTGGAGTCCTTGACAACTTATGCATAACTTCTTGGCTTCTCTTCACTACCTGTCATCATTGATATTGAGGCTTCATCAGTATTCTGCTTGTATCCTATACAGGTCTTGTCGAAGAATGCTTTATGATTGCTGACGATTTGTTCTAAAATATTGGAGTTGTTTTCATAACTCTTCCCGATGTCCTTCGTCTGCAATTTCTTTCTCAGAGATACTATCTCAGCCTCACAATTTTCTTTTTCTTTTATATTTTCCATTAGTTGTTCAGTAAGAGTGTCTTTGATTCTTTTGGCTTCTTCCAGTTTGGTCTACAAGTCAACAATAGTTTGCTCAAACCCTTGTGCCTCTTCCTTAAGCACCATGTTCTCCTTCCTAACTTTCTTCATCTCTTTCAAGGCACTTATAAGTTCTGCCTCGAGATCTACTTCTCCTTCATCTTCAGATTCTTCATCACCATTAAGATCCTCATTTGAGTTTATTTCCATAAAGACTACCTTATACGGTTCATAGTAATCATCAGAATCATTGTCACTGTCATTATCGGAGTCACCACTAGGTGAGTTGGTGTCGCTTTTTGTATAGAGACGTTTCTTCTTTGCAAACTTCCCTACATTCTTATTCTTGTAATTATTGTACTTCTTGTAGGATTTGAAGTTGTCATCTTCATCACTATCTGAGTTATTTGCATACAGACATTTAGCAGCAAAATGGCCTTTCTTTCTACATGAGAAGCATTTAAGAGGTAACTTACCTTTGTATTTTCTAGTGCCTCTCTTCAACCTCCGAACAAAGTTATCTATTTCTTCATCATCAGCTTCATCACTCGTTGGCTTATCCTTTGTTGATTTTTTCTTCCCAACTTGTTTGGAGGAGACCTTATATGTATTCGTCTTCAATTCTCATTCCGTAAGCCACAAGAGTCCCATGCAGTTGATCAACCGTCATAGTCTTCATATTTGTTCCTTTTTCTAGAGAAGAGATCTTAGGTTTGAACCTTTTGGGAAGAGTCCTTGGAATTTTTCTAACAACTCTGGCCTCATCAACTTCTTCACCCAAACCTCTGATGGTATTCACAAGTTGATCGACTCGAAGAATGTAGGTTGCGATGTCTTTGTCCTCATTCATCCTCAAATGTTCAAATTGACCTTTGTATGTTTGAAATTTGGATTCTTTGACTTTACTATCTCCTTCACATGTGGTTTGGAGTGTGTCCCACATTTCCTTTGGAGAGGGGCAGCTCATCATTTTCTTTAAGGAAAATTCATTTATGGCTCCCACAAGGTGATTCTTGGATTTTGTGTTGTTGTTGTATTGAGCCAACTCATCTGCATCTGTTGGTACGGTTGTTGGTACCTTGTACCTAAGTTTCTATACTTTTTCATATTTCTATTCCTTGAGCATGTGTGTATGCTCTCATCTTGATTCTCCAGAGGCATAGTTGGACCCATCAAACAAGGGTGATCAGTATTTGCACAATTTAAAATTTTTAATTAAAATCAAGTTGTTGATCACCAATCATAACATATCATTAATGTGTATGAAAATAACAAGTTGCATGGTACACAATAATTTCTTACGTGGAAACCTAAGTCCTGGGGGTAAAACCGTGGAAGTTTTTTTAAAATAGTTTTCCAGAAATAAATGGAAGGAGGAAAAAACCCCCTTATTACAATGACTTCAATTTTCCAGCTACAACTAGAAGGAGGCTACAACCTCATGATTTACTAGAAGGAGGCTACAATGAATTCAATTTATGGTGTAGAGAATATGCGCTCTAGACGCCTGGTGTACTCCTTGGCTTCCCGCCACTCTTTGCATGGTAAACAACACAGTCCGTAGAGGGCCATCAACCACTGCTTTTATGGGAATTTTCTTCCCCGATGTCCTGGTCCCAGGAATGCAGTGACGGTCTATCAGCTCCTAAGTAGTAATGTCCCCCCCACGGAAACCAGTCAATGAGATGGGAGCACCCCGTCTCGAAAGGCTAGTCAGGAAGCAGATGCCCTCTACCTCAACTGTGAATATGTGAGCACCAACCTCGAAATATTGTTGCTCTGAATTCCACATCCGGAGTATATGCTCTAGTATTCGCTCATGCGATACCATACTGGGTGTGCGGAAGAACTTTAAGAGTTGGAAGTCTCTCAATGCGGCTATGCAACCCACATTTCGTTCGGCGAAGGCGTTGTCGTTATCATGTTGCCTCTCTTTCCATATGACCATTTTTTATCAACAAGAACCTGTCAAAAACCATCACAAGACTTATTAGAAGCATTCCCAATCATTCAAATCAATAAAAATGAGCTAATTTTTCTTGTGCAACCATTTATATTTCTCCACGGTCGGCACCGCCTGTGTCCCATTGAGGACAGGCGATGGCACCGCCTGTGCGCTATGTTTTCGGTGTAGTTCTAACGGGGTACCGCTTATCCCGCAAGGGATAAGAGCGGTGCCCGCTTCCATGATTTTAGGGCTTGCCATATAAGCCCAAAACACCATTAAAAATCAAAATTGAAGGCATAAAAGGAAAGAGTAGGGTCTAGGCTATTACCTGGAACTGACGGTGTGCAAATCCGACAGTGGATGCCCCCGATATCAGCAACTGAAAATCTGGCTAAGAAAATGCTCCAAAGGCTCTCTGCCATGGTAAATGGTAAAATGTTTTGATTTTTTACTATTTACATGACTTTTATATACATTTTAGGGTTTGACATGCTATAGTTTTGTTTTAAATTGTTTATTACTCAAAATCTATCGGTCATAATCCTTTGATGTCAGTTATTGGGTCATTTAACACTTGTTTTTGAGTCGTTGTAGGATAGAAGAGTAGCAGTAGTAAAGTTTTGGGAGTTCGTTTTTTACTTTTTCGTACTACCATAAAACGGAAAAATTATTTTGAGCATTTATTGCGACACTTTGGTCACGCTCTTGAAACTTAGCATCAAAGGTCCAAGTCCATTTCTGATTCCTTTCAGGCTCGTAAAATCTCTCATCATGAAAAGAGACCTAGTGGAGTCTTCTTTAAACTCTTTTTGGGCTCCTTAAATACGAAAATATTGTCGAGTGATCTTGTCTTCTTTACACTTGTTAAAGAATTTCAAGAGTCGTTCATCTGACGGTAGTTTATCACTTTTTCGGTTCAGGTGAACTATTTTACGAAAAAGGACCCTATGGAGTCTTCTTCTGTGGTCGTTCAGACTCTCTAAACATGAACGATACCGAGTTTTCTTTCATTGGACTCATTAAATTAAACATTGAGAGACCCTTTTTGGGGGATGAACCCCTCCTCTCTCAGGTTCGTAAAACATATGAGTTTGGACTTGTCTTTAGACGAGCTATAATGAGTGTTTGTTACCCTCTTTGAACTCGTAAAACCGAAAAGAGGCACTCATCAACTATGATGGGGAAAATGGGAAGGGAATCATTTTGCAAATAAATGGCAGTAGTTTGTCGTTACCTTTGAACATGGCACTTGTCTCCATATCATTTCAGTCAATTGGGTATTCAGTTGATTTCCATGGCAATCCACTTTCATGAGTCATGTCACTCCTTTGAGTCTTTCAAAAGAATGCATTGTCCACCGTCGCACTGTGTGTTTGTCTGGTCTAGTAATGCTGCCAAGTCTTTTGTCGTGCCGCCCAATGTTCAAAGGGAAGTTGAAGAAGTTTACCTCTGCAATCAAAATAGTCTCTGTGTCAGTACTTTTGAGTCAGTCTTATGGTTACTACATTCACATCATTCCAGAACTATGTTCTGAGTTTCGTGTCGTCGATGTGGGACTCATCATGGCCCTCCTTCGACGAGACTATTCCTGTCAACATCAGCTCATCATCCGGGAAATAGTCTTCGAAACAAAACTTAGTACCTTGAGATCTGTATGCCTTAATGACAGATTCTCTCGCTATCGACATAGGTTCACATCATTGACCTTTGATCGATGGAATCGCCTCGATGTTCGACATCAAGACATCTATTCATGCTCAATAGATTGTACTAGGGTACCTTGGGAATCATTGACATCAATGGTGATCTCCCTCGCACTTGTTAACGATTCACATCATTGGCCAGTAATCAAGTGGTTTCTACCATGTTCGACTTCAGATCATTGTAATCATATGGATAGAATTGTACTTTGTGGAAGACGAGGCAAAGTATTAATCTTGTCTATTGATCTAGGAACAAAGAATCAATCTCATCAAGAATTAATCAACAAATAACTCATGAAATGGTGTAATCAGTCTACAGGAATAGTAGCGGCTCTATCTTTGCATAAAGAATGAATGATTACAATTACATTGTCATGCTACAAGCATGAATGAAGAGACAATTCGAATTCCTTAGGAGGTCATTCGAATTGAATGAGTGAGTCGAGCTTAACTGACTGTAAGCCATGGTTCACAGTCAATTAACCATTGACCAAAACCCTAATTGACTCAACTAACCCTAATGGAAGTCGGAGTGCAATAAATGACTGAGTCTCAACTGAAAGAGATTAAACACATGTCACAACTCACCAACCATCAAGAAGTAGCGCTACACTGACTCCAAAGAACCCCGATGAGGTTAACTGAAGTTGAACTACACATCAAAAATTGGTGGAGGCGCCCCTGTTGACTCCAGTTCATTAAATAATCATTAAATAATATATTTAATGAGAGGAGGCACCTTAACTTACTGGTTTAACTGATTGTAACCACCAATTAGCAATTAGGTGCATTAATATCACTCAGATCACCCCTGGAGTGCTCCAGTTAGTCTCCTCGAATGTAGGAGAAGGCTAAGTTAGACTCCTTGATTGAAGGTAGGTGTGGGTGTGACTAGATGATGTCAATTAATTCTCCACTATTGTCAATTAATGTCAATTATACTTAGGATAGTGATTTAACTAGGCCAAATTGAACAAAAAGAGTGTGTATGGTGGTAAATGTCTCCAACACCCTCCCTTAAGCTATACTCAGGAAGAGTTCGAAAACATAGATGCATAAAAATTGCTAGGGCCCCAGCAACAAAGGCCACAGGTCACCCTGTACAATAAAGTAACTGCTTAATATAACCAATGAAACGGGGAAAACCTCATGGGAAAAATACCCCCCCTCAAACTAAGCAGTAAATCAAGAATTGGTTCTTCTATGCAGCAGCATCCTGAGACTGTGCATGTGAACCTATGAATCCAAACTAAATGAATATGTATGGAGGAATCTTCCACTTTGGAAGAAGACCAATGCACTCAACTGAATCAGAAATAGAAACAGTTGCACGGTGAAAACTGGACCTATGTAGAGTAGCTGAAATCATCTGAAGAGAGAGCAAAGGTTCTTGAGGATTTGAACCATGTGTGGAACACTCAAGAAAGTGATGTGTTGCAGCCTTGAACAGAAAACCATGAGTGGTAAAATCAGCCCCAAATCTTATGAGCAAGTGTCCAAGCGGATGCAGAATATCTTCCTCTCTACTAGTTCTGTGAGGAGATGAGCATGTGACCAAAGGTAGAGAAGCCCTGGGACTGTGGAGAGTGAATGCTTGAGCTCCATAATCTGATATAGCTTCTGAAATATCTAATGAATCACATAATAAAATATTAGCAACCGCATATGAGGAAACTAACACCAAATCCCCATCAGTAGTTTTGAAGAGAAAGTGGGGTACTTGATTTTTCACACCGGAATTGGTGAGAGCAGCTACAAGCATGGCTGAAAGCTCTTGGATTTTAAAATATGAACCAAATAATATCAGATTAGAAGTTAAATCAGATATAAATAAGTTCATAACAGATCCAAAACTGTGAAATGAAATCAAATCCCCAGCAACAGTTTTGTAGGAGACTTGCGGTACTTGTTTCTTCACACCGTTGATGAGAACAACTACAAGCAGTACTGAAGGGTTATGAACCTGAAATTTTGAACCAAGCAATATCAGATTAGATCCAAATAAGATCATATCAGATCCAAAAGTATGGTCAACCAAGACGGTGGATGCACAGTTGTCTTTTTCTTCAAAATTCTGAATTTTGATGCATGCAATCCTGCAGGAATTTGCTGGAAGATCTAGATCATGGGGAGCGAATTGATCACTCTTGTAATCTGATAATTTTTCCAAAATATCCAAGGTATTACATATTTCCACACCAGCAGCAACATTAGAGGGAGAAAAATCAAATTTCTCTTCACTTTCGGAAGCAATTACTAGTAAATTTTGCACAAAATTCAAAGGAAAATCACCGATGAATGTTTGCATGGAAGTGCAGCAGTATTTTTCTTCAATATCAGAAATTCGAATGTCTTCTTCTATTTCAGCAATATGAGGAGATGAGATATCAGAGATCTCATGAACTTCTGGAGCATCGAGAGGAGTCACTGCATGGAGACTTTCTTCAATTCGAATTGACTGTGTAGAAGATTCTGCTTCATCTTCATCTTGAACAACTTCATCAGAGAGAGTAGAGGCTGAGAATTTTGAGTAAAGAACTCTTGTTGTGCTGGATGTGATCTCCAAAGTGCTATTATGATCCTCATTGTGCTTGCCAAAGGTTCTGTCCAATTTTGTCCAGAGATCCTTTGGGTATTCAGCAGAACCAATAAGGTAGCGCAAGCTAGGAGAAAGGGCCAAACATATTGCTCCAAAAGATCTATCATTGTCATTTAGCCAGTAATTTTCATTCTCATAAGACTCTTTTCCAAGTCCAATAGACACCTCATAGAGACCTCGTCTCTTCAGAGATGCAATCATCTTCAACTTCCATTTTGAATAGCTTGTGAATGGGGTGAGAAGAGGGACTGATGAGTCCATTCGAAGTTGTACTTGTTAAAATCTGCAAATCACAACAAAAAGGGCACCATAAGGTCGGACAGCCTGCACATTTTAGGCTTTCATCACACCCAGCATAGTCAATCAAGCAAGCTTGATCAACAATTTCTTTGCATAAAGAATGAATGATTACAATTACAATGTCATGCTACAAGCATGAATGAAGAGACAATTCGAATTCCTTAGGAGGTCATTCGAATTGAATGAGTGAGTCGAGATTAACTGATTGTAAGCCATGGTTCACACTTAGTTAACCACTGACCAAAACCCTAATTGACTCAACTAACCCTAACTGAAGTCGGAGTGCAATAAATGACTAAGTCTCAACTGAAAGAGATCAAACGCATGTCACAGCTCACCAACCATCAAGAGGTAGTGCTACACTGACTCCAAAGAACCCCGATGAGGCTAACTGAAGTTGAACTACACATCAGAAGTTGGTGGAGGCGCCCCTGTTGACTCCAGTTCATTAAATAATATATTTAATGAGAGGAGGCACCTTAACTGACTGGTTTAACTGATTGTAACCACTAGTTAGCAATTAGGTGCGTTAATATCACTCAGATCACCCCAGGAGTGCTCCAGTTAGCCTCCCCGAATGTAGGAGAAGGATAAGTTAGCCTCCTTGACTAAAGGTAGGCGTGGGTGTGACTGGATGATGTCAATTAATGCTCCACTGATGTCAATTAATGGCAATTATACTTAAGATAGTGGTTTAACTAGGCCAATTTGACCAAAAAGAGTGTGTATGGTGGTAAATGTCTCCAACACGAAGACCTTGGGTATTTGTTTAGCGCTCATTGCTTTCCCTAGGTTGCGATGGAGTTTTGTGTATCTAGCATGGATCCACATTTGTATGGTCATGGCTATGTTCAAATTTGCATCTGTATGACATAGATCTACGTTGTATGTCTGGTAGCTATGTCCAAGTTTGAATCCTCTATCACATGGATCTACGCTGTATTCTAGTAGCCATGCTTGTTTATTCCTCTCATGGATCTGCCTTGTATTGGTCTGCATCCATGAGCTGGTTACATTTGTCTATGAGTCAAAAGTATTGATGTACTACGGGGGCCTATTGGACGACATTCTCTGACCGAGCTGACATTTTCACCTCGAAGGGACAACTTGTTCTCTCAAAGCTCTCGCTTATCATATCCCTCTAAGTCTCATGCTTTGGGGGGCATTCTGTTATACCTAAATCCTGTCACCATCATGTGATGAGACCCTTAACTCCCATGTTTTCCCTTAATCCCAACACTTGGAGTGGAAACTTGCTCTGTTTGTCAATCCTACTTGAAAAAACCTAGCACCGCGCTTACCCTGTGGCTGACGAGCGATACCTTACTTAACACTGCATGTATCATGTTATAGAGAAGCAGTGCCACCGCCTATGGTCTTTAGTCTTAAAGCGGTTCTCATCTAAACCGCTCTGTCATAAGGGAACAAAAGCGGTACCCTGGGTAAAATGGGAAAAATAGAAGTTTCTTGAGGCTTATAGAACTTGAGCCTCGTGTCCTCCCTTATCCCTATCATTATGGGTTAGTTTGAGCTCGAGATCCCCCATGGTAGGATCTTAGAGCCACCTCACCCACCATTCTCTCAACTATCCCTATCCATTGAGCCTTATAAATACAAGCTCATATCCATAGTTGAGGGGAGAGAACTATAGAGGTATTGTTATGTTGTTGGATTGACTACCTAGTCCAAGCCATTGGAGAGCATAGAGAGCAAAGTTGGAGCTTATGGGGATGAGGTGTTTGTCTCGTGGAGGGGCTTGTCGAAACTAAGGAAACAGTTGTAATCTTCTCCATACATTCTAAATGCAAAGCTGATTTCCATCCCACATTACTTTTGTTTTGATTTCACATGTACATGTTGCTAGATTCCTTAGTCACTAACATGGATAAGTAAATGATTTTCTGGTAGCTTTGATGTGCTTGTATGTTTGATATGTTTGTAGGTACATAGGTTCATAATCGAAACAGTATTCCAAGTGTCTACAACATTCAGGGAAGGTCTTCATACTTTGTCGTTCACTCATTTGTTCTGGATCTGAACCATTCAGACCAGAGGAATAGCTTCTGTCTGCAGAAGGTGCAATATTCCTAATAACAAAAATCATACTGTTGAACTTTAGCTTCACTGCAAAAACTTGTCCACTTTGTCAATACTGGAGTTAGACAAGGGAAACAGTCACTTGAAATGTAACCTTGAAGACTCGGGTTTGTAGTGGATTAAAACTCAGACTTAACAGTTGGATAGGAGCACAAACATCAGTCTTAACAACCACAGATTATGTCCCTAAAGAATTCAGGTCTGCTGAGATGTAAAACAACAATGAACTTCGATCCCCCCTAAAAAAGGTTTGGTTGTTTAAATCCTAAACAAATTTTGTGGAAGAATAGAAGTGGTGTGCACCCTTAAGAACTCAATGTTAACTTTTCATATGCTTAGCTAATACATCAGTATTTCATTTCATTTTCATGGCAAAAGCATATAAGCAGGATCACTGAAAGAAACAGTATCACAAAAACAACACAGATTTATCCTGGGAAAAACCCAGCAAAAGCTTCCTCGATATAGATGCCCAAAAAGATAAAAGGTAAAACCAACAAGGAGATCAAAGCCTGATCCTCCTCCTTCTCCAGCTACTTCTCTCTCTCCACTAATGCGCTACACAAGTGAGAGTGTGTGTTCCAAATGAGGAGCGCTACACCTCTATTTATATTCATCCGTTCACTTTAATTAACTCATCCGACATGTAGGCTCGAGTTAATCATGTAGGCTCGAGTTACACATGTAGGCTCAAGTAACCACACTGGGGTGCTAATGACCCACCTTTACAATTAGAGGGGACTACCTCATGAATCTTATTAGTTCTTCCGATTAGAAGCATCGAGGTACAAAGTAATACAAGTGGTTCTCCCGATAGGACCATCGGGGACCACAAAAAAGATACATATAGAATATTCTTTGAAGTTACAATATTTCAACACTCCCCCTTAACGAGAAGGGTATTCTACAACAACATCAACAACAACAATAATAGGAGAGAGAGTGAGCATCATCAGCATCATCAGGGTAACACATCTATTGGAATCTTTTCAACATCATGTAGTATTCATCTTCAATCTTCAGTCTTCAGCAACATCAACACTTTGACCGCTTCGATTAGCAACAATCTTTGACCGCTTCGTTCAGCAACATCATCTTCAGCACTTTGACCTTTCGATCAGCAACATCATCATCATCATACTCTGATCTTTCGAACAGCAACATCATCATCATCATACTCTGATCTTTCGATCAGTACGTCATCATCAACATACTTTGATCTTTCAATCAGTACGTCATCATCATCATACTCTGATCTTTCGATCAGTACGTCATCATCATCAGCAATAACCTGCAATCCACAACACGAAGACGAAATTCTTTGGATCACTTTTGGACCTAAGTCCAGGGATGATACAATCCTATCACATTCTCGACAACCGAAGTCACCGGATTGATTACGGGATAATCAGTCCCTATCACTTTAGGACTAGGTCCAAGGATGATGCAATCCTACCGCATTCTCGACAACCGAAGTCACGGGATTGATTATGGGATAATCAATCCCTATCACTTTAGGACTAGGTCCAAGGATGATGCAATCCTACCACATTCTCAACAACGGAAGTCACCGGATTGATTACGGGATAATCAGTCTCTATCACTTTAGGACTAGGTCCAAGGATGATGCAATCCTACCACATTCTCGGGGACCGAAGCCTCCAGATACCATTCTGAACCGAAGTTCAAGGATGATGCGATCCTACCACATTCTCGAGGACCGAAGCCTTCGGATACCATTCTGAACACAAGTTCAAGGATGATGCAATCCTGCCACATTCTAGGGGACCGAAGCCTCCGGATACCATTCTGAACCGAAGTTCAAGGATGATGCAATCCTGCCACATTCTCGGGGATCGAAGCCTCCGGATACCTTTCTAAACCGAAGTTCAAGGATGATGCAATCCTGCCACATTCTCGGGGACCGAAATCACCGGATCTATTATGGACAGATGTCCCAGGATGATACAATCCCTCTTCATTCTTGAGGACCGAGGTCATCGGATCACTTCTGGACAAATGTCCCGGGATGATACAATCCCTGTGCAACATCACTACTCCCCCTTTCGAGGAAGGTCTTTCTGAACAACACCAAGCTTGTCTCGAAAGTGTTCGAACTTTACTCGAGATAGAGGCTTCGTCGATACATCATCATCCAAACCATCATCATCTACATCTTTAGTATGTGAATACTGAACTATCACCATCTGTATCTCCAGTATGTGAATACTAAAAGCATCATCATCTATATCTTCAGTATAGAAATATTGAAAGCATCATCATCTCTATATTCAGTATAGAAATACGGAATCACCATCATCTGCATCTACAGTATGTAAATACTAAAACATCATCTATATCTTCAATATGGGAATACTTAAATCATCATCATCTCTATATTCAGTATAGAAATACTGAATCACCATCATCTGCATCTACAGTATGTAAATACTGAAACATCATCATCTGCATCTTATCTCGTATGTAGAAATACCGGATTTCTATGTGTTACGACAGAACACGGGGTTCTCTATCATCACGACTCTGGTTATCACATAGAATCATTGTAGTATCCATCTTCAGGACAAAGAGACCTGATATCATCTTCCGAAGCCATATGGCTTCACAACTTAGCAGAGCAATCTGCTATGTATTCTGCTTCAGTCGTGCTAAGAGAAACATTGGATTGTTTCCTACTAAACCATGAACTCATAGCAGACCCCAAACAAAAGCATCTACCTGATGTGCTTTTCCTGTCTGAGATACTTTCAGCCCAATCTGCATCTGTGTAGCCATACAATCTATACTCATGGCTACCATCATAGTATAAACCAAAGTCTATAGTCCCTTTCAGATATCTCATCACATGTTTTGCAGCTACTAGGTGAACCCATCTTGGTTGAACAAGATATTGACTTAAGGTGTTCACAGCAAAACAAATGTCTGGTATGGTATTTGTTAAGTACATCAATGACCCAATGATCTGTCTGTAATGAGTCACATCCACTAACTCTGATGAGTCATTAGCTAACAGCTTCGGGTTGGAGTCCATGGGTGTGGCCATGACTTTGCATTCCAACATATTGAATCTCTTCAATATCTCTATCGCATACTTTCCCTGGTTGAGAAAGATTCTTTCTGAACTTTGCCATAATTCCAGACCTAGGAATAATGCATTAACCCAAGGTCTTTCATCTCAAATTCTTCTACTAGTTTCTTCTTGCTTTCCATGATCTATTTCTCATTCCTTGTCAAGAATAAGTCATCCACATATAATAACAAGATGACAGGTTCATATTCTACAACCTTGAGATAAAGGTTAGGATCAGCTTTACTCTTGGTAAAGCCCATAATTGACAGGAAACTATCTATTCTTCCATACCAAGCTCTGGGAGCTTGCTTCAGCCCATAGAGGACCTTCTTCAACTTGCATATGTGATTCCATCTGTCTTCAACTTCAAATCCTCGTGACTATTTGATGTGAAACTCTTTCTCAATCATACCATTAAGGAAGGCTTATCTTTACTTCATCATGGAAGAAACTAACATGATAGTTCTGAAGGAAGTGTACCTTGCTTCCTGGAGTAAGTGTCTCTTCAGAATTAATTCCCTCTTTCTAATAGAAACCTCTGGCCACAAATATTGCTTTATACTTCTCGATACTTCTGTCAGCTGCATGCTTTATTTTGTATATTCATTTGGAGGATACAATACTCTTTCCTTCTGGTTTGGGAACTATATCCCATACATCATTCTAGTATTCTTTCATCATAACATCTTCCATGAGTTCATCTTGTCAGGTCATCAACATATCCTAGTCTTCTGCATTCAACCTTGAAGGTTAGAACCCACTTTACTCTTGGTAAAGTCTCGATCCATCATGTCGTATCATGTCGAACTCAGATATCTTCTGTAGTCACTCCCCCTGAAGTGGAGTATCATCTTCCTTCTTCATTCTGTACAGGTGGTTCTATGCTTTATATATACTTCTAGTAGGTCTGGTCAATAGAGTATGTTATGTCATAGTCTATTCTTTCATAGGCAAATCACGAACCTTGCTTTGTACACGTATTCTTGTAGATCCATAGATACTACGTACTTCCTTTTATGTCTCGAAATCATATCGTATACATCATTCCCCATAATCAACTGTTATTCTTTGATCATAGCTTCTTTCATAGCATTCTTTTCTTCATCTTGAGTTATCTCTCGTACCCATGGTGGTCTTCATCCTTCGAGGTGGATCTACTGCTCTCTGAAGCTCTTTCTTCCGTCATGGTGTCTCTGACCCTGGGAGCTTCAGATTCATGCTTATTGGAGTGAATCTTGAATTGTCATCACTTGTTCTTCGGAACAAGTCTCATCCTTCTTTTCTTGTAGGAGGTTGTACAGGATCTTTCCTACAATTCAAATGCACCAGTAGCATGGTTAGAACCATTTCATAGAACATATATATAACGACAAATTCTTATGCATCATGCAAGTGTTTAGCCAATACAACATTCATCCATATCTCACGGAAACTTTCTAGATGACATCATTGATATTGTGTTCTAATCCAATATGTCAGCAAGGAGGTTTCATTATAGATAAGTAGCAGTGGAGAGGTGTATAGCACCATGAGCTACTTACTCATCACATGCATACTGTTATTAATGCAAACATTCTATCATGCATAACACATCAACTGAATACAAAACAATA
>LPNX010810418.1:0-45167 GCA_001517045.1 Pseudotsuga menziesii | reverse complement strand
GTTTCGTGGGTAGACTCCTTCTTGATCATTCTGCTTCATCATCTTCTTCATTCATGAAATCATCATTTCTTATCCAAATGATAAGATGGATAAGAGGTTATTCAAGAATTGAGTTCTTCATATTCCTCATCGCTTGAGAGATCTTCTTTGAATGGTGAGAGCTTGATCTTCAATTGCTCCCATCTTCTTCTTCTCTTCTTATGAGTCGAGCTTCTTCTTTTTCCCAGAGTCTGTTGAAAGTAATCACTTCCTTATGGCACACATTCCTTGAATGAATGAATTCTATGATCCTGAGAGACCATTCAAGGTGGCTATCACCACTTCTGCATTCTCCGCTTCTTCTTCTACCGCTTCAAGATGTTCTGCATTCTGGATCTTCACATTCTTCAACTGTTTTCTCAAAGCCATATTCTGATTTATGTTCTTATCTTCAAATAGCTTGATCAAGGAATGAAACATCTTCGGTGTCTTTAGAGAAGACACTTGTGGTACAAGTTGATCCGTGATTGAATCAACAATGATCTTCTTGGCCTTGATCAAGTTCTTCTTGTGTAAGGCTTTGAGGCTCATCTCCCTCTAGAACTGGAACCTCTCTACTCATGTAGGTGTCCAATTCATTTTCTTCAGAGAGATCAAATACTTCCATGCTTGGAAGTTTTCAACTTCACCAAGCTTATCATCAAGCTGATGTGATAGATCACTTTGAGATGAGAACCTCAAATGCAAATAGCAAAATATTAGATCTTATCGATTTGAGGTGTCCGTCCTGCTTCCAAAGCTAGCTGATCTAGGGCTTGTCAGAGAAACCCTATTTTTCAAAACTTGTAATCTTTCAGGTCTGATTGGATAGAAAGATAGAACTCTTCAAATGGAGCTGTCCAATGTACTCCTTTTCTGAAAACAGTGGAGGGAAGCTCCCGAAACAGGAAGCCCTAGTTTTCCAATTTCTTCTGCAGAAATGCATGTCACTGTTTCTGTGATATCTCCGAAATTACTGCTCCTCTATGTCTGAAATTTGACACTGAGTTAACCTCGCATGTCCCTAATCCAAAACCACAGGTTTGATCAGAATTGGTTTCACCAATTGGGATTTATGATCCTTTTCCCAAGGTGACTTTTTACAGGACTGTTCAGAACAGCAAAGTTGTACGGCATGCCACATGTCACTGGTTCATCTTTTGAGTCTAATATTCGAACCATAGAAAGTAAAGTCCGTGTTATTTTTGGAACATCTTTAGGAATTCCATTTGGACATCTATAGCCCAAGCTATAGCAATTTTCTCCAGGTGTCCTGTTTAGGGATGAATTATGGAAGAGGCTGGAACCTTAACTTGGAGGGATCATATCGCACAGAATATAGCGAATCTGAGGCTGAATTTTGGACACAGTGTACATCAAGATGTTTTCTTCAGCCTCTGCAATTTTCAGCTCCTGAACCTTCGCCAATATTGGGATATAGCGAATGTACCAAAACTTAGCATTTTTAGTATTTATGGTTTTTCTAGCTTGGGGTCAAACTATGGTTTGACTTTCTCGGAGTTTCACCCAACCAAAAATCTTGATCCAGGTCTCTAAACTTCAATTTTGATGAAGAGAGCAATCCTATGCCAGGCTCACTCAAAAATTCATTTTCAGCAAGAAGCCCTAATTTCTTTCGGGCAGAGAGAGAGGGCTATTTTGCCTTGTGAAAGCTGTCATATTCAGGGTGGCTCTGATACCATGTTAACTTTTCATATGCTTAGCTAATACATCAGTATTTCATTTCATTTTCATGGCAAAAACATATAATCAAAATCACTGAAAGAAACAGTATCACAAGAACAACACAGATTTATCCTGGGAAAACCATTAGAGGAAATTTCAACTCAAAATGGGCCTTTTAACTTTTATTCAAATTCCATGTCATCATGTGTTAGCCAATGAAATTGCTTTAAATTTGAAATACCGTATACGTCTTAAACACTTTTTTAATATAAATTTGGGGATAGGTATCATAAAAAAAACTACTTTTTTGTTTGTATTTTTGACATATCTCCATGTGTTTTTACTCAAATTTCGATCGGGAGAGTTCGATGGGTGTGGAATTAAATTCCGCATCCAACGAGTACCCACTCGACATACTTTTAACGGACCCCGCTACCCCAAAAACAAGAAATACCTGAAAAAATGGA
The DNA here is from genome assembly GCA_001517045.1 of Pseudotsuga menziesii. Taxonomy (NCBI): domain Eukaryota; kingdom Viridiplantae; phylum Streptophyta; class Pinopsida; order Pinales; family Pinaceae; genus Pseudotsuga; species Pseudotsuga menziesii. The sequence goes on along the minus strand of LPNX010810418.1, from coordinate 42,996 downwards.
AAGATGATGTCTTCATTCCATTTTTTCAGGTATTTCTTGTTTTTGGGGTAGCGGGGTCCGTCAAAAGTATGCCGAGTGGGTACTCGTTGGATGCGGAATTAAATTCCGCATCCAACGAGCTCTTCCGATCGAAATTTGAGTAAAAACACAGGGAGATATGTCAAAAATACAAACAAAAAAGTAGTTTTTTCTTTTCTTCCTCCAAAATTAATAAATATTATTTTATTATTTTAACTATTATTTTATTAATTCATTTTAGGAGGCCCATTTTGAGTTGAAATTTCCTCTAATGCCTAAAGGGAAAAACCCAGCAAAAGCTTCCTCAATATAGATGCCCAAAAAGATAAAAGGTAAAACGGACAAGGAGATCAAAGCCTGATCCTCCTTCTTCTCCAGCTACTTCACTCTCTCCACTAATGCGCTACACAAGTGAGAGTGTGTGCTCCAAATGAGGAGCGTTACACCTCTATTTATATTCATCCGTTCACTTTAATTAACTCATCCGACATGTAGGCTCGAGTTAATCATGTAGGCTCGAGTTACACATGTAGGCTCAAGTAACCACACTGGGGTGCTAATGACCCACCTTTACAATTAGAGGGGACTACCTCATGACTCTTATTAGTTCTTCCGAATAGAAGCATCGGGGTACAAAGTAATACAAGTGGTTCTCCCGGTAGGACCATCAGGGACCACAAAAAAGATACATATAGAATATTCTTCGAAGTTACAATATTTCAACACTCGGGACTACTTTTTCTTTCAAAAACCAACAAAGAAAAACTGGGATTTACTGCTATTGTCGAAGTACCCATGAAAAATCTAATCAGCTACTCCTAAAACCCAAAAAACTCGGTTAACCAACCGAAGGTGAGTCACTGTACTCTTAGCTATGTGTTGATGTTTAGAAAGGTCAACTGTTTGGTTTATTTATACACATTGTAAGCATTTAGGAGAAACATGCTAGGGCCGACCTAAACTTAGGTCAAAGTATTTTATTAAAACATGTTTTAATTAAAAAAACCCATAAATAATGGGGCTGACTTCATAAGATTGTTTTGTTAAATCTTAAGAAATGTTTTATCATTAAAACTTAATTATTATTTTAATTATAACCTTAACCATGTGTGTGTGTGGGTGCCTATATTTAGCCATTTCATGTCAACGTTGGAGAAATAAGGTGGTCAACCATGCTTTAACACTTGATTTGTTTAATACTATATTTCTTTTACTACTTGTTACAAGTTTTAGTAGGGTTTTATATGTTAGGGCATCATTGTGTAAAGTTAGGGTATTACTTAGTGTTTTAAGGGCAAGGAATATGGTAGATTGTAGGATTTAAGGACCAAAGGTAAGGGTTTTGGGCTTTTTGTTGGGTCATTAGAGTCACCACAAGTGAAGACACATAACCATCAAGGGTGGGGGTGACTAGGCTTCTCCTAGGGTATCATGGCCTCTATAAAATGCAAATGACCACTAAAAGGGTCATTTGGACTCTTGCAACTTTTTCAACCCACCAAGGACACGTTCTAGGGTAATAGTTCAAGTTTGTGGTACTGGGAAACCCTAAAGAAACAACTTGAGAATCATAAAACAACTTAGGGTTACTCAAACACTCTATAGGGTGTCAAGGGCTTTTGCCATTGTCCAAAGTGCTCCAAGGGCTTCAGACTTGGGCTTGGACAATATCAAAAGGTCTCCTTTGACATTGATTGGCTTCTAACCCTCAGGGGTTCCTCAAGGGGCACCAAATCACATCGATACACACTTTTTGGCATCAATGACAATTTAGTCAACAGAGAAGGGGTTACCTGTTGGTTACAACGAGACTCGGAAGGCATAGAGAGTATATATTCATGCTCGCAAGAGGATCATTGTGAGCAGGGATGTCCAATTTGATGAGGACAAAGCCTTGCAGAGATCTAAGGACTTACTAGCACAGGAGAAGCCAACACACGACTCGATGGTCAAGTTGGAGGGGCCACAGGTACATGTACTGGTACAAACATTGAGCAAAGGTTCTTGTAGTCAAAGGGAGTCAAGTGGACAAGATCCTTCGTTCATTGACTTGGAAGATGAGTCGCAGAAGGTAGACACTAGACCAAGGCATAAGTGGTTTAGATCCATAGTTTAGGATTCCAGGAAGGTGACTCTTCGAGAGAGCTCCATGAGAGGGAGAAAACCAGCAGAGAGTCTTAGCTATATGGCATTGATGACGGAGTTGATTAACTCTGAACCTTTTGATTTCGAGGAGGCTGCACAACATGACGTGTGGCAGGAGGCCATGGTTAAGGAGTATGTCTCAGTCACGAAGAATTGGGTATGGGAAGTTGTGCCAAGGCCATAAGTTAAAAAGGTGGTGGGATCCAGATGGATCTACAAGGTGAAGCATTTAACAAACAAAAGTGTGGAGAAGTACAAGGCACACTTCATGGAAAAGCGGTTTTCACAGAAGGAGGGTATTGACTATGAAGAAACCTTCGCCCATGTTGCCAGGTATTCTTCTATTCAGACCATTATCTCATTAATAGTTGATATGGGTTGGTGTGTTCATCAAATGGACCTCAAGACTACCTTCCTCAACGGAGTTATACAGGAGGAGGTATTCATTAAGTAGCCCGAGAGGTTTTAATGTGGAGAACATGGAGACACATGTATGCAGGTTGTAGAGAGCTCTTTATTAGCTCAAGAAGAAACCTCGAGCATGGTACTCGAGGATAGTCAACTATCTAATGGAGATGGGATTTCAGCGGAGTGAGGCGGACCACAAAATGTACTTCTTGTCAGGTGAGGTGTCACTCATACTGGTCTTATATGTAGATGATCTCTTTCTTATAGGAGATGAGAGGTTGATTGACGACTACAAGTCCAACCTTGCCATTGAGTTTGAGATGAAAGACCTTGGGTTGATGCATTACTTCCTAGGCTTGGAGGTTTGGCAGAGAGATGGTTGCTTCTTCATTGGACGGGGGAAGTATGCAGTGGAGATCTTGAAGAGATTCAGGATGGTGGATTGCAAGCCTATGTCCATACCTCTACTTTCCAACTAGAGGAAGTTTGATGTGTTAGGGTCAAATGAATTTGATCCTATATTGTATCTGTTGGACCCAATGGTCACACTAAGAGGGGGCGTGAATCAGTGTGATGGAAATTAAAACCCTTTTCAACTTCTATCAATTTAATCAAGCAGAGTTCATCAATGCATTATTTTACAAATTACATCATCATTGCATAAGAATCCATTAACTAATCAACAATGAATCATAAGAATGTTTATTGTAATATCCCAAACTGATATTTTCTTGTTTATGTCTATACTGTAGATGACTAATAGATTTATTCCTCAATTAAATAGGAAAGCAAACCCCGATCTTTGCATGCATGCAGTTGCATGCAAATTTATGCCCTAGAAAAATACTGAGATGCTATAAAATAGGAGAAATCAATGCATGTACATACCAGTATATACATCAGCTGATGGTGAAGAAGTTGGTCCCAACATGCAAGGATTCTGCTGGAGTAATAGGGAGATACACCAATTTGTCCTCCACATGTGAATGCGCCCTCCTCTCAAACTGTATAAGCTCCAGGATAATAAATAAGTTGCTATTGAAATCCAGGATGATATGCACTAGGGTTATAATACCCCTCTGATGGTGATGGAAGCAACATTCGGAAGAAACAGAGGCACACTAGCCCAAAACGTGAATGCCTGCTCAAATCGATTCACCCATGTAGAGTAGCGCCTCCAGAAAAGGGAGCACTGATGATATCTCGCTTGATACTCAAGCTGAACGACCCTTCTTCCAGGGGAAGGGTAATGGAGGTGCTCCAGGATGAATGGAAGTGACATGCAAAAGTTCTGAACCCTGTAGGTAGGAAAATAAATTTCTTTGTCTCTGACCACGGTGTGACGGTGGAACTCTCTGGCTAGATGAATAATCAACCTCCCGAAATAACTATTGAATGTAACCTGATGATGAACTAGTGTTGAACCTCGATGATCCAACCTTATGATGAACTAGAGCATATATATTTCGCTACCGAGATACACCAGTTAGTTGAGCATGCACTCAACCCCAACTTAGCTTGTCGAGCTCTCCAATTCGACTCCACAAATCAATAATCACATAAGTGTCTTCTCCATTCACTTTATCTTTCTTTTATAACTTTCAACTGCGAAAACCCTAACTTTTGACCTAATTAGGTCACTTTAACTTCTAATTTGCAGTTGACTTGCATGCATGCGCATGGAGACTTAATCGGGTGCATGCATCATTAAATAATGCTCAGATGTCATGCATGCAGGTGGCCTTTGGCTCTGGTGGCCCTCTTCGACCCAATGGTGATATAATATTGATGCCCTAGATCTTCTGTATATGGCATCAATCTTCAGCTGACTCCCTGACTGTTAGTACCCGCTCGAACCCACAGGAATCACATAAGTTAGCGGATTGGTCCTCAATGCCTAGGTAGAAGAGAACATTACAGTCCTCCCCGCTCGAATTTGCTTGTCCTCAAGCAACTATAAAGCTGTGTGTCGTAATACTTGTTCTGTCTCCCAAGTGGCCTCCTCTATAGGAATATATTTCCATTGAACCAAGTAGTCTCTGATGATTCTGTTCCTCAGTTTCTGCTCTCGTACCTCTAGGATGCGCTGTGGAATGAGAATCTGTTCCTCAGTTTCTGCTCTCAAATCCTCTATCTGGAGGTCGACCTGCTGGATGGTCTCCGAATACTGTTGGATGTTGTGTGGCCTTATCTGGTCGTTTCCTGAGGGTAACAAAACACTCTGTTGCTCCCTCAATATCTCCCTGCTGGAGTACTGCCTCCTTCCTATGTGATGTCACTATTGTGGGAGGGTAGGTATTCATCTCTCTCAATACTACCCTTTGTCCCTCTGCTCCTGTGAACTCCATCTCCATGGTTTGGTATTTTGTGGAATACATCCATTGAACTCCTAATACCACCTTCATGTCAGGTACATCCACCACATAGAATGTCTCTATCACTATATAATTCCCAAGTGTTACTATTAATTGAGGAATCCTCTTACTACACTCCATGGTGTGACTTGCTGCAGCTATTGAAAACCCATCAAAACTCTCAGTCTGAATGTCTCTCCTTTTAACCCATGCAACATCAAAAAAGTTGTGGGATGCCCTACCATCTATCAGCACTCCCACTCTGTGGCCCTGTACGGTACCTCTGATCCGGAGAGTGTGGAATCTAGGAAACTTTGTCATAGTAGCAATGGTACCTCCTGAGGGCGGCCACTCCCTAACTATCTATGGTGTCTCTCTCTGCTCCTGATCCTGATAATCATCATCCTCCCCATTGTCAGAATAGGCCTTTATATAGTAAGTTTTTCCCTTCCCTGAACATTTGTGACTTGGTACCCATGGTTCCTGGCAAGTGAAACATAACTTTTTTCTTCTAAGGTCCTGTCGGGTATCATTGTCCATCCATTCTTTCTTCAGCCATTCTTTCTGGACGGGTTTCCTCTCTTCTTCAATAAGGGAATTGGTTTTGGGAGGAAGCCTAATTTTGGGTACTGCATCCTGTAAATCTCTAGTCTGTCTGATGGCATCTTCTAGGGTGGTGGGCCTATAAGACTTGACCCATCCCCGTAAGGGTTTAGTGAGAGCCTCAGTGAACAATATAATCAACCTGCTCTCCGATATATCTGTCACCATGACTGCTATCCTCTGAAACTCTGAAATAAATGCATTTGCACTACCTATCTACTTGAGTTGTGCCATCTCTCTAAAGTGTACCTCAGGATCCTTCCGATCAAACCGCTCAATGAGCCTCAGTGTAAAATCTGGGTACGATGTGATGGTGTTGTGACCCAGTGTCACTAACCCGTGATACCACCACTCATGTGCTTCTCCATCCAAATGCAAAGTATCCAATTTAATGGCATCTTTCTCAATCATGGGATTGAGCTGGAAGTATGTATCCAACTTCTGCACCCAATTCCTGGCTGGGCCACCCCGAGTGCCCTCAAAGGTAGGGAGAGTCAGTTTCCCTACGGTGCGTTGTAACTCATAGTGCTGGGTAAATGGCCTATTGTAAGATTTGGGTTTGTTCTTACTTTTAAAGTGGCAGAAGTCAGTGAAGGTCATGGCTGAATGGAAGTCCTCTCCTAAAGCTCTATATTCTCTCAGATAGGCACTCATGGGTTCTTCTGGTTTTTCTTGTGCTAGAGGCACTGCAGCTCGACTATCTAAGAATTGAGGCATGGTAGGTCGAAAAGGCTTGTATATATGGGGATGGCTCTACATGTTGGTATGTAAGTGCTCCCTACTACTGTTGGGGGATACCCTATCACTGTTGGGAAATAAGGGACTGTGTGGGATGGGTCCATTCTTCTCAGTCATTTTCCTGAAGGTACTCATCATTTCCTTTTTCCCAGTAGTGAGTTATTTTATGGCTGATATGAGATTATTGAAAGTTGTCCTATCATCATCGACCATTGTTTCTTTGCCCTTTCCAGACTGGTACTCTTTGTCCTCCAAATCTATGTCCTCAACTCCTCTTCTCTATCTCTACACCTTTGTCTTTGGTGAGTAATGTTGTATGGGCCCTCTAAATTCATTTATAATTTTGCTTTCCCATAGCTGGCAAGAAAAATAGCTCTGATACCACTGTAATATCCCAAACTGATATTTTCTTGTTTATGTGTATACTGTAGATGACTAATAGACTTATTCCTCAATTAAATAGGAAAGCAAACCCCGATATTTGCATGCATGCAAATTTGTGCCCTAAAAAAATACTAAGATGCTATAAAATAGGAGAAATCAATGCATGTACATACCAGTATATAGATCAGCTGATGGTGAAGAGGTTGTTCCCAACATGCAAGGATTATGCCGGAGGAATAGGGAGATACACTAATTCCTCCTCCACAGGTGAATGCACCCTCCTCTCAAACTGTATAAGCTCCAGATAATAAATAAGCTGCTGCTGAAAGCCCAGATGATGTGCACTAGGGTTATAATACCCCTCTAATGGTGATGGAAGCAGCATGCGGAAGAAACAGAGGCACACTAGCCCAAAACATGAATGCCTCCTCAAATCAATTCGCCCATGCAGAGTAGCGCCTCTAGAAAAGGGAGCACTGATGATGTCTCGCTTGATACTCAAGCTGAACAACCCTTCTTCCAGGGGAAGGGTAATGGAGGTGCTCCGGGATGAATGGAAGTGACATGCAGAAGTTATGAATCCTATAGGTAGGAAAACAAATTTCTGTGTCTCTAACCACGGTGATACAGTGTGATGGTGGAACTCTCTGGCTGGATGAATAATCAACCTCCCGAAATAACTATTGAATGTAACCTGATAATGAACTAGTGTTGAACCTGGATGATCCAACCTGATGATGAACTAGGGAAGATAGATTTCGCTGCCGAAAAACACCAGTTAGATGAGCATGCGCTCAACCCCAACTTAGCTCGTTGAACTCTCCAATTCGACTCCACAAATCAATAATTACATAAGTGTCTTCTCCATTCACTTTATCTTTCTTTTATAACTTTCAACTGCGAAAACCCTAACTTTTGACCTAATTAGGTCACTTTAACTTCTAATTTGCAGTTGACTTGCATGCATGCGCATGGAGACTTAATCGGGTGCATGCATCATTAAATAATGCTCAGATGTCATGCATGCAGGTGGCTTTGGCTCTGGTGGCCCTCTTCGACCCAATGCTAATATAATATTGATGCCCTAGATCTTCTATAGATGGCATCAGTCTTCAGCTAATTCCCTGACTGTCAGTACCCGCTCGAACCCACATGAATCACATAGGTTAGCGGGTTGGTCCTCGATGCCTAGGCAGAAGAGGACATTACATTTATCAACTAGATAACTATATCATAACAAGTATCACAACACAAGAGAACACAAAATCTGTTTGGTAAACTTGTTTTATGTATTGTACATGGAAGACTTCAATCTTCGTGGTTGCAATCAACACCAACTGATACAAAAAGCACCAACTCCTAATCCAAGACCCAGCTTGGTCTTCTCAGGTCCAAATAAGAAAGGGTTGAGGAATCCAATCCCCAAGGTTGCAAGGCTTAGCTTGTCAATCAAGAAACACTTATACCACTTAATCATATGCTGCTCATTGTCATTAACTTGCCCATATCATCAAATTGTCAAACCTATTGCTCAAGAATCTGCTCATAGTCATCATGCCAACACAAGAGAAACCCAGAAGCATGAACCATACATTTTCAAATATTGCAATATGAAGAAACAATATACGAACCAAAAGAAACTCTATATCATGTCATCACATAGCCCTCGCAATAAGATTTCCAAAGATCCAAGAATTTTGTAATTTTGATTCTGTATGAGAAAGTTATGTCAGTTTTAGTGAATTTCTTCAATCCTTAAAGATGCCCAAAAATTTCTCCTCCACAAAGTTTCGCACTTTTCTTGAAGAGTTGTGAAATACCAAAGAGAGACTTGATTGATGAACAAATGAAATGTAGTATCTTCTATTTATATAGGTTGTGAAGGATTTATCCACTTGTCTAGCTGACTTGTAGTAGTTTTAATTCATAATTAGTTGAATTATTTTAGTAGGTTGACCTACTTGTAAAGGAGCAAATTAATACATTAACTTTAAAAAATTGAAACTCATCAACCGTAAGGAGTTACGAGACACTCCACATATCAATGGAAAGGGATTGATAAGGATTATTTCCCTATGATGGGTTTATTCGCAATTACTTGATCTAATACCCTTAAATTCTTCAAATTTTGCAGTACATCAGATTTGACTTGAATTCGTCTTGAAGGCATCTTCCGAGTGCTTTTGTAGAACCAAGAGCTACATAACCAATAATCAATCACCATCAACAAGCTACAAAGTGTGTGGGTTCAAGACCCAAGACACCACATGCAAGGGATTCAAGGACTTTCTCAAAGATATCATATAATATTTAAACAAGATTATTTCCATGGACTTCAATCCCATCACATAAGACTCCATTCTTAAGTACAAAGGTATATTCAAGCTCTATCATGATCATATAATGTCCAAGAGCCATCATGCCACCATGCATGTGGGTTCCAAACCTTCTCATGCATAATGACCATCTCCAAGGGTTCCACGACCCCATCACAGGTTACAAGGAAATCAAGGTCTTCATCAAGTCCAAGCAGTGGGATTCATGACCTCTTCAACAAATGACCACAGAATGGGTCATTTGTGCCACCATGTGCTACAAAGAACACACCATTAGTGAATGGGCTCCAAATCCCAAGCTACCACATGTGTGGGTATGTCCAATCAATCAACCATCAAGCTATTTTCCAACTAGCCGGTGTGTCGATAAAGAGTGACCAAACCCCATACCAAACCTGTGAAAGTGTCCATCATCAACTCATACGTGTTCACCAAGCTTCTCCATTGTAGGGGACCTTGGTGGCATCAATGACAACTCAATCAACACTATCATCCAAAACCCTTACCTTCTTCTTTGCAGATGAGAGATCAACAAGTCTATCCAGGCTCAGGTGGAACATGAAATCTCCCAAGAAGGCCTTCAAATAATATGGAAAAACCATCCCATCTGAAGGTTTGTAATCTATATGAAACTCTTTAACAATTTTTTCAAACCTATGATCAAACTCATCAATCATTTCATTTTCACTTCTTTTCATTGTCATTAATGCATTATTTAACAATACTAGGTCCTTTTCTTGCCACCTATCAAATAATTTTTTCTTCAAATCAGCATAAGAGGCTATGCTACCAGCAGGTAAAGATTTGAACCATCTAGTTGCATCATGGGTTAGACAAGAAGCAAAAGCTTTGAATTTAACATCTAGATGAAAAGTATTAGTAAGCATAAAGCATCTTTCCCTACCATCCCAATGCTCAGCAGCAGAAATTGCATCAGACCCAGAAAACACAGGAAATTCTCTAATGTCTTTGAATTTCAACATTTGGTTAAGGTATCCCGCACTATTTGTGAAATCGAATGCAGAGAAAGAAGACATGTTTGCTTCATTACTAGAATTGATAAAAAAGTTTATGTATATCAATTAGAGTATCGCAAGCTAATTGACCACTTACCAACCTCTCCTGAATTCGATCTTTTCTTCTTGACAATATATGACTTAGGTCTGGGAAAAGTGTACATTTGAAATTTGTCCTTATTGGATATCTTTTAGGATTATCTACAAATGGAGTCGCCAGGAAATACCTGCAAGGCTATCCTAAGCAATCCTTACCAAAATAAAGAACAAGGAACGTACCTGAGCACTCGATGGAGTTGCAAGATAAACCTGTCAGGTTAGCCAATGTGAAAGATACAAATTTCAAACACAAAGATGTACCCGAAGACTCACCAAAAATGTTGTTCTTGCTTGAATATGTCACTTCAACAATTTGAGGTCCCCGACAACGACGCCAAATCTTACATGTTGAAAAAATAGTCCAAGCCACCGGTAAGCATGTGAGGAGGAAGTGACCACTGTCACCTTAGTCACTTCTCCCAACTGCTTCAGAAGCCTAAGCCTCTGAGGGGAGAGCCCTTTGTACTCCTATAAAAATTACACAAGAAAACACACCTTACAGCCAAGTGAAGTCAGAGATCAGCGCCTAAAAAGATGCAATATGGTGTATAATTGGTATAAAACTGGATCATATAAGTGTAATTACTGCATTGCAAAATGGACATCTAGTAATAGTTCCAATTAGTACCGATGTACAAGTAACAAGTTTCAATAAGAGTACAAATTAGTCGCCACTGAATGATTATCCAAAGCATAGGAGTATAACAACATTTGCAGTGACGAATATAGCAATCACAAACCACAGCAGTGAGTAATTATTCAACATAAGTTACAGACAATGTGCATGAGTTACAGACTGTATATAGGCAACACATGTAATTGGAAATAAGGTCTAGAATGACGTTTAGCAACAGTAGTACCACATACTTAGAAATTTCATATTATAATTTCCGAAATCAAGTGAGGATGAAATGTATTGAAATAATGCAATTTTCCTACTATACAGTAGCATTTACTAACCAATATAACTTGTATGCGTGTAGGCTTTTAAAGGGAAGAAGCAAAGAGGGTTGCCACTGTAAAGGGCATCCCTTAGGGTTGGACTGAAGGCTTAGAACCAGCCTTGTCCACAGGGCGTGGGATAGGGAAGTTGTAACAACAGGACCGTGAAAGGATTCAGCCTAAAGGCAAGGAGAGCCCAGCTAGCACCTTGTAATGAGGCGATCGAGGGATAACAAGGGACTGCTACATTAGCTCAGGTGAAGGAGGGTTGTTGCTATAGCAGTAGGAGACCCAAGGATGAGAGGAGCAGCAGCAAAGGAGGAAGAAGGGTTTTGGATGACAAGCAAGGTAAGGGGATGTCCTTAAGGCTTCTCCAAACTACACCCAAGGTAGGAGCAGGTTGATAAAAGGTTGTTAGAAGGGAAACGAAGGTAGAAGTTAGGGTTAGTAGAGGGAAAAAATGGGATGAAGAAGGCAGCCGAGGGTAGAACAATGGAACAAAGAGGTTGTCGAGGAGAATGAGGAAGGGAGCAAGGGTTAAGAGAAGGATTTAGAGGATTGTTTTTAGGTCTGGAGATAAGAATAAGGGATATGCCAAGGTTCCCTATCCTTAGGGATTCTAAGTAGAAAATGGCCTCCAAATGAGAAGGATGGACCAAGGTAAGCAACTACCCTGGAAAAATATGGATAAACCCTAGAAGACTCTCACAAGGAAACGTACCTCTTCGTTATGAGGTGACAAAAAGGTTGGTAATGGCCTACCGTAGAAAAAATGCAGCCCAAAAGTTACCATTCAGTCATGAATATGCATCATCCACCAACATTTAAAAAAAGGGATTAGAAACCAAACCTCAACGTGCTTGTGTTGAGCCAACAAATCTAAGCATCACCATGAAAAACAAGAATTCATCCAAAGAACTTCGAAAAACCAACTTGCATAACCAAGAAAAATCCTCCTCAAGAGGGGCGCATTCTCTCCAACGAGCCCTAGTTAGGGTAAAATAACAACATATTAATAATCTCGCTTGTCTTATGGCTTAAAATGAAAGTGAGGAGATCTATTTATATGATCTCACACTCACTAATTACAAAAATCTCCAAGCCGGCATGCCTTTAAAATGTCAATTTGAAATTATAAAATGTCAACTTAAAATTAAAACAAAATAATAATAAAATAATACCTAATGTAGGATAAAGGTAGGCTACCTGGGGTATTTGTTCCCCTAGGTGCCAAAAATAGCCTAATTAAGTGAATCACTGGAGAGGGGGGGGGGGGATGGAATGAGTCAGAAAGGGGGGTGGTATGCCCCTACTAACCCCGATATGTTGTAAAATCCCTCCACACCCCCTTTAAACAACATGTACGGGTTGGTGAAGGAGAGAACATCCTGATGTGGAAGAATTCCCAAGAGAGAGAGCCCCAGCTGTATGAAGGGCTAGGAGGGTGTCCTAAGTGACCATGAAGGGATACAAATGTCTCATAGCTGAAGCGAAGACCACCAGAGCATGTAAACAAGGAATGGGGCCATGTGACCCAGTGGTCGACCCTTAGGAGCCTCAAACACCAACCCCGAGGTTAAAAACCCTAGTAAAGGGCAGTTAGCAGTGCCATTAAGCCATAGTACTCCTAAATGATGGACCAAAGGGCCTATCCATGACCACCATTGCTCGATAACACCCCTCTTGGTCAAAAAATTTGGCTCTCCCTCCTTGGGGTACACCTAAATGTGTGCTGGGTACAAGTGCATCATAACAATTAAGCTCAAGAACATCACCTGAAGGTGTCCAAAAATGAAATGGAGCCAACTCCTCTCATAGCATGAGTGGCCTCATCACTAAGCTCCATGGTCATATCTCCTTCTTGCTCTTAAGTTCTACTTAATAGGGGCCTGTCATATGTTTTGTTTAAAAAATTCTTTGTCCACATACCAACCAACACTAGATAGAATGTTAAAAGATAAATAAGAAGCCATAGAAAAAGAAGTCTCAAATTGACAGGTCATCTCCTCTACTACAATAGTCCCAACTTGCAACATATTTTGTGCCTTTTCCCTTTTGCTCCAAGGGACACTGGCTTGCATAATTTCCCGTTTTATGACATCGGAAGAACATGATTTTACTCGTGTTTATTTCCTGCATTTGTCCCATCCTTCTTCCTGAATCCTTTCTTGCTACCCTTCTTCATCTTCTTGAAGAGACCAATAGCATCCACTTTTGCATATTCTGGACAAGTTTGCAATATGATTTCCTCTTACGGAAGATCAACCCAAGATTCTTGGAAATGAGGTATATTCTCTTGAGCACAAATACCTTGAACAAAGAGTGCCCAAGAAGGAGCAAGACTTTTAAGGGCTATGGATACTAGCTCGTCATCCTAAACCTCAGTTCCAATCAATGCCAACTAATCCTTCAATTCAATGATCTCAGTAAAAATGATAATCATAGCATCTGTCTTTCTCATACAAACCACTAAGATTTGGTTCCATAAGAGCATTTGTCAAGAAGCACAAGATTTCAAAAATAGCTTAACCAAAGCATCAAACATGCTACTAATTTTATTTTTAGCAATGTGTGAGATGACATGATCCTTCATAGAATCAAGAATGATTCTCTTCACTTTGGCTTCCTTCTTTCGATGAGCAGTCAACTGTGTTGGATAGATAGGTTCTAGAATTTTCTTTTCAACATGCTCCCCAAGATTGACCTCTTACATAAGAATATGAAGCCTAAGCTTCCATGGAACAAAGTTAGAAGCTCCCTCCAACTTGTCACACTCTTTGGGACTAAGAGTCACCTTACACATCTTGTACAAATCTCAAGTCCACAAAATCAACAATAAAAGAAGTGGACAAAACTCTTTCTAGGGAAGAAATGCTTCTCCTAGGAAATCAAAGGTTCTAGACCTAACAACCTCAACTAGGTCAAGTACACGTCTAAGGTAAACTTTGGCTGAAATGCAAACTTCAACGTATTCAAGCGTGATATCTGTTGATTTTAAGAGCTCAAATTTGGTTATTAGTCCTGAATAATTTACTGGAAAGTATTAACTAAAATAAATTGAGTTCACAACAAATCATGCAACAAAAATAAGATAGGAAGTCACACATTCACATTTTACTCTTTAGATTTACCCTAGATAACCTCGAAGGGAAAAACTAGCAAATGGTTTGATTTTATTAATAAAAAACTTGGGCTCCCGTATTGGGAAAATGGCACCTTGAGGAAATACAATGACAAATAGATGACTTTCAAACCTCAAGATCAGTCTTTTGATCGTATTGGTTACTAGCCCTCGGTTGCGCCTTGCTCCGTTCCTTTTAACTCTACCCCCTGCACCTGCACACTTAGCTGACAGTCCTTCATCAACTAATCAATGAGATGTCTCCCTCTCTCAGTATATGTGACTTATGTGTCTCTTCCTCTCCCTTAGGTTTTATCTTATACTATTACAATATACAAATACCTGGGGCCAATACCATGGGCCCTCATTTTACATAGAGTAATCACAAAAGAACATCCACTTTAGTAGTTCACTTTATTAAAGTGAAATTCCTATGTCTGAGAGGTCTCTTGGACGACTCATGCATGCCAAGCACTAGGCCTATGCAAAGTACATATCTGACGCTACAAAAATCAACACTCCCTCTTAGCGAGAAAGGTATCTCTCCTAGAATCACCTGAAACTAGTTCTCCCTCTAACTCTGGCACGTTGTCGCTCAAATCATCCTGCATGTTGGCATTCCTTCAACACTGTTGATCAACTACACCTTGTTTTCTGGAAGACACAAAATCGATGATCCTACACGCGGTATGTATCAGTGCCAAGAAGTTCAAAAACTTCATCAAAGGCATGCTCCCCCTCGTTGATATCTTAGGAGTTGTCTCCTGCTCGTGAGCATCCATCAATGTCATCTCATACTAGCTAAGTCTCCTGTCAAAATTGGAAGGGGCTCACTCCCCCTTCCCCTCTGAAGGTCTACTACCCACAATGGAAATTTGTGAACTTTGCTCACACTTCAAGGTCTTCAAATCCTGAACCTTTGGTACTGACGTCGATCTAACTACAAGCTTTCCTTGTAACATGTACACCTTTCACTGTCCGATACCAAGCACTCGCGTTGAGTCTATGCCAGATCCTATCGATCGAATGAGAACTCGTCCCCTCTCAAAAGAGAGTGCATACCCATTATCTTCAAATGTCAATATTGAGGCCAAGTTCATCCTAAGCTTTGGAACATGCAACACATATGTCACCTCCATGGATTTTCCAAACTCTAGTTGAAACCATATTGTTCCAACTCCCTTCACAGCACACTTGGCATGAATGCTAAGCTCTACCTGCAAATTTGGGTCTATCCCTAGAAACCTGGTGAACAACTCTTGGCTCCTCGTCATGTGATGAGAAACCCCACTATCCACAAACTAAGCACTACCGAATTTTGTGCTAGAAAGACAAGAGACTAACAAGAACTCTTTATCGAACTTATCAACAAACTTTTTCTCTTCGGCGGTAGTTGTTATCTACTGAAACTTCTTCTCTTTCTTTAGTTTTGGACACTGTCAAGCATAATGGCCACACTTGTGGCACGCAAAGCACTTGACTTTGTCCATGTCCATCATCTTCTTCAACCCCTACAAAGTTGACCCTGCAACATTCTCTTCTTTCTCATTCTTCTGTTAGCCTCCAAATAGAGACTCATCCTAAATATCTTATTGGATGAAGTCATCCCATAACCTATACTAGTCAAGAAGGTTCTCCCATGAAACGATCCCTTTGACAAAGGTTGTCGATGGCATGGTGAAGCCATTCAGGGAAATCCTTGCCAATTTTGGATCTTCCACTTTCTACCCAACTACTGCCAACTTATCATGAACTTGTGTGACTTTTATGAGATAAGAAGCTATAGTATTGGTCTTAGACATCTTGGTGTTTCTGAGCTCCTACTGCGGCACCATCTTCCTGTTTTGACTTTTAATCCTATATAAACTTGTCAGAGCATCCCACATCTCCTCGGATGACATTTTCTTGGATATGTCAGGGATCACATGATCCTTCACCGCATTCAAGATAATCCTCTTGGCCTTCAATTACTTCAACTTGTGAGCTTCCAATTCCTGAGGATTTGTCAGTACAGTCACTATTGTGTCGGTTAACTCCCACACCTCGTTCTCCAAGAAAACTAACGTGATTTGCGCCTTCCAAGGACTGTAGTTGGAGGCGTCCTCCAACCTGTCTTCAAAACAAATGCATGTTTCTGCCATCTTGTTTCCTGAACTCTGTTTACAGCCAATATTTAACTTATTAGAGGAAATATGAGGTCTAAAATGGGCCTCCTAAGGAAAATAATAAAATAATATTATAAATTTTGAAGGAAAAGACACAAAAACTACTTTTTGTTTTCGTATTTTCAAGTTATCTCCCTGTGGTTTTACTCACATTTCAAGCAGGTGGGGTCGTTAGTTGCGGAATTCAATTTCACATCCAACGAGTATCCACATTGCATACTTTTGATGGATCCCACCCCACGAAAAAATGAGAAATACATGTAAAAAGCATGTTACGCTTTTTAAATGTATTTCTCAATTTTCAAGTAACACGCTTTTTAAATGTATTTCTCAATTTTCAAGTAACACGTTGTTAAATGTATTTCTCATTTTTTGGGGGTGGGATCCATCAAAAGTATGCAATGTGGGTACTTCTTGGATGCATAATTGAATCCCGCATCCTAAGGGTGCTCCTGCTCAAATTTTCAGTAAAACAATAAGGAGATTAATTGAAAATGCAAAAACAAAAAGTAGTTTTTTTATGACAAATATGCCAAGTCAACTATTATGGTTGACTCTTTTTCTTGAAATTACATTGGTTCTTGAATTTCAATGCATCAATGACTCGTTTTCTTATAAGGCCCATTTTAGACCCCAAATTTCCTTTAATGGCTACCCACACCCCTGTCCAAGGTTGTTATAGGCTGCCTAAGCCTTTCTGGGCACTTCCCAGTCACTTACTAGTCCTTTTCAATCGCTGCCAAAAAATTATTAGGGCTGGCAGAAGGTCTGCCCTGCAAGTTCCTGGGCCTACTGCCCAAGTTGTTGCCCATGCCCAAGGCCTTCCCAACTGACTTCTTCCTTCTCGACAGCTGCTTTTTTCTTGGTTGTTGAGATTTCTCTTTGGCAACTTAGTGAATTCTTGTTTAACGATGGTCTGTTGTAGCATCCCACCTCCCTCAGTCAATTACTAGCAGATCCACTTGTTCTCGATCTCCACGCGAGGTGTTTCCTCACGATGGAGGTGTTTCCTCACAATGGCACTTTTGTCAACATTCCTGTGCTCACGAGCCCAATCTTTTCTTCCTTGTTGGCTCGATCCAGCGCACTTCTAAGATGCCTCTGTCAGCTCGCAGCTCCCAACATGGTTGCAACTCCTCGCACCCACCACCATGTTGATCTATGTCGACAATACTATTGTGCCTAAATCTGTCAGGCCTGACCCAACTCTGATCTAATCTGCCCATCACACTCTTCAACCTACGAATAACTGCCTACTTCCATGTGTTGATGTATTTGTAACTTCGGAATATATTCTGATGTATATTATCATTGTATGTTGTACCCCCATTGGAGATGTGTTTTCCTCCTTGCCGGATGTCTTTATTGTGTATAGACCTTGAGGTACAACCTCTGTTGTAAGTCAGGGAAATAGTCCCCAATGTGACATCATGTATCATGTATTTGGAGTCTCTCTAGGAGAGTCGGCCATGTTAGTGAAACAGGTCGACCCAATCATGTAAAAGGTCAGTCACTTAATTAGTATAAATAGGGAGGTGCCCTCCCTCATTTATACACACCTCACACTCACTCAAGTTCACATGAGAGAGAGAGAGAGAAGGGAGGAGAGATAGATAGTTGTTGAATACTTCTTATTACTGGGATTGATCATCTTATGACATAGTCTTTGTGACTGTACTATTCTAAGGAAGTTTGTGGATCTTTCTCCTTTATGGTTTCCCCGATGAAATTTTTTGTGTCTTGTGTATTTGTTATATCTTATGCATCTTGTTGTACTTTTTACTCTTTCAGACAAAGATCCTAATTAAGCTAATAAGATCTAGAAAAACTAACATGGTATCAGAGCCTCTCTGAAAGAAGGCATTGTGCAGCTGCAGAAACTAGGGTTTTCTAGTTCAAGGTGTTCTCTACACAGATCATCAAGAAAAGAGGGATAGGATAACTCGCCTCAGTAGGGCGCATCTTTTGGTGGAAGCAGTTTCAACTTTGAAGAGGTTTCATTTTTTACCCTATCACTTGTGCTAGGAGAAGCTGGGGCATCAAGTTTTGGAGCCCTTCCAAGTCAGTTTTCAGAAAGTGATCTTGTTGAGCAACTCCCCTCAAGGAGGCACATCTTTTTGTCCAAATAGAATTTTCAAACTCCAAGTTTGGAAAATTAGGGTTTCTCTTACAAACCCTAGTTCATCCAGCTCCAGAACCAAGTTGGACACCTCAAATCGGTAAGATCTGAATCTTTGTTATTTCCATTTGAGGTTCTCATTTGAAAAGATGACTCACCATACTCAGCTTGAGGACAAGCTTATAGGGGCTGATAACTTCCGAGCATAGAAGTACAAAATCTCCCTGGTCCTTGAAGAAAATAATTTGGATCAGTACATCACTAAGGAGGTTCCAAAACCAGAGGGAGATGAGGCTAAGGCTGCTCATAAGAGAAGAATGGCCAAGGCCAAGAGGATCATTGTAGATTTTATTAAGGATCACCTCATCCACCATGTGTCTTCATTCAAGACACCGAAGGAAGTATATGATGCTTTGACAAAGATGTTCGAAGGAAAGAACATCAACCGGAAGATGACTTTGAGGAACCAGTTGAAGAATGTGAAGATACAAAAGTCCAAGACTATACAATCTTACTTCATAAGGGTTGCTCAAATCAAATAACAACTTGAAGCGATTAAAGAGAATGTCGAAGAAGGAGAAATTGTAATGATTTCCTTGAATGGTCTCCCTAGATCATGGGACTCATTCATTCAAGGAATTTGTGCAAGAAGGAGGTTGATCTCTTTCAACAGACTTCGAAAAGAATGTGCACAAAAAGAAGCTTGGCTCGTGAGAAGAGAAGAGAAGATGGGAGCAATTGAAGATCAAGCTTTCACAGTTCACACCTGGAATAACTTCAAAAAGAAGGAGAAGAAGGAGAACTTTCATCACAACAAGAAGAAGGACAAGAAACAAAAGAAGACCAAGAGAGATCCTTCAAATGTTCGATGCTATACTTGTGATGAAAAGGGACACTTTGCAAGAGATTGTCTCATTAGGGAAAAGAGACACCATGCTCATGTTGTCGAAGACAATGAACCAACAAACAAAAGATCCATAAGAGAGAAGGCTGATTCATATGAAGAGTATGTGCTAATCTCAGCACTTGTTGGCACTATCTCAGACGAAAGCAATGATTGGCTAGTGGATAGTGGAGCTTCTAAACACATGAAGGGATACAAGGAATCATTCGTTAATATGTTTTAACATGAGTCACCTCACAAGGTGTAACCTAGGAATGATTACCAATACCCCATAAAAGGGACTGGAGAAGCTTCATACAAGCTTGACTCTGAGAAATCCTTAAAGATGAACGATGCGCTATATGTTCCAGTATTGAAGAAGAATCTTCTCTCCATCTCTGCATTAGATGCAAAGGGAATTAGAGTTGCATTTGTCGATGGCCAAGTTCTAATGTGGCCTAGAGGGAAGACAATAAGAGGATGCAACAGTGATTGGAGAAGAAGGCAGAGGCTTGTACAAGCTAAAGGGACAGCTTGAACAAGCATTGGTTCATGAGTCAATTGTGAAGAAATTTGAGGAAATGTTTTATGGCTTCATTCTGACATTTCAACAAACACTTGTCTCATAAATGATTTAATGCTATTCTAAGTTTTATCATAGCCAATCAATCACTTGAACAATAAACACATAATGAGACAAATACAACATCGCTGTAAAATGTGAACACAAATATTTAGGGCCAAGCCCAAGGAAAAACCCAGAGAAATAAATTTGTTATTGAGTCTTGTTTAAAAATTTACAGTCACTCCGAAAATTTCTATCATTTTGTCAAATTATCAACAATGAAATTCCAAAAACATTAACTTATCTTGACTGAATCTGTTGTTCAACTTTTCTGTTAATTTCATCCCACACGTGCCAACAGAAAGACTGTGCGGATCTCGATTTATGTGCTCTAGTTGCCTTTGGTTATGTGCCAACAATGTCTGTACGGAATGTACGGATTTCTAAGCAGCACTACTTCTCTGCCTTGGAATCTAAGCCTACCTGAAATCTCTGGATTTTTGTGTCTTCAATTCAGCACTGTACAGACCATTTACTACAGCATTTAATGTTGTACATACATGTTATTAACACCGTGTGCTTTTTCTTCTTTCCCTAACATGTATTTTATACTTTATCTCGCCCAAACTAACCCTAACTAACTCAACCAACTTAATCGAACGATGAGATTAGCTTTATCTGGGGGCTCTCATCTAATGCACATATTCATTTTAATATATATGAAATATATTAAATTCACTTTTTGGGTCCCACAACTTAAAGTCACTTTAAGTTTATAAAGTACAAAAGTCACTTTAATAATATAACATGTTAGGAAACACAACTTGTGTACCCCCCATGGATAACACAAAAACATGGGGAAAAGGACACCTCTCGTTAGAATTTTAACACTCCCTCTTAACGAGGAAGGTCCTTCTAGCATCACCATTAACAGCTCCTCCTGGATCAATGTTTCAGCAGCTCCCTCTCACTCTGGACTTTGATCTGAAGCTTTGTTCCATACAATTCTAAATTCTGAGCTCTTAGGAGACTCCACTCTCCATTCCTAAGCTTGTTCCAACTCTTCTTCTTCATACCAACTGAGCTTTATGTTGGTACCCGAGTGAGCTTCTTTCTCACCACCCTGCACTGTGGACTGACCCTCTGGGACCTCGTCAACTCTCTGGGATTCTTGCTCAACTATCTCGGAATCTGATAGCCAGCCAGATCCTCCTACTAAGGACTATCCCCTCAACACATATAATCTTCCACGTCTTTCACCAAGAAAGACCAATCTAATCAGATGAACATGCAGATCATAAATGACTACATGACAATATCTCACAAAACATGTTAAACCAACATCTTCCAGGGCTCAAAATGAGATGAGGCTGTCCCTCAACCCTGGAACAAACAAGACACCATCCAACTCAAGTGTCTCATTAAACTCTAATTGAAAAATCACTTTCCCAATCCCTCTGAACTCATGAGTTCCATTGACATAATTTCCTCTGTCAATTTCCTGAATGATGTGGAAAGTATCCAACATCCCAATCATGTGACTTGTTGACCCATTGTCAATAAGCCATGTATTATCATACATGTAGTTGTTACTGCCAGTGCTGGATACCATGGACACAAGTGAAAATCTTGTTCAAATTTACTTGACAATTCTTCAATCTCTGCAGTTGCAGCCACTTGTTGTTTTATTTTCTTATTGTTGGGACATTGGACTACATAGTGTCCATAAGTGTTGCATGAATAACACCTCACTTTGTTGATGTCAATTTTTGAACCCTTCTTCTTCTACTGTACTTTTGTTGCAAGAGCCACAGTCTGTACCCTTCTGCTGCTTGTTTTGAAGAGACTCTTCTCGAGTTTCTTCTTGAACAAAGTCATCCCAAAGCCTCTCCCAACTTGGTCGGTTCTCTTGGAAGACAACACCCTTTACAAAAGTGTTCCACTTCTCAAAGAACCCATTTAGGGAAATCCTCACTAACTCCCTGTCTGTGACTGTTTCCCCAACAACACTCAACTCATCCCTAACTTTGGTATTTCTTGTAAGGTATGAAGCAACTTTTTCATTTTCAGTCATTCTAATATCTCTTAGTTTCTCTCTCGAGATCATCTTTCTATTCTCATTTCTACTCATGTATAATTTAGTTAATGATGCCCACATATCAAATGCATTAGATTTACCGGCTACATGACGAATGACATGATCCTTGATAGCATCAAGAATCAATCTTTTGTCCTTAACATTCTTTTTTTGATATGCTGCATAATCGGCAGCATCTGCAGTCTTGTCAGGAACGGTTATGGATTTCTCAACTATATCCAACATTTCAGGTTCCTCAAGTAATAAAACAATTCTTTCTTTCCAGGGGCTAAAATTTGACCCCCAATCCAATTTATCCTCAAATCTAAGACTAGTGCCCATGGATATTAACTGAGAATGACAAATATTGTTCTCAACTGTCTTAACTCTTCAAGAAATCACAAGGTTCACAAACTTACAGAGCCAAGCTCTTATATCATAAAGAAATTTGAGGAAATTTTGTATGGATTCATTAAGACATTTCAACAAACACTTGTCTCATAAATGATTTAATGGTATTTTGAGTTTTATCACAGCCAATCAATAACTTGAACAATAAACACACAATGAGACAAATACAATATCACTGTAAAATGTGAACACAAATATTTAGGGCCAAGCCCATGGAAAAACCCCCACAGGGGAAAACCTAGAGAAATAAATTTTCTATTGAGTCTTGTTTAGAAATTTATAATCACTCGAAAAATTTCTATCTCCTTGTCAAACTATCAACAATGAAACTCCAAAGACAATAACTTATCTTTACTGAATCTACTGTTCAACTTTTCTATTAATTTCAGCCCACACGTGCCAACAGAAAGACTGTATAGATCTCGAAATGTGTGCTCTAATTTCCTTGGGTTCTGTGCCAGCAGTGTCTGTAAGGAATGTACGGATTTCTGAGCAGCAATACTTCTCCCTTGGAATATGAGCCTGCCTAAAATCTCTGGGTTTTTGTGTCTTCATTTCAACACTGTACGAACCATTTACTGCACCATTTAACGTTGTACGGATAGGTTATTAACAACAACAATATTTGGAAAATCGTGCCCTAGATTAATATGACAAATATGCTCAATCTGCAAACTATCTCTCTCTTCCTCCGTGTGTTTTTTCTTCTTTCCCTAACATGTATCTTATACTTTATCTCACCCAAACTAACCCTAACTAACTCAACCAACTTAATCAAATGATCAGATAGGGCTCTCATTTAATGCACATATTCATTTTAATATATATTAAATACATTAAATGCACTTTTTTGGCCCTACAACTTAAAGTCACCTTAAGTTTATAAAGTACAAAAGTCACTTTAATAATATAACATGTTAGGAAACACAACTTGTGTCCCCCCCATGGAAAACACAAAAACATGGGGAAAAGGACATCTCTCGTTAGAATTTTAACAAATTGAACTAAACGATCTATGGCACATAAGGCTTGCGCATGTGCACTACAGAGCACTACCGATGGCAAGCAAAGCAATCTATGTATTGCCAGAGATCCATGCAAAGCATGAAGGCATCTGTAAAGGATGTGCACAAGGAATGAATGCAAAGAAGACATTTCGCAACAGTGAGAGCAAGGCCAACAAAATATTGGATATAGTGACTCGGATGTATGTGGACCCATGTCTTCTAGCTCATTAAGCGGGTATGTGTATTATGTTTCCTTTATCGATGATTTCTCATGTAAGACTTGGATATATTTCTTGAAAGCGAAAAATGAAGTTTTCAGTAAGTTCAAGGAATATAAATCTTTGGTCAAGAACCAAACCGATAGGAAGATCAAGACTCTACAGTCAAATAATAGCGAAGAATTCACCTCAGAAGAATTCAAGGAGCTCTGCAAAGAATCCAGGATTAAGAGGAAGTTGAGCACTCCATACAATCCTCAGCAAAATGGGGTTGCGGAATGAAAGAACCGAACCATCCATTAGGGGATTTTGAGGTCTAAAATGGGCCTCATAAGAGAAATAATAAAATAAGTTATAATAATAAAATACAATTTTTAAATTTTGGAGGGAAAAAAGAAAAACTATTTTTTCTTATCGTGTTTTTGGCATATCTCCTTATCGGTTCACCCAAATTTCGAGTATGGGGACTCGTTGGATGCTGAATTTAATTCCTCATCCAATCCATACCCACGTTGTATACTTCTAAGGTACCCACAAGACCCAAAAATGAAAATTTCAATTAGAAAAACGTATTTTAATATCAAATAAAATACGTTTTTAATTGAAATTTTCATTTTTGGGTGTTGTGAGTACCTCATAAGTATACAACGCAGGTATGGATTAGATGAGGAATTAAATTCCGCATTCAACGAGTCCCCGAACTCAAAATTTGGGTGAACCGATAAGGAGATATGTCAAAAATAAGATAAGAAAAAATAGTTTTTTCTTTTTCCCTCCATTGTTTTTACAAATTTTACCCTTATGGTTGACATCATCATCTTGAATCTTATTGGTTTTTATAAAGTGAATTTTAATGGTACAATTTTTGTTTTGAGGCCCATTTTTTACCTCAAAACTCCCCTAATGATGGAAGTGACAAAAGCAATGTTGCATGACCAAGATCTTCCTATGCACCTTTGGGCGGAGGTAGTAAGGACAGTTGTGTATGTACAGAACCATACTCCTCATCGAGTACTTGACAAAAAGACTCTGGAATAAGCTTTCTCAGGAGAGAAACCAAAAGTCAACCATCTGAGAATATTTGGTTTCCCGATGCCACATACATATCCCAAAGGAGAAAAGGACCAAGCTTGATCCTTCTGGGAAGAAGAGTATATTCATAGGATATAGTGATACATCAAAGGCCTACCGAATATACTTCCCAGGATTCAAGAAGATCGGCATCAATAGAGATGTAACCTTTGATGAAGACTCGGCATACTTCAGATGTAGGACACCTATTCAAGAGGTCGAAGAACCTGAAGATACGAGAGCCCGAGATATGGAAATTGGAGAAGCAAATCCAGAAGAACATGAAGATCATGGCACGGTAGAACCATAAGAGCCGGTGGAGACAATCCTTGAAAAGGACTCAAACAAGAGGAAACCAGCATGGGCATGGGAGCTCATACAAGAAGTAGAAAGCTATGGCGCTCCAGAAGGTATATATGGAGAGAGAAAAAGGGTAAAACCCTACAATAGCTATGTGGCCCTGCTATGTAACATCATTGACAGATAACCTTCCACCTATGAAGAGGCTGCAAAAAAGAAAGAATGGAAGGATGTTATGATCGAGGAGTATCAGTCTATCATGAAGAATGATCTCTGGGAGATAGTTCTGAGATTGGAAAAGAAGTCTGTCGTGAATTCGAAGTGGATCTACAAGATCAAACATGTTGCATATGGAAGCATCGAGAAATACAACCTCTTTGTGAGAAGCCTCGTGGCAAAGTGCAAATGAGATCTTCCTTGGTAAGTATGCAGTGGAGATTCTGAAGAAATTCTGAATGTTGGACTCCAAGGCAATAGCCACACCTATGGCATCTAACTTGAAGCTTCTAAGTGATGCTTCATCCGAAACGATTGTTGCCGCAATGTATCGTCAGATGATTGGCTCATTGATGTACCTAACGAATACAAGGCCAGACATATGGTTTGCGGTGAACACCTTGAGCCAGTTCCCGATGGATCCTAGACATGTTCACCTTGAGCCAATTCCTGATGTACTGAGGTACCTAAAAGGTAGAGTGGATTATGGGCTCAAAAATGATGTGAATCAGAAGATTAACCTACACGATTATGTTGATTCAGATTGGGCAGGTAGCGCCACTGACAGGAAGAGAACCTCATGTTGTTGCTTCAGTTTGGGATATGGCATGATCTCCTGGTTCAACAGGAAGCAATCATGGGTGGCGCTGAGTACAACCAAGGCAGAGTATGTTTCCGCTTGCTCGGCTAGTTGCGAGGCAGTGTGGCTACGAAAGCTATTGTCTGACTTCTTTGACCTCCAGTTGGACGTGACTTGTATCTTCTACGACAATCAGAGTTGCATGAAGTTGTCGAAAAACCTTGTGTTCCATGACAAGTCGAAGCACATCGAGATCAAGTTCCACTATATCAAGGATATGGTGCAGAGAGTAATGAAGCTCTAGTACATGGCAACGGATGAGCAGATAGCTGATGTGTTAACCAAGCCTCTAGCGAGAGTGAAGTTCGAGTACTTCAGAGGAAGACTTGGTGTGATCCAGATCGAGACCCCTTGAAAGGAGTGATGTGTTCTAACATAGCTAGAGAGATAGGTTGTCTGAGCATAAGATCCTGGCAAAGATCATAGGTTTCTCATATGTAATCATTCATGTAGGTTGTCCTTGGAGGTAATAAGTCTTGGCAAAGCTCGCATGTTATCCTTGGATGTAATCAGTACTGATATGATTCTATGCTAGAAATAGTGAATGCATAATATCTTAGATGCTCGGACGTAATCAGTCTTGTAGGTTGTCCTCGGAGGTAATCAGTCCTAGCGAAGCTCACAGGTTATCCTTAGATGTAATCAATCATGAGACAAGTTATTCGAGTGTAAATATGAGCCCTGGCGTGGTACGCAGGTTACTCGAATGTAATAATTCTTGTGGTTGTCCGAGTGTAAAAGGAGTCATGGCGTAGTACGCAGGTTACTCGGATGTAATACGCCCTGAAGGTTATCTGAACGCAAAAGATCTTGGATGCGGGTTGTTCAGATGTAATAAGTCCTTGAGGTTGACCTAGACCATAAAAGTCATGATGTAGCAGGTTGTTTGGTTGTAATCAGTCCTTGTGTGTGTGTGTGTTCCCATGTTGAGATGGTTAGGTCATGAAGCACGTGAGGTGCACCTAGGCGGTTCTCCTTTACTGGTAGAATGCAAATTGACCATGGATGTTATGTGTGCTCTGTTTTGTTTTGTGCAGGACAAAAGAGATGATCTGGATATGACGAGATAAAGGTAGAGGATGCAGGTTATCGCGTGGAAATGTAAAGAAGGCCCTGGATAGTCCCTACGAGATGGCTTGCTGAAAGATGAGATGAAGACCTAGATGAGGACTAGGCCTGCACCCAGCATCAAAAATGGTTGGATCTGTAGAAACTTCCGATGACAGAAAGTACCATTTGATGATCGACAAGAAGATGATGATGGCAGCAACTATGATGATGACTCTGCGATGAAGACTTGACCAGATGTGTTGATGAATTTGGAAGAGAGAGAATACCTTCCTAGTTAAAAGGGAGTATTGATGTATTTGTAACTTCAGAAGATATCCTGATGTATAGTATCATTGTATGTTGTTGTACCCCCATTGGAGATGTGTTTGCCTCCTTGTAGGATGTCTTTATTTTGTCTAGACCTTGAGGTACAATCTCTGTTGTAAGTCAAGGCAATAGTCTCGAGTGTGACATCATGTAATGTGTATTTGGAGTCTCTCTAGGAGAAGTCGGCCCTTTTATTCAAACAGGTCGGACCAGTCATATAAAAGGTCAATCACTTGATTAGTATAAAAGGGAGGCACCCTCCCTCATTTATACACACCTCACACTCACTCAAGTTCACATGAGAGACAGAGAGAGACAAGGGAGGAAAGAGAGATAGTTGTTGAATACTTCTTATTACTAGGATTGAACATCTTATGACATAGTCTTAGTGATTGTACTATTCTGAGGAAGTTTGGGGGGTTTTCTCCTTTATGATTTCCACAGTGACAATCTTTGTGTCTTGTGTATCTGTTATATCTTATGCATCTTGATGTACTTGTTATTCTTTCAGACAAAGATCCTAATTAAGCTAATAAGATCTAGAAAAACTAACACCATGAGCTACTTTACCAGTAATCGGGCATGCTTCCTCACATCGACGTTATCCCACGTCCACAAGATCCTCACATTGACACTATCCTATGGCCCTACCCATGCTTACCTGCTCATTCTAATCCCTGCAACGATTCCCATGCCTCTCTCTTCGCGAGATGCTCGTTATGGCTAGCTTCCCAACACTCCACGTGGATCCACTTTCTCACGTGTCGGCCTTATGACTATTGTACAGTTCCAGTACAACTCGTAGCGTGGTCATACGTTCTTGCTCTTTTTTTTTCTATAAATCCTTTTTAATAACGATTTCCCTCATAACAACCTCTACTCCAATACCATGTTGATTTTCAGAGCTCGAAGATGGTTATTAGTCCCAAATAATTTATTGGCAATTATTAACTCAAACACATTGAGTTCAAAACAAATCACGCAGCAAAAATAAGATAGGAAATCACACATTCACATTTGACACCTTAGATTTACCCTAGAAACCCCAAAGGGAAAAACCAACAAATAATTTGATTTTATTAATAAAAACCCTCGGCTCTCATCTTGGGAAAATGGCCCACTAAGGAAAATACAATGACAGACACCTAGCTTTGAAACCTCAAGATTATTCCTTTGATCTTGATGGTTACTAGCCCTCAACTGCCACTTGCTTCATTCCTCTGACCATTTCCCCCTGCACCTCCACACTTAGATGACAATCCTTCGTCAACTAATCAATGAGACGTCTCTCTCTCACCCTATGTGACTTGTGTGTCTCATCCTCTTACCTAGGCTACCTCTTATACTATTACAATATGCAAATACCTAGGGCCAATACCATGGGCCCTCACTTTACATGGAGCAATCACAAAAGGACATTCACTTTAATAGTTCACTTTGTTAAAGTGAAATTCCCAAGTCTGAGATGTCTTCTAGACGACTCCTGCATGCCAAACACTAAGCTTATGCAAAAGTGATGGTTCAATGTTACAAAAATCAACAATCTCAACCATAATAAGCTTTGATTCCATGTAGACTTTCATGCACTTGGGAAACTAATGTAAACTGAAATTTCACCTTCTTCCTAAAAGGATTCTTAAATCTTAGCCCTAGAATTTTCAATCTTTAGGACTACTATAAATTAGTGTATAAAACAATAATGGAAAGATCATAACAATTCACTTCTAATGACACCGAACTTCATGGTAATTTAAAGAGAAAAGATACCAAACCAAGACATAAGTTTTATGTCCCCTTCTAGGGAAACTTAGCAACCAAATCTAAAAATGTACATCAGTATAACAACAATAAATGAAACCCCTTATATTCTTCCTTGAGATGCAAAATGACTTAACAATTCTCTTTTACTTATGTCAAATCAACAAAACATAAATCACTATAAATAACAAAGCATAAAGAACATATAGCTAGAAATTCAAGTATGCAAATGTCACAAGATAAAAACAGATAGAAACTTCATATATAATCTCAAGATAAAGTACAAGTACACACCATATCCTTCTCTTAAGGCTAATATAAAAATTTGACCATCTAGAAAGCCCTATCTAGGTTAAATCATCAAACCCTTTGTTAGCACTCAGAATGTACCCAGGTTGTAAAAGGTACACCCCGAGGTAACAGCAAAACCACTTTAGGAAGATATTGGTATTCTCTCCCAGAGAGGGATCTCTCAACATGAACTTTACAAATTGCAAGACCAAATGGTAACAATATTTAAAGGTTTATTTATTTGGTTGAAACAATCACATATCCATTGGGCAACGGAGTCATATACATATAAAAAGATTCCCAAAATGCATACACAGGATTTTTCAAAGGCAAGATAATCACATAATTGCAGTCATTTCATTTGTCAGGGTGAAAATAGAAGAAATTAGGGAACAGCCCATCAATACAGAGCGTCTAAGACGAATTCCATATCAACTATAGTAGAAAAGATCATATAATACCTGAAACGATGAATAGAGCATAAGCATATGAATTCTAAACATCAAACACTATGTTCCAGATATGACAGAAAAAACAGAATGGAGCGTTACATAGGGAAAATTACAAATCACACAGAGAAAGAAAGCACGAACTGCAATGTCAATGATACATGAATCTCTGAAAAAGAACTCTCATGCATTCATTTTGGTAAAAAATAAGACAGATATGTTCTCCACAAATTACTTCATCTGATGGGTTCCAACCGCCATCTCATAAAAGAGATACAAATTTATAGATCAAACAATAAGTCTGCCTCCAGCAGATCAATAACAGAATGACCGGCGTAAATTAGAGTTTGTAACCGAAATCCTACACCACTAGGAAGTTGTTACAATTCCATTCCTAACCGATCACAAAGTATGAATCAACTGAATAACAAACTTGGGCCTAACAGCTTCCACGTCTTCGCATCAACAGCTCCACGTCTTCGCTCAACAGCTCTTCGGTACCATGACACCTGTTCTTAGGAGGGAACGATATACTTTGTTTTCCCAAACCTCTCGACAGCTTTCCACTGCTCCGAACTTGGGGTGTTGCACTCCATCATCTCTCGGATGGTCACCTCGAGCTCCATATATGTTTCATGAGATTCCTTAGGTAACCTGGCTCTGATGACGGTGAACTTCTGTAAGACTTTGAAATCTTCCGCTAATATGTCCACAATAGTTTGCCCTGACAGGCTTTTTTCCAAGCTATTAAATTTCGAGTGATCCATGCGAGCCCGGACAAGCAACTGATGATAATGTTCCGGTGAGCGCAACCGACCCTCTTCGTCCCAGAAAGACGGCAATCCGTCTTCGAACAACTCTCTAAACTCCTATCTGAACTCTTTGACTTGCACGACCAACTCATCGGACTTGTCTTGGACAGTCTTCATCAACTGGTGCTTTTGGATGATCTTCTTTGCAGACAGCACTATTGAGATTCGGTCTTTTATGCCCATGTCGTGCAGCTTTTGGTACGATAGTGAGTTCAGGAAATTTAATGTATTTTGGGCTGTGGAGAGGGGTCTTCTCGCCATGTGTTCATTCACGAGCTTCAGTTTTTGCTGAGCCAACTCTGTCACTGTACACAAATCATCAATAAAAATCAAGTAATGTCGGAACTTAGTAATCTCTATAGTAAGGGTATCCCAAATAATATGCTTTTCCCCTTGAAGGGGGACCTTCCCAATGCATTTCTCCTTTAGCTCCCCGAGCTTCTTCTGCAATTGATTCTTTTCCTGCAAGATCTGTCTTTTGCTTTCACTTATTTTGATTAATTCGGCCTTTACCTTTTCATTCTCAGTCGTCAACTCTCGGATTTCCTCGTCTTTTAAACTTACCTGGGACATGGACACCAACAGGTCATCAGCAGAGAAGTTATCCAGTGGTTTGCCTATTTTCACAATGGAGAGACCCTCATCAGTGGGGGTTTGACTCATCAGCTCCTCCATGATTTCCTTCTCGTCATTTTGGTCCTTTTTCAACACGGATATTTGGGACAGCAGTTCCTCCCTTTCGACCTCCCATCTGCATTTTTCCTCCTGTAGCTCGATGGCCTTCCCTTTGTATTCCATCATTTCCTGATGGATTTTCTCCTTTTCTTCTTGCAAGGCCATCGGTTCGGCCGATTGGACGTGTTCTGAACTGGGGATCTTTAGTTTCTTCTTGAGGACCTGTAGAGCATTGTCTTTCTCCTCTAACAACTTCTTGACAGCCTGGGTACTATCAGAGCTAGCGATGTCCGTTTGCATTTTTCTGATTTGAACGGCATTGGCTTTGTTCTCGACCTTTTCGTGCTTCAGTTGAACTTCCAACTTGTCTACCAACACTTGCAACTTACTTATCCTCATCATGGCCTGCAACAGGTCTGAATATAGAATGTCGCTGGTTTGCTTATGCAACTGAATCTTGTCTGGAGTACTGATTTTGTCCAGACGGATTTCTATCTGAGACATTTTCTTATCATTCACAATGGCCATTTTGAAAGTATTTTTCTCAGCATCCCTAGCAGCAACTAGGGATGTTTTAGAACTGTACAGGTTCCTTACCTTAGGGAGCAGATTTCGTGTTTCCTCCAGGGATTGCTTCCGCTTTTCTAGGTAGCTTGTCTTGAGCTCTTCTTTTGATTTAAACAAGGGACCGGATTATGGGCTGTTAACGTCACCTTCTGAACCTTTAAAAGAAAACTCACTGACCTGTACGGTCTTGATGGGGACCAAGGCAACCTTTTTGGAAACACTGGGCATCTCTTCGTCCACCATATCACCTCCTTCGAGCAGCTTCGCCTTCTTACGGGACGTCTCTTCGTCCACTTCCATATTCTCGGCCTCTGCCAAACTCCTCTTGACCGCAACACTGACACCCTCTGTAATTTGGATCTCTGAACGAGATGCGGGATGTGTCTCTGTCTCAGTTTTGGACTCGTCAGTGAAATGCAACAAATTAGCCATTTCAGCTAACCCTTCAACAGCTTGATGCTCAAACGGTTTGTTTTTGTTTGCTTGCTTTCTCAATGATATCACCTGGTGGGGGTCATAGTTCATATTTACATCCTTTACGAAATCCATATTCTCCATCAATCTCTCTATACATGCCAGGGCACCTTTGCCTTTAAAAATGAAAGGGCCGACTTTAAATGGAAATTTAATATTCAAAGATTTTCTGAAAGCACCGAAATGCTCCTCCTCTGATAACAACCTTTGCCTCATAAACTCTAGAGCAAAAATCCTTGGGGTCAAAAAGGAAGGCAACCTATAAGGCTGACCTGTAAAGCCATACACTCTCAAAATAGTATAATCTCTGTACAGAAACCAGTCTCCCACCCGCCCCTCGGGTGAAGACTGCATCAAACATTTCATTTCATCAAGGACCCGGGGCAATTCTTGATCAAACAGCATCCTGTATATTTCGGACATGATCGAATTGGCAAATTCGATCAGGTTGATTTGCTTTGGCAAATCAGAAGAGGATAGAGTACTTGTGAACTTCAATTCGGTAACATTAGAACATAATAACATGTTAAGCAGGTGTGTTTGAAACCTAAAAAACTGGACCTTGGGAAATTCAGTCAACTGGAGGTGGATCGCTTCGGCCAGATATTCGTCTAAATTAAGCACAGGAACTGACTGGGACTCGGGACCTAAAGAATTTACTTTTAGCAGGAAACCAAGGATAACATCACCTATATGACAATCGTCATCTAGACCTAACACTTGACAAACTAAAGACATTACCCACTGCACTTCAGTTCTAAAAATGTGCAAGGGGTAGGGCAAGGTAAGGCCTTCAAGGGACTTGACAGGAATCGAGAGTGAGCGTCATCATTGCAACTTTTGAAAAACTCGGCAAGGACAGACTCATTTACAGACTCACGGTTCATAGGGTAACTTTCGGGTAAACTAAGATTTTCCCTAATGGCCGAAGCATCAATTTTACATAGTATCTTCGACGCTGACCGACTCACAATGACTCTCTGAGAGGGAGAATAATTTACGGCGCACCATTCGGCAAATTCAGGGAAGTGGAGGGTTTGCTCCAGGGAAAAAAAGTACAAAAAATACTTGCATACATTCAAAACGTCATTCCCTTGCGAGAAACAAGACCACAGCCTCTCTTTGCAGCCTGACACACTTCCTGTAGACAAGAAAGGATCGCAGACACCCCTGTGTCTATCTACCAAGAATTCTTCTCTTTCATCCGGGACCCGACCAGACACAAAGGCTTCGCCCTGTTGATCCATTTCTTAATTTATAATGATAATTGAGTGAAGGAATTACAGGATTAAGGTCCTACCTGGCTCACTGTGGAGGCGTGTGTTCGAAATGCGCCTGGTGCTGACAACTAGAAGCGCCCAAATCGACAGGTCCTTTTCGCCGGGTCCCAAGCAATAAAATAATCGCTGGAGAGGTCAATTTTGCCTTTATAGGACACCCCCGATTAGACACGTGGGAAGCATTTATTTCCGCAACCGCTACTTATCTCTAACAGTCGTGCATCTTTCTCCTCCGGGTTCATTTCCGACCGTTGATCTCTTCTGTGCAAATTCCTGGCCTTCGGATCGTACACCACGTGTGCTTTTCCGCCGGGCATCTTGGCGCTAAGCACCGTGTAAGTCTCCATTCCGGGGTCGCTCGTGACCGTCGATGTGACGTACTTCCACCCCTCACCGTTGGATCAAACGCCACGTCCCACATTCCGCTGAGCCGTCTGACTTTATCTACCGTGCAACTCTGGGTCCCGGAAACATCTATAGCCGTCGATCTGATCTCCCTTTATAGGTGGGCCGTTGGATCATGTGGCGCCCATCCAATTCCGCTGGGCTCCTTCGCTTTATCCGTCGAGCAACTTTGATCAGCGGAATTGCTCCCAATCGTTGATGCGATATCCCTTCAACTACGCACCGTCGGATCTTCAGTCGCGTACCCAATTCCGCTGGGCACTCCGAGATTATCCGCCATGCTAGTTCGACTTCCGGGATCATCGTTAGCCGTTGATCTATTACCCTCCGATCTCCAACCGTTGGATCGGGCAGCATATAATGAGTTCCGCCGGGTGGCTCAAAGGTTATCCCGCGTGCATGTTCATCTCCCGGAAACCAAAATAGCCGTCGATCCATGCTGTCTTTAATCCTCGGCTGTCGGATTTACCTCCACGCATCCCTTCCGCTGGAAGCTCTGGTGTTTATCCGCCGCGCAGGTTCCGGCTACGAAATCAATCCCAACTGCCGATGTGATCCGATTTCGTCCCTCCACCGTCGGATCGAGAGGAATATATGTGATTCCGCCAACTCCCATTTCTTTAACTAACTTGCACTTTCTCCCGGCGGATTGGTTATGAACCGCAGATCATCCCCGAATCAATTTGTAACCCTTGATTTGTGCAGGCGGCTAAAAGCCCGAACTTCTGCTATCTTCCTCGCATGTTTTGAAAGGCGGAGGGAGTATTAGCCATGGATTGGCTCCTTTTGATCATAGCCTAGGATTTTTGTTAACTTGGCTGCTCTTTTAGACCATCACGTCACCTTTGTATCATATATTTGAACCAAAGTATTTAAACAGCACAATCTTATCCCCTCCGATGATCTTATATTGCTTTTGTTCAATACAGGTGCTAACACCCTTTATCCAATAATATCCAAGTGCAAGAATAACTCCAACAATATGTCCAAGGAAAGATGTCATCCTCTTCCTCTTCACAACTTTACCTTAGGGTTTTCTCTCAAAGCCCTAATCTCCAATCTACAAGGGTAAAACCCTAACCCTAGAACTCCAATATGCACAATAAGACCAAGAAAGGTAGCACCTCAAGACAGAGAGAGAGAGAGAAAGAGAGAAATACAAGTGAAGATCTGAGAGGATAGAAAGCCAAGATCACTATCAATGTCTCCTTCACAAGAGAAAACTCCAACCAGTATGTCCTTCCCTTCCATTAGCTTCTCCTAGGGTTCATGAGGAATCCAAGATGCACAAGAAGGCCAAGAAACCCTAGTGCCTCAAGAGAGAGATAGAGAGAGATAAACAAACACAAGTGAAAATCCACGAGAATGAGAAAGCTAAGATCATCATCAATGTAGAAAGAAATTATGTTAGGCATTCATTCATTCAACATGTCACATCATAATAATTACATGCATAAGGATCACTGAAAGAAAGACATTCAACTGTGAACACAAAGACACAAAATTTCACATCTGGGAAACACTTCAAGGGAAGAAAACCCAGCAAACTTCTTCAGTATAGATTTGTCACCAAGTACAATGTCAATTCAATACAACAAAGAGTTAAGGCTCTTTCACACAAAGATCCCGAGAATAAACAAGATAAAAAAACCCAAAGATAGATGTCTTCCAAGTCTTCTACAACCCAAAACAATCTTCTTCTTAGTTGGAGCAAACTTTCTTCTTGCTGCTGAAGCAAACTTGGTTGGTGCTCAAATGAGGAATGTGCCCCCCTTATTTATACTCTTTTCTGGCTGACTTTTCACTAACTGGGTCAACTTCATTGGGGCAGTTTTAACTTTTACCCAATGCTAGGGCAATTTTACCCAATGACTAGAGCAGTTTTACCCAGTGACTTCTGAGGGGCCGACTTGACTATTTTCACTTGAATTCTTTTAGCATTATTCTTTTACGGTTTTTACATGATCAATTACAATAAGAATATCTCTCGAACAAAGTAAAATAAGAATATAATAAGAATGTCTTCCAAAGTGACATAATCTTCAACAAAGCATCCCTGAGCCATCCCCAATCCTTCAAATAGGAAGCCAAGCTTCCACCTACCAACTAGGGCTTGAAGCCCTCCTCCATGATGCAAAACGATCCACATCCCTTAAATCGCTCTCTCCAAGTAAGTGGCTCCTCCATGAGGCCTCAATGAAGGGAATCCACCAAATTACCAAAAGATCTCCAACATCTAAGTGAAGATAGCCAAGCCAACACCATCTTGAGGTCAAGCATCCATTGAGCGAGCTATCTCAACTATGCATATACATCATGAACCATCTCTCATGCTACAATTCACATCGAACCTTCAATTCACATCGAACCTTCAAGGTGCTGGTCATACACCATGTACCCAAATCTCATGGAGCACCCCCAAATACAATGTAAACACTTTCAGAGTTACCCAAAAGTATAACACACTCCAGGTAAATGCCAATCTATCGTCAGTTGATCGGGAGTCTTATTTACCTACCATATACTAGGCCATATATCAACTAGGTTGTTAGCTAGTTTTCACGATTCATGCAAGAGACAAAGCAATCATTGGAAAGCTACAATGTGAATATCGAGATGTATTCAAGGTACCATGGAATATGGCCTAGAATACAAGAAGAATGACCAATTCTTCTTGACAAGATACAAAACTTAGATCATGGAGGTTCTACTAACAACAAGAAATCCACTTCTAGATTTGCGTTCATTTCAGGATCTAGTCCTATTTCATGGGGAGCAAGAAACATAACTTTGTTTCTCAGTATCCCACTGAGGCATAAATCAACAAGAGGAGCTATCTGTGAAGCAATATGGCTAAGTCACATACTTGCAAGATTGGGAGTACAATAGAAACAACCAATGATCCTATAATATGACAATCAAGTTGTTCTACAACTTGTTCACAATCTAGGATTTCATGAGCATACAAAATACGATGCCATTTCATCTACAAAACATGTTCAGCAACACAACATTCAACTCCAATTTTCGGCACTTAAGATCAGTTTGCAGATGTGTTCACCAAGTCACTTGCACATGTCAAGTTTGAGGAAGTTTGAGATTCTCTCTCTTGAACTCTCAAGACTATGATCTAACTAAGGGGAGGGATGTTAGAATAATTAATTAAATCATAGTATGTGAATAAACTATTCTACATGATGTTGTTATATTGTCACATACATGTAGAATAGATGGAGATCATTCCATTAGATTCTTAGGTTAGTTTAGAGATCCTATTTTATAGGAACTAAGTTAAGAAATCTCTCATGTATGAATTTGCATCTGCTCTAATGAAATAATTAAGCAGTGAAATGCCTATTTGTGCTACAGATGTTAATACTTAAACATGCGCACGGAGAAGAATACACTAAATCGAATTCCACATTAGAGTTGGTTCATGTGGAAATGACAATGAATGACCTTTATCCTCGATGAATTCAATTGATTTGGAGTTCTCATTCTGCAAGTGATTCAAGGCCAATGCAATGCATGTAATCTGCAATAAATTCATATCACACGCAACTTTCCCCAATGTAAACAGTTATTCCTGCAATTCTATGGTTTCTCAAAGTGGAAAGTGTATTACTTGCCAAAGTGACATCCCTTACACTGGTCTAAATATATTTGTAAAAATGTATTGAAAATCATCTTGATGGAATCGGGAAAATTCTAATATTCCATCTGATCAATTTCATCAGTTTATGGGAATCCATTTGTTCTGACTGCATCCAAGAGGTGAAATTAGTTTCTTGAGTGGTCACATCCATAAGCCAAAACTCCTTACAACCTGTTTCTTGTGGGACAAAAAGATTGTCTTTAGTGTAGATTTTTCACAAGTTTTCATCCTCTGGTTTATAAGTAAAATTTATCTCAATTTATTTGCAAACCCCAAAAATTAATGACTGGAAATAAACATAAACTTTTCAAACTTAAAAGACTGCTATAACTTCACTTTTTCACTGACAGAAAATAAATAAAATGCACGCCATTCAACACACAATACTCAAGAATTTTTGGCCAATGACCTTAGAAAAACCCACACGGAGAAAACCAGTCGAGAGAGAGATTTTTTATTATGCTTCTAGGAAAAAAATAGACATTCATTTACAGTCAAAATCCAACTTATCTCAACCCAACAGGCTGCCTCGTTTTCCGTGCAAATGCTGCCTCGATTTCTGTGCAATACTTTTCTCGAAAACAGTGCTAAAATAGCAGCAACCCTCAGCCTCGATTACTGTGTAGTAAAGCAAACTTTCTACCCTCGATTGTTGTGCATACACTGCTGGAAATCCATACAGTACATACAACATTAAATGTTGTTGTACAAACCTCGCAAACTGTGCCGAAAATATCTGTAAGCAACCTCAAAATTTGTGCTTGTCCTTTCCTCGAACTTTGTGCCCGAATCTGCCCTCGAAAACTGTGCCAGAATCTATACAGTATGGATGGCAATAAATGTTGCCGTACAATGTCTCAATTTTTATGCCAGCAATTAATACAGGCCATACTCTCCTCCTCAAAATAAGCTATTAAAAGCAGTCGTACTTTCCTCCTCGATTTTTTGTGCAAGCTATTTAATGCTCCTCGGTTTTTGTGCCCACTAAAAATCTCTCTCAGGTTGGTGTCTCGAAATTCGTGGCCTCTCCCTTCAACTCTCTTCTCTTCGTTCTTCTTTCAAGAATGAATGAAATTGTCTTTCCCTTTCTTTTTGGTCCAAAACCTAGGTAGGTAGAGACATCTAATCCAAAGGCTAAGATTGGATTAGATCTACGGTTGAAATTAATTGCTTGTATTTTATTTCTCAAAATATAAATTTCACTCACCAACTTAAATTTATCAAAAACTGACTTTATACTCTGTTGCCCACCTATTTCAACTAAGTGGCAACCTCATGTACATTGAAGATGTACATTATGTGCAGTTTGTACCATGGAAAAATTCTGGGGATTTTTCATTTAGCAAGGCAATTATGCCCCTTTGGTACACGAAATGTCTGCTCCCCTGCGTGGGATAATTAATGTAACTTTATATGTCATCATGGGTCATTCCTCTAAGGATGTCACCATGGACTTTATTATCAGGGAAGTCCTCTTCACCGAGTGTTTTTTTCCCCTTCCAGTTAATTTTGTTAATTAACAATTTTAATTGGTTGGGTTTTTCACTCACAAATCCTCCAAAGTGGTGAATTGACGTTCTGATAATCAAGTCCATGAGGTGGCTAAAGTTTCAAGTTGTTGTCCATGACCATGCTAGCCATATCTTGTAGTCTTGCGAAATTTTGTTAAGATTTTAATTTCTATTTTGATTTTTTCTTAATTAATTAACTTTACCATTTGGTGGCTAATTAATTAAGTTTCGATGTAATAATGTAAATTATTGAACCTTGGCATTTTGTAATAGGGGCTATGAATGCAAATAAAAAAGCTATGACACCCCCTAAGCCATTGGTTCAAGTCTCATGTCATTCTGACAAGGAGTTGGGAAGTTAGACCAATTTTGGTTAAGATAAGGTATTTTTTCCTACGAAATTAATCTAATTTCCAAGGGTGAAAAATTAAATTATTTGATTTTGAAAGAAAAAATCAAATAAGGCCATGGTAATTAAGTTTGGGAGGTGGCTAATCATAGTTAATTTTTATTTAAATAAACTCCTCCATGGTCAAAATAAATTTTTGAAGATTTCCCAAGTGGGGTGCCCCTCGTTTTAATAAAAGATAAAAAACTAAAAATTAAAAATTAAAAAATTAAAGATTAAAAAATAAAAAGATAAAAATAAAAATAAAAGATTAAAAAATAAAAAGATAGAAAAATTAAAAATAAAAGATTAAAGATTATATAAAAGATTAAAAAATTAAAGATAAAATTAAAAATTGAGTCAAAGGAGGCCCCACTTGAGTCATGCAAACCCTAGATCTAAGAGTTAGGCTTCATTGTGACATGGATCTATCTTTTTTACCATTGATTTGAAAATGCACCCTTGCTTATGATTGGTGGATGGCTTACAAAGTCAACAAACCTAGATCTAAGGGTGGAGGAGAGCTAGAGTTTAGATCTATGTTTTGGACCCTTGATTTGGGAGTGGTTTTGAGATATTTTCAACTATAAAAGAGAGGCCCCTCCTCTCATTTTATCATCATTTTTTGGAGCAGGGTTATGCTGCCAAAATACTCTCTTCTCCCTCTCTTCTCTATTATTCTCTCTCAAAACCCTAAGAGGCTCTTTTGTATCAAGCTTTGCCCTAGTTGGGCCATAATCAAGGAAATTCTTTGGAGGAACATTGTGCTATTGTTATACATTCTTCATGGTCCATTGTTGAGGTAACTTGTATCTTGTATTTGGTTCTTGCATATTTGTATTAGTCTAGTTAGCTCTCCACAAAGTATTTTGTGGAGAGATTAGAGAGTAGAAGTATTTTTACCCTCTTTTGTGAATTGTTTAACAAATTTCTTCAAAGTATTTTGTAGAGATTGTTAGTTATTCATCACTAGGGTTACATTTTCTTGCAGATCTAATATTTGTTTACAGGTTTTCTAAGCCAAGGACATCTCTCCAAGGGTTTCATCTTCAAATCTGCATTTTCGTCCATTTCTCTTTCTCTCTCCTAAAACTAGGTTTTATTCATTGTATAGTGAATAAAACCCTTGTTTTAGGGCTTTCTTTCATTATAGATTAGTATAGAATTATAAATCTGCTGTTCATATAT
Source organism: Pseudotsuga menziesii (assembly GCA_001517045.1). Taxonomy (NCBI): domain Eukaryota; kingdom Viridiplantae; phylum Streptophyta; class Pinopsida; order Pinales; family Pinaceae; genus Pseudotsuga; species Pseudotsuga menziesii. Next base: position 2,330 of record LPNX010810418.1, on the reverse strand, counting down.
CATTTAGAGGCCAAAAAATGAATTTTTTGGCCACTAAAACTTCATTTTTTCCAAAATTTCAAGTTCAGATTTTTCAATAATTTTTCTAGGTTTTATACTAATCTGTGTTAACTTTCTGTTTTAGTGTTTCTGCAGTAAATTCCAGCAAGTAAAGTTGCTGGTTTGTTGCAGGTTTATGCACAAAAGAGGGGGTTATGCTGCCCAAAATTGCCTAGAAAAGCCTTAGAAAAGTTTTGGTCCAAAAGAGGCCAAAAAACCTCATTTTTTCCTCTCTTTTCTACAAGATTGTAAACCCCAAAAGAGAAGTTCTCTTTGGGGTATTCTCTAAAGCTTTGAAAGCTGTTGTAAATCTGTATATGAGTAGTGTAGAGATAGCCTAGAATACCAGTTGCTTAGATTTATTTTTTATGCAAGTTTTATTTCTGTTTACCCACCTTCCCTTAAGGGATTGAAGTGAGGTTAAGTTAATCATTTTTATTTCTGTTTACCCACCATCTCTGTTACAGAGATTGGTGTGTGGTTAGGATATTGTTTTAGCTAATTGCATTTTCCTTTCAAGTTTCTGTTCAAAGTAATTAAATCTAATTTTTATTTCTGTCAAATGAGTAACCATACAACCCACTGATCCAGTGTATCATCTGTCCCAACTTGTCATCTCCCTTTAGGGACTTCAAGTTGGGTATGAAAAGCAGGAGAGGTGGGGGCTTAGCTTAATTACAACAACTTCTTTTTCTGCTACAAACCTTCACACTTTGCTTTTCAGTCCAAGATCAAGTACCAACATCTCCCATAAGGGATACCGCTTGGTTAATCTTGTTGATAGTATAAAATTAACCTTGCATGCTTAACCACTACAACATTTAAAATTTACCCCTAAAACTAACCAACAACGAATTTATCCCATGTTCCTCTACTCGGTTATCACCCTTCGGGGTACTCACGAGATACGACAGGGGGTAGAGGAGTTTTAGTAATAGGCATCCATCTTGCTATTTTTCTGGTTGATTAAAAACAGTGACCTCGGAAGCTAGTTGGAGTAGAAGAGCGTGGGGGGTCTCTAGGTGTTCTACGTACTCCTTGTTGAGCACCGGGGCATTAGGGTTTGACCTGGGAGCTACAGGTGGACTTGTTTCCACTGTTTTGAGCGCACCAGCATTCCCTCTTTGACTTGAGAAATACTAGATTGGGGTAGTCACACCACCGGATCTAAAACTTAATCAAAGACTTCAACTTTAATAAAATTTATTAAAACGAACCAAGAGACATTGCAAAACATCTTACCCACATTTCAGTTTTTGTATTTGCTTCAAAGTCTTTGCTTTTCAAGGCTTTCATTTTACAAGTACATCTTGTAAGCATCTCAATTTCATTTCAGTACCTTGCACTTTCAAGTATAATATCTTTAAAGTATTGTGGCATGCTTGAGTAAGACATTGTTTAATCTTGTAACTTGAAAGCAATCTGTCCTTTGATCTTTGACATAATAACTTGTTCATCCGGTGTATATCTTATTTCTTTTCAGGTATCATTGTATATTTGTTGAACCATTCTTTAGCACTTGTTCATATTGTGTAATTCTTTAGCATTTGTTCATATTGTTAATATTGTAGATCTTGCTTAGCTTAGACAACTGTGGATAATCATTCTTAATTCTTTTGTAAGTTTGTAACTTGTAATTTTTTGACTCCATTTAATCTAGGCACTGATCTTGTAATTTTGTAACCTTAATAAAATAAAATCCCTTTAACTAAATTGTTAATAAACCTTCATGTAGGGACTACCCCCCTTGGCTCTGTTGGGATTTGGCCTAAACGAAGGAGTTTGTAGACTGTGGTGACAGTGGTCCCCAGCTCTAATTTGCCCCCAAGGACACACAAAGCGGGTTGGAGACTTCCCCGTGTCATAAAGTGTGTATTAGGCGGCAACATCTTTGACGTCGTTGCCGGGGACAAGTCTTTTGTCCTTGGTCTTGACATTAATTAAATAATTTTAGATCTAATTCTTTAATTATTCAATTTAATTCGTTGTTAAAGTGTTAATAAAAATTTTGAAATAACCTTAAAAAAATTTATTTTTTTTCTTTCTTTCTTTTACCCATATTGGAAGTTTACTTGTTCTCCAAGTGGCGACTCCATTTCAAAATATATAGTAAGATATTCTACCTGGAGCCCTTTGGTTTGCTTAGCTCCCTCTTAGATCCTGAAAAGGCTTTTAGAGGAAGTTAAACAAATTGCTCCCTGTAGAATCTTTACAAGTCTTGGAGAAGAAGCCAATTTCTAATATGCCTTTGTTGTTTATCTAAGTAAACCAACCTGAACAATGAATAATTA
>LPNX010810367.1:193347-230230 GCA_001517045.1 Pseudotsuga menziesii | reverse complement strand
GCATCAACCATTTTTGAAACGGGGGTAAAAATAGCTACTAAAATTAGGAGAGAGAAAAACGAGAACCGTGTCGAGTTCTCGTTTCATAGTATAAGTGGTTACAGTTGTAACAAACAATCGGTCCACGGCCATGGCCAAAGCCTCCACCACAGCCTCTTCCTCTGAATCCTCCACCACGACCATCATGAGCCGGTTCATGCTGTGGACCTGCTGCTGGTCTTGATGTCTCTAACTGGACTCTGTAGAAGTCATGTTTTCTCTTTATCATGAGATCATAAGCTCTGCAATTATTTTCATCATGTCCTACTGACTTACAGAATTTATAGTATAAATTCTTAGGAGTTTGTACATACTTCTGAAGTAAAGGGCATTCTTGTGATCTATGTCCTCGTGTTCTACAGATTTCACACCATGGCCCTTGATTCTGTACTAAGGGGTTAGGAGCCCCACTTGCTATATACTCAAAAATACTGGACAGTTATCTTTGGTATGGCCATGTCCTTTACACTTTGTACACCATAATTCTTGTTCAACCTCTTTTCCTTTCTTAATCTCATGTAACTATAAAGTGAGATTGGCTAGCTGATTCTGTAAGTTTGTCATACCTGCACTAGTCTCAGCTAAAGATGAAGCCTCTAGTTTCAATGCCATCTCCAATGTGTCATCCTGCGTATGGAGTTTCTATTGCATTAGGGGAAGTCTAATATGAGGGAGCAATGCTGCGATGAACCATTCCTTATGCTGCTCCGGCACAAACTAAAAACTAACTTGGTCTATAAGAGCTTTAAATTTCTGATCGAAATCCCATACTAACTCTATGGGTAACTGTTTAATGTCTTTAAGTTCTATGATACATTGTGACTCAGACTTGGGTTTCTTAAATTCCTTAATCATTGCGGTCCTGACCTCTACGAGTGTTCTGTTCTGTGCTGATGTATACTTCATATACCATGTTAAAGCTCGTTCTCTAAGTGTAGTGGCCAACTGGACAAGCTTAGTATTGTCATCCTGGATCTGTTTAATGGTCCATACAGCTTCACATAGGAACCAATGTTGTTCTGGGTTTTCTGCCCCTGTACCCCTAAAGGTAGGTAATTTCATGTCATCCCCCATTCTGTTTCTACGAGGTGGATTCTAATTTGCTGTATTACTACCACTTGGCGGTGTAAATGTAGGTGGTATCAAGGTAGTATGTACTATGTGTGAACTACTAGATGGAGTTCCTGTGGGATTATTCTGAGTCCCGGTTGGTTTCTGTGGGGTATGAGGGTGGTAAAGGATACCCCCTGCTATTCTTTCTCTATTAATTTGACTCTATTTTCTAGTATTATCTGAACTGTCTTCAAAGAAGGAAGATCTGAAATCTACTTTATATCTCTTATCGCTACGTGTACATCCAATTTCTTCAGAATCACTCTCAAACTCTTGTGACATTACACTTACTTAACTTATTCATCTGAGAATATATCCAGTACTCCTTTTTCATACAATAACATCTTAAGAGACAAATTTAAAGAGTTCAAGTACTGACCGCAATATCCCTTGAAGAAGTACCTCTCTGCTTCGCTGAAACTCTTTCTTTGATCAACTGCAAACTCTGTAATGAAACTTTCTAGCAAACTTGCAAGCCAGAAGTCTACTGCCCGTGAAATGGGATTATCTACGCTTTTCACGGTGTGAATCAGCTCTGGTGTCCAGACAATGTTCCTTTTCTTCTTGAATACATGCTTATCATTCAACTTTGACAACCAATTGTACAACTCATTTGCATAGGTCACAAAAAATATCGCATGGAAGTCTGTGAAGATATGTTTCTGTAACCAGTCCTTTGTACTTAGCCTAGGACTCTTGTTTTCTTTCTCAGCAAATTATCTTTCTTTAGACTCAACCCACTGGTTAAGTTCTTCTTTAGTAGGATGCCAATAGAACATCAGCTCTTCAATTTGTTCAAAACCAACGACAGAACCATTTTTTGGTCTCCTCTGGGCAGACTCGGGTTTACTTTATTGTACCAACAAAACCCCTAGCTCACTGGCCCTTTCGGCAACAGACCGCAGAACGGCCTGAAGTCTCACCCGAAGTGATCCTAGATGGGGTGGCTGAAGAATCAGGCTTCCTCAACCAGGCTCTGTAGCATCCTAGGTCCTCTTGACTCAAGTTAACCAGCTAAATCTCTCAGCAAGGGTTGTTCCTCTCTTCCTAGCTGACTCTGCTATGGGACTGACTCTTATCGCATCACAACTTCTGGGATGATGCGCAAACTTTCTCTTTTGCCCAACTCTTAACCTGCGACATCTCACACCGCAGCTCCCCCGACAGTGCGATATCACCTTTCTACATTGCGATGCTTCCTACAGTAAGACTCAATATGCTCATCAACTCTCAAGGTCCAGAGGCTTCCTCCCTGGGTATAATAGCTCAGTTAACCTTCATTAGGATGGTAAACAACTTCACTTTAGCTCCTACAGTTTAACACGCTTAACATCAATTACGCTCAACTCGTTGGACTAAATATACAGAAGTCACTTAACACTGTTAGCTGTCATGAATCAAGCACTGATAAACTCATATACAGAATAATCGACACTTTCAAATTGCATTTAACCTTCTATGTTACTGTAAACTGAAGGATAACATACATACATTCATTAACTGATAAGAAAATTTCATGTAACGGATAACAGATAGCAAATAAGTAGAGCACAATCACATGAAACAGTCGCACAACACACAGATGTTATGTGGTTCACTTCCAGGAGGGAAGCTACGTCCACAGGAACTGTGTTTGTATTATATCTTAAGAGAGTAAGCACAGTTCCACTGCAACCTCTTATGCAGCTTGAGATCTTCTGGGAAACTCCACGCACACAACTGGGAGCCCTTCTCTTAGATCTCTTCTCTTCCTATAATGCTTTCTTCTTATAATATACCTTTCCTTTCTCTCTCAATCCCTGTGGATTGTTACATTCATGTTCAAGGAGCCGGCCACTGGTTATAGTAAGATAACTACAGACTTAACGACAGAACTAGAGCTCGACTCTTCCTCAATGTCTCACAATACTAACGACAACTAGTAACAACCCAACCAACCAACCTTTCATAATACAAAATACATGCTTAAATAGGTGGCCCGAAGGTCTCACCATGATACAAAACTGTGGGCCTATCCCAACAGTAACCCAAAACCCTAATTATGACAGTCGGCCTATCTGTACTTTGAACCGCCGCTTATTGGTCACACCGCAGCTTCCTGTAGTCTTCCGCGATTTCCGGCGCTGATCGCGGGTATGGGCGCCGCTTCCTCGGTCGCCCCCTTCTGTCCTTTATCTTTAATACCTCGGCCCATTGCTCCTTCTCCATTTATGAGGGTAGCTGAGCCCTCATGTCATCGCCGCTACCTTAAATGCAGTGGTTGAGCTCTCTTCTTGGCTGCTTCAAGTACTGTTTCCTTTGACTTTCTTATTTCGACCACCGCGATTTTCGGCCCACGATCCGCAGCGGGAAATGTGCTACGGCATCGTACCTTTATCGCATCGCATCGCTTATATCACTAGCTTATCGGCATCGCCAAAACTGTCTTTCCTCCAAAAATTATCCATCTTCTACAAAAAATAGCATCTTTTCCTGTAGCTGCGGGGCCCTGCTCCAACATGTAATATGCCAACCTGTATCTAGGTTTATGGAGGAAGATGTTCCATCTTCAAATAATTAAATGTATAAATATTAATATATGAATGGATGATAAAATGCAATGTATATGGTCACCTTAAATATGGCTTGGCCATCAAATATTGAAGAGCCATTTCTCTTCATAACTATATTTAATAATTAATTACTATTACTAATAGTTATAACCTATTTATTTACTAATATATTGTTGTAACATTGCCTTCCCCTTGGGAAAGCTTTTTCCTCAAATATGAGTTTCTCAAGGTGTCTTTTATTTTGGCTCAAGTTGCACTAATGACTTGAGAGATGTGATTTTGACTACGACCATTGCTTCATCTTGAGTATTTTGTCTTGGCATTTGCATTAAGTATGAACTTGGTGAAGTTTTGTTTACGTTTTTTCCACTTGTGTGATTGCTTTTTTTAACTATGTTTGTCGTTAATTGAACATACTCAACATACACGATGACCTTAAATATTTTCGTGTGCTATTCCCAACACATTTTGTGTCAGTTCCTTTGAACGGGTTCTTTGTGCTTATAATGCTCATAAGAACATCGGTTGTATCTTGTGTCTGATAGATATTATAGTTTTCTTCCTTGATGTTCTTTATATAAGTCCTTGTGATGACATATGTCCTTCGTGCATTTGTTATTTGTGGTATTATTGTCAATGCATTGATCATCATTATTGTTAGTAACATCGACTTGTCTCTTATCACAATCTTGGTTAGGATCATCTTTCTCCTTGTCTAATATTTCATTGTCATTTTCTTCATTACTAGGGTATGTTATATTTTTGTCTTGCATAATATCTTGATTGATTCCATTACTCTTATCGAAAATGACATAATAGTCTATTGTATCTTCATCTCTTACATTAGCTTGGGTGGTTTGTTCTACACGATTTTCACAACCATCTTCATTTTCTATAAACGTTTCGTCAATAGATTTCTTTATTTCATCTATATCCTTAAGGATTTTCTCAAGAAGATTATGAATTCGTCACTATAAGATGCCATGAATGTTGTAGAAAAAACTTTTTGACTTCAAAGTTAAAAGGTTATTATTATATTTAATGATAATAATTTTTTTTAATAATATTTTTTTAAATTAATAATTGTAAAACAATTATTAAGTTTTAGGATTTTAAATAATAATTAGTATTTTAATAATACTATATATATATATATATATATATATATATATATATTAACTTTGTTAAAATATGATTGATGGCCTCGCAGTGGCTGTGACTGCGCTGCATGTAGAATTGGAGAGAGTAGGAAGAAGTGGAGAACAGGGTGGAGTCGAGTGCAGTCTTGAGAAGGGAGAGCTGGCGGGCAAGGAAGAGGAAGGAGGGACAGTTTGGAGGTAGCGTGGGAGAAAGGGAAGAAACACGAGTCGAGGGGATGGAATGAGGGGATGGAATGTGCAAGAGGTGCATGGAGGATCCCAATAGTGGGAGTTAGGAAATGAGTGTGAAGGAGGAATGCAGTAGATGAAGTGAATGGGAGGAATGAGCCTGAGAGAGAGATATGGGTGAAATGGAGCAGTGGAAGAATTAAGAGTGGATGAGCTGAATTCGAGCTTAGTTCCTAAGGAACGAATCCACTCTGATACCAAAGTTACATTGTATCCGGTGTAATATGCCAGCCCGTATCCGGGTTAAGCTAGCTGGTATCTGGGTTTAGGGAGGAAGATGTTACATCTTCAAATAATTAAATGTAAAAATATTAATATATGAATGGATGATAAAATACAATGGATATGGCCGCCTTAAATATGTCTTGGCCATCAAATATTGAAGAGACATTTCTCTTCATAACTATATTTAAGAATAAATTACTATTACTAATAGTTATAACCTATTTCTTTACTAATTTATTGTTGTAACATGCATCGACATGTAGGAAGACAATATGTATTACTCATATATTATAAGATGCACAAGAGCATTTAATTTAACCAAGATCATTAGCGAGGGTGAGTATACCTCATAGAACATATGCTAACCATAGTGAATAGACTTCTTCCATTTATAAGCCTTCAAGTTGTTTACATGAGATGCAACGTGATTCCTTGATGGAGGTTGATGTGTGGGTTGATTTTGACACTACAATAAATTAATTAATTAATAGGGAGAACATTTTTTTTAATGAAAACACTTTCCTTGTAAATAGGGAATGTTAGCTTTCGAGGTTAATCTAAAAGTGTTTACACCATACTTGGGGGTGCTTCATGTGATGTGGAGTGCATGGTCACTTTGTTTATAACCCTTTGTGGTGCCAATAAGCACATATATTGGAGTTATATTTATCTCTCTCACGGATTGACATGCCTTGAATTGATTTTTATATGGTGCAATTCCTTGGTGTAGTAGATACCTAGATGGCATGATGACTTTCTTTATGGGGTACACACATGGAGAGGTTGGTTTCCTGCATGGGAAGGAAACTTCCCTTGGAGGAGGAGTATTAGGTATCTTGGAGGAGGGAATTTGATCCATATTAATCCATTTTTATCGTCAAAATAAAATGGGCCAACATTGGAGGGGTTGTGATAAACCTCATGGAATTCCATCCCTCATTTTTAGGGAGGTGGCACTCCTACCTTAAAGTCTTTAGATTAACTTGTGGTATTTAAACAAATTTAATGGGTGATTACTAATTAATGAAATCATCAACATATTTCAGTTAGTTTCAATAGCATATATACTTTTAGAATTATTGTGTTTCCTAAGATGGGCCAAGCAAATTAAATCATCAAAAGAATAATTAAATAATTGCATGTATACATTTTCATAAGATAGACTATCCTTACCTTAAAATGATTCAAATATAGAATCACCCATGACTTAACCAGATGAACAAAAGGGAATAAATGATAGGATAAATCCAAGAACTTCAAAATACTATCTCATTGTAGATCAAAAGAGTCTAAAAAGGTCCATTTTCAAGCTTCCATTGGTTCATAATCATATAGAGTTCATAAAAACCAAATGGAAACCAAAATAGTTCTTGGTGGAGCCTTTTTAATAAGACTCCCAAACGTAACTAAGTTTAAGATTGTTTGAAATAAGGTGGTTTGATAGAACCTCTACCAAAATATCAGCGATCAATACAAAAATGGAAAATTAAATGCATTTTCCCTAAAGGGAATGGATGGGGCTCATGCCAACTTGGAATAGATAATAAATACTTGGAAGAAATAAATGAATGGGTGGTTATTCCAAGGCTTTCCATCGTTTGAGAACATTAAAGGGATCTAATGAATGAAAACAATGATGTGGAAATGGTTCTGGAGAATAATTTTACAATTTTTTTTGAAAGGAAATCCCTTTTCCCCATCATGAAATTTGATTTAAGTAATGAGATGATGTCACCACATGTGCTTCTTGAAACCTAACTGCCACTTCCAATTGAAATTTCATGAAGTATTGATTACTTTAACGAGATATTCATCAACCCATACTTTGATGAAAACTTAAATGGGGTGTAATGTCCCCATCCACTATTCCAACCATGGGATGGGTAGTTACAAATACCATAATTCAAAATTTTCCTCAAGGAGGATATTATTCGATTTGTGAACTAATTTAAGCATACAAGAGTAACAAGAATTTAAGAAATGCAAGTGTGGGTGTATAAATACAAATACAGTCAAATTAAAACCATATTCACACACACAACATGCATAAACAACAATTTCCATAACATGAAGTAAATAGAAGTTGCACATGCATGGATAACAATGAATACTTTATTTTAAAGGAAGACGGTCCAAGCAATTGGTTTTGTAAGGGAAAATTTCCACCCAATTGCAGGTATCATTTGCAAATACCACCCCAAATCCTAAATATGAGGCCATTGGGGTTGAAAGAAACACCTACAAGTGTCACTTTCTCTTATCCCAACTCGTTTTCTCTCATGTTTAGCGAAATGCTCACCACAGAGAACTACATGCATATCATTCAACCATACCAACCAAGGAACTCTTTCCACCACCCCACACAACACAAGGAATGCTTACTCTTTCTCTGCTCAACAATCCCTTAGAGTACCCAACCCTTACGATGCTCTTCAATGTGTGTAGGAAGAGTTCAATCTATTGTATGCTTTTTAGAGAACATTCTGTAACTTTAGTTTATGGATTCTCAATCATACAAGGAGTATATTAAAATATATGGTGGGTTAAGGTTTCCTAATTTCCCCATCCTGTATGATCACCTAAAACTACCAACTTTCCTCTAATGTCTACAATTTCCTCTTCACAATACCTATTTCTAGATTTCTCAATCTAGTAATTGGCAATGGATAGAATAACATGAAAATATACATAGTGTATGCTTTTTTCATAGAAAATGAGTGGTGGACCCCAATGGAGATGAGAGAATTAGTGAAAATAAAACTGACATTACTTTTGACCAAAGGATCAAGGACTCTTACAATTGTCATAAGAGTATATTGATCTCATGCTTCCATAACTTCATGGGAATACTTTACCACCAACCTCACACATGTATTCAATGATTGGATTTGATAATTTAATGGAAGGAAATTGCTCATATAAAGGCATATGGTGTAAAATAAATGCTTTTTAAGGCCGACACTTGGAAAAAGACAATTTATTCTCCCATAGGCCCCCTTTCCTATTCCCATATAGTGTTACCATAACCTCTCTAGTTTTATTTACATAGCCATATTGAACCATTATATTATTTTCCAACATAATATTTACATCATTTTGATAAGCCAACCACATGTCCCATATAACGTAGTCCCTCTAGTTCTCATTACATAGTCATCTTGGACCATTATATTATTTCCTACATAATATTTACATAGCTTTACACCATTGTAAAAATCCAACCACATGGCCCATATATGGATAACATTCACATCATATATCTGTATCCATTCACTAGTCAGGCCTTGGCCTTGAGCTCCACACCAGTAATCATTTACTCGCATATTTACATCATTTTACATAATCTAATTTAATAAGTTCCGAGGGTATGTTACATGGGGCCCACCATGATCTCTTCCTTCAACCTCGAAGTACACATTTCATCTTGGGTCTCACATAGATATATGTTTTTCTCTTGCACAAACAATTCGATCTTGGAATTATTGACTACAAGGTTTTTCAACCATTGCTTAATCTTTTCTCTCAAGAAGTTGGTGAGTCTATCAAATTGTTTAGCTAATGAAACCTTGAAACTGGTCAATTTGAATTCATATTCTTCTTTGGTAAGGATTTTCTTTTGACAAACATTTGAGGGCCTATTTATTTCCTTAATTGCATTGATGCTTTTGAAAAGCACTTTCTTCTTTTATTATTCAACACATCACAAGTAGTCATCAACTATTGCAACATGTCCAATCTAATATCCCAACTGGCTCTAAGTTTGTTTTAGTCTTGCACTTGAAGGTAGATTCTCCTTATCCCTTTTGCGCTTGTTCATTTCCATTAGGTCCTTTCTAAAAGTGTCAACATAGATCTTGCAGAACTCTTAATCAGCTTGCAGATGTTTATTCAGAGCATCCATTAAAGAAGCTATCTTAGTGGCGAGGATGAAAGTTTTAAGCACCAACTCCCAAAGATCCATCAAGTTCACCCTCTCTTTAATATTGGTATCCAATGCTTCTCTCACACCTTGAAATAATATTTAAGTGTTATTAGTTCTATAAATTACCTCCTCACTGTGTTCCAATTGTTCTTCGATAGTTCTCATGGCCAACGATGACATGAACAATGACCTAGGTATCAATGAGGATTTTAATTTGGAAATCCTTATTTTTAGCTGGGTGTTATAATTTAGTTTCTCTTGGAAAAAATGTTTTAGCATTCCACTGGTGAAATCATGCAATCAAAGTGCTCCCTCCATTCCAATTTCCTTAATGCCCAATGTCATAGAATTGTTCTCTAAGAGATTCTTGCCTCTCATCCTCACTATCTCAATCTATAGTCTCTTCACTTGTGGATCAAAATCAATGTGATGTAAAGTAACCAAATTATATTTAAAGACTATAAATTATGAAGGAAATATTGTCCCTTCAGCTAGAGTATTATTATCCAATTGTGCAACAATCCAGGAAGGCATACTATCAACTTGGTCCTCAATTTCCCTGAAATCATCAATGATTTTGACAGTCCTAGGTTGAATTGTATGATCGTTTCTTAGTGAAATATTTCTTTTGGGAACAATATGTTTTTTCTCCATTTTTCCTTGTGGCAGATCATGGCCATATTTTCCATCAACACCACTAGTGCCTTTAGTTCCCTCTCTAGAGGAAGTAACAATAGTCAGTTCCCAGAAAAGGTGGTGTCATTTCTCCTAGAATGAGTCACAAAATCACCTCTCCTGCTAGAAAATAATTGACCCCTATGTTTGACAATTGGAATTTGGGGCCTAACTTCATTTGGAATTGCTTCTTGGGTGAAATTTCACCTAGGGTTGGTAGAAAAAATTATTAAAAGTGCATAAATCACTATGGGATGTAACTTCATCGCTATGATAGTTAACTAGTCCTTGTCCAATGTTGGGGTCTTGTTTATCTGCTCCACCATTTTCCTTTTGCTAAGAAGATGAAAAACACATTTAAAAAATTACCTCAAGGTCATATCCTTGATTGGCTCAACCTATTTCAAGTTTATGGACTACAAACCCTAATCCATATATGTCATATGGACCATGATTCTTGCAGTGATGTTGGAGAACTTGAACAAAGTAGTAATGAATTATTTTCATTTCTTGCTCTCAAAAAATAAATCCCACTTTTAGTATTGTCTAGAAAATACATTTAGGAAGAGTTTGGTATTCAAAAATTGGAGCAACATATAAGGTTTTCCTTCGAAACTATACAATTGGATGCAAGTATCTATTTCCTTGTAAACAAGTCACCCTTCCCTTGGAGAAGGTCTTGAGCTTCTTTCATTGGCCCTTTGAGGGAACACCCTGTCACCATATTCCTAAATCTCCCTACGAACAAATCTTGAACTCTATATAAATTGAAAGGGGCCTTGCTCCTCCAAACTAAAGAGTACCAAAATGGAATAGGTTTTGTGTCTACTCCAATTTCCCTTTTGGAATTCAAATAATCAAAGTAGTTATAAAATAGGATTGCATATACCAACTATGAGGTCATGAATTCATTAGAGGAATTTTGGGGTCTAAAATGGGCCTCCTAAGGAAAATAATAAAATAATAGTTAAAATAATAAAATAATATTGATTAATTTTGGAGGAAGAAAGAAAAAACTACTTTTTGTGTTCGTATTTTCAACATATCTCCCTATGTTTTTACTCAAATTTCAATCGGGAGAGCTCGTTCGATGCGGAATTTGANCATACTTTTGGCGGACCCCGCTACCCCAAAAACAAGAAATACCTGAAAAAATGTGATGATGACATCATCATCACGTTTTTTCAGGTATTTCTTGTTTTTGGGGTAGCGGTGTCCACCAAAAGTATGCAGTGTGGGTACTCGTTGGATGCGGAATCAAATTCCGCATCCAATGAGCTCTCCTGATCGAAATTTGAGTAAAAACATAATGAGATATGTTGAAAATACGAACAAAAAAAGTAGTTTTTTTTAATGACAAATATGTCAATTCAACCATTATGGTTGACTTATTTTATTGAAATTCTATTGGTTCTTGAATTCCAACTCACAAAAACTTATTTTGGCACGTTTTCTTATAAGGCCCATTTTAGACCCCAAATTTCTTCTAATGTTTCTTTTTAAAATTTATAAATTGGTTAGTTGATGGGAAACATTGTTTGATATTAATTCCCCCTAATAAAAAAAACCACATCCTTATTCACCACACAATGCATGCCATATAATACATACATGGAAACCTTTGATGTGCTCTCCTAGCCAACAATCCTGGTGAAAAACCATGCAGTTTTTTGGTATGGTTATTTTAGGTATGCAATGTCAATTTGATATGTCATGACATTCTCAATGTTTGGATGCACCAACCATCTTCTCAAAGTAGGAACCCCATCGCCATTTGAATTCATGAAATAATTTGCATCTTTCATCTTGAACATTTTGGTTGGTGTAGGGAGTCTCAACATATTTCTAAAGGTGGCATGCATCAGAGCAATGGGTGAATTGCTAGCTTCTTCCACTCTCATAATGTGATGTCTAGCATCAATGTTTCTAGAGATCCAAAGGACACATTCTCTAAAGTCCTACACTTCTGGAATGCACCCATCCTTATCCAAACTAAATGTCCACACCTAACAATCTCTTTGTGGGTGCTCCTCCATTTTTTAATACCATATATAAGCTAAGGATCAACAAAATTCCTTGCCCCATTGAGAAAGAATGTTCAATGTATCATTGCAGTATGGTTCATAGCTTGTTTTAGGAACTATACCTTATCATATGCTTGTCAACTACAAAACCATAGGCATTATACCTCTTGTAATTAGCAAAATATTGATTTTTCCCTCGTATATCCATCAAATCCATGTGACATGGTGTCCTCTATAAGGTGTTTCCACCCTAGATATTTTTTATGATATTAAAAAGGACATTTCTAAATATGGGCCTTGAATGTAGAATGATGACAAGGCCAACATAATATAAATGTAAGAAAATTAATATCAAAAGAGAAAATTCCCAACTTGTATAAATCAAAATTACAACAAAAGATCATTAACAAGACCTAGATGGTATTGGAACACTTTGTTTCTTGCGTGAAGGCTTATAATTGACTTGAGGACACTTGGGTCAAGGAGTGAAAATCTAAGTGTGGTGGACCTGGTGGTACACATGGCTTGAGAGGTAGTGTTGGAGCTTTGGATGCATTTGGAGGAAGAGTGTTGTACCTTTCTTGAGGAGTATTCAACCTTGGAGCTTTGTTGGGCATGCATGCCTTGGACATTGACATATGTCACCTAGAGTTGGAGTGCTTCACATGTGGGCCTATCTTGTGTAGAGTTGAGTTTTTTGTTGTGGACATATTCCACTTTGTTATTGATCCGAAAATGACAGGATCTACTAACACTTGAATTTGCATGTGAATTCTTAAACCGGTTAACTTATAAAATGACTTGAAATAAAATCTTATAAAAGGCTCACAAATAACTGAAATACTATAAATGAAAAAATAATGCAAACCATAAGACTGTGGACACCATATGATAACAAAATTCGTCCCTAATGGACTAGATCTTCGGGTCCAACTCCAATGAGCACTGATTTTATTAGTCTTCAAAAATATTTGAACATGTACAAAATGTCTTCATCCTTCAACAAAAGGGACTTAGGATTCAAGAATGATGTCCTCTCACTCTCCAAAAACTCTCAAGAGTGGCTAAAATCCTCTTACAAAGCATTTACAAAGGCGTAATGGCATCTTACCATTCTCTCGTCAAAATATTCCATCCTTTTCTTATTTACAAAGCAAATTACATTAATTTTTATATATCCAAGTCTCATAACCCATCACCTCATTCCATGGGATTTGATACCAATTAAATGGGATAAAGATCCACTTAACATGGATAAAATGATATGTAAATCCCCAAAATATATTGTAAGTTAAAAACCATATAAAAAAAATAATGCAAAGAATGTAACAATTTAGCATAGGGCGTGCTCATAGTTAGGAATTTAATCTTCCCTAAATCATATTTAAAATCAATATATGTGCACATCCTTAACAAGTGGTGCTCTTGGCAGGTTGGTTAAAAACATTGACATGTTGGGGAGGAGGTCACGGGTTCAAAACCCCAGACCTATCCTCTTATTGCGATTTTGTTTAGCATGTGGTATGAGTGTTGGCTCTCGGTTCCACTGTTGGTGTTGTAGTTTGATGCATATTATATTGAATATACATTACACATGGGGCCGAGGGATTATCCCTCGATCGCGCCCTTTTTTAAAATAATAATACAATCAACTTTAAATAGAATTTGTGACCCATAGGGTTAAGAACCATCAATGGGAATCCTTGATAGGTAGATAGAGTGGAGACTTTGGCAGAGGAGAGGTTGGGGGTTAAAATCCATTGGCTGCCAATATTTTTTGGTAACTAAAGCCACTGGGAAACCAATCTGATCACCATGTGGCATCCCCCGATTGGTCAATTTGTCTACCCACTAGATGCCAATTGTGCCACGAACCTTCCAATTAATCACTACCAACTAGACTGCAACCTGCCATGTGGTGCTCTATGAGTGTGTCAAATTAGCATCGTAGAGGACACATGTCACCCTTATAGTGGTTCCATGTGGCACCCGTTGTTTCCAAATTTACATGTTTTACTGTAAATTCAGAACACAATATCTTTCATGTCCAGAGTTCGTTTCAAGAGAAGCGAACATCGTCATAAATCTCTCGTCGAGCTCTACGTGACTGCAAGATTATGTTCACAAATTGAATACTTTAATTTTGATCGATCTCAAATATCCTCCTAGATCAAACATTCCCACTAAGAATCTTTTGGACAACCAAAATCCTGAATCATTCAAAATTCAAGTGGGGACATTGTCGTCTCACTTGTCCTGTATCACTTGTGCATTCTTCATTGAACCTACACATTTGACTGATCATAATAAAAATCAACACTGCATTGACATTATTGAGTACATTAATCCCATTTTCAACCAAATTTACATTCAATATTGTCGAAACCAACCAACACTACTGATAAGTAGAAAGTTGAATATCAAAATGGCACATATGAAAGAGTTTGTACCCATATCATGCTTATGTTTTACCATAAGAAAACTATCAACCATAATAGGTGTATTGTGATGCAAAAAAACTTCATTTTCATGCTTAGGATTCTTTTCTTCCTTAAATTGTATACACATAAGTGCCAAATTTCGACTTGCATTAACAACCATTTTTAGTTGTTGTGTAGTTTACAATGATATGTCATTTTTAAATGAATGCGAATGTACTATATACTTAATTCCTTCCTTCAACAAATGAAACTGATTATGTTTTCTATAGAAAATTGTCTTTCGATCATATAAGTACGGGCTACCCAACACAATTCCACAAATATCTAGTGGAACCACATCAAATTCAACTTCATCTACAAACTTGGATGTTATTGCAAACTTTAGATCAGATTGCTTTGTTACTTGTAATATTTTATCTTTACATACTCAATCTAATGGATAAGGTTTCATGTGTGGTTTTGTTGTTAATCCCAACTGCTTAACTACTTCCTCTAAAATGAGATTAGCTTAGGATGCACTATCTATGAGTGTGTCAATCTTAATTTGTTTTGTAATTACCCTTATATGAAACAATGCATTCATTTTTATATCTTTATAACTAACATTATATTTAGAAGTAGAAGCACATGAAGAACCAATGTTATAATCATTGCTAACAATAGATTTACCTTTCACACCTACGACTGTTATGTTTGTTTCATCCTCAGAATCTTATCCAAGGTCCTCAATGATAGCCGTGGCCTTTTGCTTCCCTTTCCAATCCTTAAAGCTCTTTGGTTTCAATTCTAGATGTAGTGCCCAACACTTTGCTTCTTCATGCCCTTGCTTTTGACAATCTGAGCATGTAAGCTTCTCATCACCTTTCCTCACTGTAGTTGTATGCTTGCCTTTCCCTTTTTCCCTACCTTCTTTTGACTGGTTGGATTAAAATGAAGAAAAGTTATCACGAGTACTCACTACAACAAATCCTGGAATTAGCGTTCCATTTAGCATCCATTTTTATTGTAATTTTTGTTTACATTGAGTGGTCAAACTAGACACTAAATGGGACGCGTCATGGACAAAACTTAAAGCGTCTCAAACAACATCTTTTTTTGCGTCCTAGATAGCATCATTTATGACGTCCAAAATAGCGTATATTTTTTTGCTTCTAGAATAACGCCCAACTTTGCTTCCTAAATAACGTCAAGGTTTGCTTCCTAAATAACATCCTATTTTGCTTCCTAGAGAGCATCCACCTTTGCTTCCTAGAGAGCGTCCACTTTTGCTTCCTAAATGACATTCTCGTTAGCACCATATTTGCATCCAAATTAACATCCAATATTGTATCCATTTGTGCTACCACTTTAGCATCCCATTTTGCACCACGTTTTACTTCCAAATATGTGCCAATTTTCACTTCCAAATTTGCACCAATTTTTGCTTCATTTTTTGCATCATATTTTGGTACCACCATAAAGTAACAAATGGTTAAGACAACTTTGTATTTTAATAGGGAGTTTATTATAGATGCTATTTAAGGTTTAATGCTAATACCAATTCTCATTCATAAATGTATATATAAAATAATTATCTTATAAAAACATTATTATAGAAATTTTACTATTAATAAGAATTAAGAAATTTATTTCTTAACAAACAAATCTTATTATAGTTATTAAAACATTTTTTAGTTTTTTTTTAAATATCCTTAATTTTAACATATTATTATTATCATAATGAAAGTGTACATAAAACTAGTCTTTTTAATCATTTTTTATCCATAATCAAAGTTCAATAATTCACTATATTATGTATAATAAATTAAAACCATTATTCTCATTCATTTACTCTTAATATACCTAAAATATTTATGAAATCAATGATTTATAATATTTATTAGATTGTTTTATTTATCATATTAAATATAAGTAGAATATTAATGTATTTAATTTTGTTTTTTTAAATTATGTTATTCTTTTAACTTCTTTATAAATTATGAAAATTAAGAATTTATTTTTCATGTTTTATGCCATCTTTTAATTTCTTTATAAATTATGAAAAATAGTGAAGACAATTTTTACATAACTATATTATTTATATTTGAATCAACTTTATGTTTACTAAGTAATGCTTTTGAAAACAATTATGAACCATTTTCAATTAAAACAAACGAAAAAAATAATAATAACATCTTATAATTGTTAGTTAAAATTATTATGGTTAATATAGATAAAATTAAAATATTATCATTAAACAAATTTATAAGAAAATATAATCTATAAAAAGAAATGACATAAATTAATGTTGTAGATTGAATGTTACATTGTCAAATGGATGTAGCTTGGGTGGTTGGGAGGAATGAATGTTACCCTCCCCAACCAGGTTCTACTCTTGTAAGTGACATGATGCTCTTGTGGAGCCCTTTGTAATAAATGTTGTGAATGATGAGCTGACCATATCTTGATTCAGTTTGAATATCAGGTATTGGAATTTTCGGTGGAGTAGCCCTCTAACAAATGGTAAACCACATTTGAAAAAAAAAATGAATGTTACATTACCTTATATAATATTTTTAAAATGTAATAAACAACTATTTAAATAAAATAATAACATTTTAAAAAATAATAAAAACTATAAAAATATATAAATTATAAAAATAAAATGATAATATTTTTAAAAGTAATAAAAAACTATAATTTTTGTTAAATGAATGAAATATACTTTTATCTAAATTTTAAATAATAATTTATTTAAAAAATAGATAAAAATTTAACTGCTAAACAAATTTAAAAACTAAAACATATATATATATATATATATATATATATATATATATTCATTTCAATAAATCTTAGATATTCGTCTATTTATGCCTTATTCATTTACACCTACCAAAGGATCAAAGTTCTTACTGCTTCAGTATCATTTAACTAATTGAGGTTTGCTTATAATAAAAAAAACTTGGTATTATTCATTCTCATTCATTTGTTTGTGTTATGATTTTTATTTGAACGCTATTAATTTCTTTTTTTTTCAAAAATTTATGAACAAAGAGTTAGGGCTGGTGAAAACTTTGAGCCTCCAGTGAACTTTATTGAATATGTTTTCCGTCCGCATAAAATCTACTAGGAACCTCTGCAATTGAATATTTCATTGTAGGCATTAGAAATTTGGAATAAAAAAACTCAAATAAAAAAATTATCATAAACATACCATAGATTGGATTACTTCCCTCCTCCCCTAATGATTGAATTCTTCCTCTTTGGCTCTCTTCCTGGCTAATCCATCTCTCTCCAACTGTATTCGATTTATTGGATCACCTTCATTCATGTTTTGAAAATCATTCATTTGTTTGTGTAATGATTTTTATTTGAATGCTATTAATTTCTTTTTTTTTTCAAAAATTTATGAACAAAGAGTTAGGGCTGGTGAAAACTTTGAGCCTCCAGTGAACTTTATTGAATATGTTTTCCGTCTGCATAAAATCTGCTGGGAACCTCTGCAATTGTAGGCATTAGAAATTTGGAATAAAAAAATTCAAAAACTCAAATAAAAAAATTATCATAAACATACCTTAGATTGGATTACTTCCCTCCTCCCCTAATGATTGAATTCTTCCTCTTTGGCTCTCTTCCTGGCTAATCCATCTCTCTCCAACTGTATTCGATTTATCGGATCACCTTCATTCATGTTCTGAAAATCAATGAAATTGGTTAGACGAAACTAAAAAAAAAATTGAAATTACAGCGTTTCCTTAAGCTACCTTTGATCTTCTGCATATATTCTAAGAAAACCAGTGAAATACTATTCAGAGCAAACAAATTTAGAAAAAAAATCTAATTACATTCGCCTTCATGGATGAGAAAGTTATAGTATTTAGCCTGGGCTGACCTCCTGCAAAACAATAAGAAATTACATTAATGAAATAATAAAATAATAAAAACCCCTTAATATGATATAAAATCTACCATCAAACTGCAATGTTCAGAGGTATTGAAATGGAGATAGGAACTATTAAATCAACGCCATGGGGAAGGCAGAGAAACTAAGCATCAGAAACCGTACCAAGGAGCGAATGTAGTGAATGCATTTAAGAGGGAAATAATTGTATATATTAAAATAATAGTATATATTAAAATAATGGTATATATTATTGGATTTGTTTCTAATTTTTAATATAATGTTTCTAATTTATTTTTAGATTTTGTTATTTTATTTTATGATGTTTCTTTTTTAAATATTAACATACTTTTTAAATTATATTTATTATTGCAATTGTTTTTTATTTTTAATATAGTGGTTTATATGATGTTTATTTTTACTAGTGTTTGTTGCATTGTTTAACATTTTTTAAATTATGTTTAGTATTTTTAATTTTTGTTATTTTATTTTATGATGTTTCTTTTTTAATATTAATATGTTGATGTTTCTTTTTTAAATATTAATATGTGTTTTATATTATATTTATTATTTTTATTTTTTGTTATTTAGTTTTATGATGTTTCTTTTTTAAATATTTAGTAAGTAGGGAATTGAATAATTACTTTGTTTTATTTTTTTTCTTAATTTGTAATTTGTTTTTAATTTTAATATTTAGTTTGTAGGTTAAAATGGATTTTGGTTTAAAGTCTATGTATACAATAATATTAATGTTTTTTATATTAAGATAAAAAAATTAAAACATGTGATCTTAAATTATCTATATATTTTGGCTTGTGATATTTTCAGATGTATTAAGTTTTTCATAAGTTCTGTTCTTTTTTGAAAATATTGATTTATTGCTAACTATTGTTATATAATTTGTTTTTGTTGTTGTTTTAGTTTTTCACTCTTTTTTTAATGTTTCTTTTAGGATTGTTTGATATAGAAGTGAAGTGTTATTGTGTGTTGGTTTTATGTATTTAATTATCATAACAATTTTAATATGACTATATATATTAAATATTAAATCTACTATAATAAATAAATAGTTAAAAATTAGTCCAATGGGGTAGCTCAGTTGGTTGGAGATTATGTGGCCACGATGTTAGTAGGTCGATGTCAACGCTTGAATTCTCTATCCCTTCCAGGGACAAGTTCCCAAAATTGGTGCTTACAGGGTGAGGTCCCTTTGGGTGGGCCCCTTGAAATTCTTTCCATGAAGCTATGGTGCAACGAACCACATAAAAAAACAATAAAAATAAAATAAAATAGTTAAATGGTAATTATCAAAGGTATCAACAAAATTTATGTAATAAATTATTGATCCACATACATATGAAACTCAATAATCGAACTTAGAATAAACAAAATACATATAAAAAGAAAAAAATACTAGCTTATATTAGATGAAGGCTTCATAACATTTTGATATGATTACATGCATGTCCTCATTTGACAAGTCAAAAGGCTAACCATTATTTAATAATATACCAAACTAATTAACCAATCTAAATTGATAATGGGGTGTGAACCAAATCCAAACATAATATTGTGATGGATGGGCTTCCCATTCATACCAATTCCTCCTAATTGAAGGGGAAAGGATCCCTTATTTCTTCCTCTTAGGTGAAATGTGAGAAAACTAAAACCAAGTCTAAAATGATAGTTGTTGAGTTGTGCTGCAAACTAATGAATACATTGAAGAGTGTGTTGGTTTAGACTAAAGTGGGTGACTACATAGACTAAGGTGGGAGGGTGTGCCTCCAAAGGAAGTTGAACTGAGCAAGTGCCTACATCAACCAGGGTGGGAGGGCATGTCTCCAAATGAACCCAATCCAGATGTTGTCATGAAGAGTTATTGAGCTGAGCAGGTGCCTACATAGAATAGGGTGGGAAGGAACACCTCCAAATGAACCCAATATGGATGTTGTTGTGAGGTGTTGAGTAGAAGTAGGAAGTAGGGCGCAATTCCTCGCGCTAACCCTGGCTCAATATGGTTCTAATCTTGGTTCTATTCTAAACGTTTTTTTGGAGGCTATTATGGGCATTATATGGGATGCTATTTTGGACGCTAATTGGGATGCTAATTAGTGTCCAAAATAGCTTCAAATTTTAAAAAGGGAAGCTAATAACCCCATTAAAAGCGCCATCCCGTGTAAAAGCGTCCACTTTTACCAAAAAATGATGAAAAATACACTAAAAGTGATAGTGGACGCTGAAAAGGACGCTAATCACAGGGTTTTGTTGTAGTGACTCTTCCCTTTGAATTTAATGTGTGTACCTTTCACACATACCTCATCAAGGTTAGTAGGATTAAGCATAAGTATTGTATGACACAAATAACTATGTAATCCTCCAATAAACTTGAGAAGAGTTTCTTGAGTGTAAAGAGGTATACCCAAAATCAAATCTCTTTTTCTGAATTCCTGAGTGTATTCTTGTACATTTTGAATTTTACCTTGCCTTAAGTTTTTCCAATCCATCATGGATTGATGTATGTATCCTAATGGGTAGAATTGCTTCTTTAACACAACAATAAATCCATACCAGGAGGAAGAAATAATTTTACCTTTTGTAAGGAGGTCTTCCTGTGTCTTACTCTCCTACCATATGAGTGTAGTACCTCCAAGACGGAGAGTAGCCAACTGGATCTTTGCACCATCATCTGCAAGCTTCTGTATCTTGCAATATACATCAATCTGTTTGATATAATCATCTATATTTTCTACGTTAAATTCACCATTATATGTAGGGAAATCAAACTTAATATCAAGTTTCAAATAAGGTAAATCATATTTAGTCTTCTCATGTTATTTATTTGGATTCGAAGAAGTAGTACTGGAGCTTTTGGAAGAGAAAGAAGAAGACGGATAAGGAGGATCAGAAGGGTCTCCTCCTTTTCCCTGGTTCAATAAAGCATTATCCTTTTCTTTATCCTTCTTCATTTTATTCTTTTCCAAGCTCTCTTGATAATCTGCAAACAATTTTTCTACCATGTATGCCATATGATAGAAAGCCTTGTGGAAATCCTTCTCATCTTCTTATTGGTGGACTTCATCTACCATTTTATTTCTTTGATGTGCACATCCAATGTACGGATTGAAAGTCTCAATTTTTCCTTCACCTCGCTTAATCCTTGATCTAGTTAACATTCACACTCTGCAATTCCCTAGCGAGCCTACTCCTGTACCAAACATGATCCAAAAATGACATAATCTACTAACACTTGAATTTGCATGTGAATTCTTAAACCAATTAACTTATAAAAAGACTTGAAATAACAAGCATAGAAAAGGCTCACAAATAATTGAAGGAATATAAATGGACAAATAATGCAAACCATTAGCATTTGGACATCGTATGATAATGAAGTTCACCCCTGATGGACTACATCCCTGAGTCCAACTCCAATGAGGATCGATCTTATTATTCTTCAAAAATATTCGAATAGGTACGAAATTCCTTCATCCTTCAACAAAGAGACTTAAGCTTCAACAATGAAGTCCTTTCAGTCTCCAAAAACTCTCAAGAGTGGCTAAAATTCTCTTACAAAGAAAATATTACAAATCATTTACAAAGGCACAATTATATCTTACCATTCTCTCCTTAAAAGATTCCATCCTTTTCTTATTTACAAAGGAAATTACATTGATTTTCATAATAACCCATCACCTCATTCCATGGGATTTGATCCTAATTAAATGGGATAAATATCCACTTAACATGGATAAAATAATATGCAAATCCTCAAAATATATTGTAAGTTAAAAACCATATAAAAAATTAATGCAAATAATGTAACCATTTGGAATAGGGCATGCTCATAGTTGGGAATTTAATCTTCCCTAAATCAAATTTAAAACCATTATATGCGCACATCCTTAACAAGTGGTGCTCTTAGCGCATTGGTTCAAAATGGTGCCATGTTGGGAGGAGATCACAGGTTCAAACCCACTGACCTCTCCTCTTATTGTGATTTTGTTTGGCATGTGGTATGAGTGTTGGCTCTTGATTCCACTGTCCATTGGTGTTGTAGTTTGTTGGATATTATGGCATATACATTACACATGGGGCTGATGGCTTAGCCCTTGATCCCACCCTTTTTTAAAATAAGAATACAATCAAATTCAAATAGAAGTAGTCACCCATAGGGTTATGAACCATCAGCGTGAATTCTGGATAGGAGATAATGTGGAGACTTTGGTGGAGGGTAGGTCATGGGTTCAAATCTTTGGACTTCAATATTTTTTGGTAAATGAAGCCACTAGGTGGCCAATCGGATTGCCATGTGGCATCCTCCGATTGGTCCACGTGTCTTCCCACTAGATGCTAATTGTGCCATGAACCTGCCAACTAAACACTGCCAACTAGATTGCAACCTGCCATGTGGTCCTTTATGAGTGTGCCACGTCATCTCTATACATGCCACGTGTCACCCTTATAGTGGTTCCATCTGGCACCCCTTTTTGCCAAATTTACCTGTTTTTTTTCCTGTAAATTTAGAACACGATATCTTTCACATCCGGAGTCCGTTTGAGGCGAAATGAATGTCACTGAAAATCTATTGTCAATATATACACAACTGAAAGCTTTCGTTCACAATTTGAAGACTGAAAGTTTGATCAATATCGGATATCCTTCTGGATCAGTTATTGTTGGCCTTCCTCCCCTTTCATATAAATAAAATTAGGAGTCATTTTAATCATTCTAAAATTACATATTTGTATAAAATGTGAGAGCTAGAGAAAACTAATATATGTGTACTCTTCTTCATTGTGTTTTCTCTCTTTTATCTTGAAAACTAAAGTTCTTGAGGAAATTCAAGGGAAGATCGGGGTTAGTGTTTCCCCTAAGAAGACAAAGAAGGCTAGGGTTTGGGTGAAACCCTAAAGGAGAAAATGAAACTCTTAATATTGCATCTCTTGTAAGAGAAGAAGGCTAGGGTTTTGTGGCATTTGGAAACTCTAGTGCTACTTGGAGTGCTTGATGTGGAGAAGATAGTGAGTGAATATCTTGTACACTTGTGCAATGCAAGTGAAGGTGGAAAGAAATACTTTCTAATGTGGATGCTATGTTATTGGGGATCTTTGGTGTAGTGACAAACTTTGGTTGGGAGCGATTCCTATACAGGAGGAGTTGGTGGATAGAATTTTCTTATGGTTTTACTAGTTGGGGTTGTACTATTGTGCATTGAGTTGTCGGCATGTACATGTATCTTTCCTTCTATAAAAATATTAAGTGTTCAATTTGGCCAAATTCTATGTACATGCAGATTTTGTTTTCAATGTATCTTATTTTCATGATTTAGTAAATTCTAGTGCTAGTTGTGCACATTGATTTGACACGACAATGAGCTGAATTTGTTAACTGGTGTAACAGATATCTAGAAAATAAATGAGCATATTCACTATTGAAATAATCTACTACAATAAATTATTTTCATACCTATACTTTTCTTGGGAAGTTTTCCATAAGGGCTATAACTTGTTGGCATTCAAGTACACTTGCTTGGTATTTATTTTATTGGGATCCCTTGCGATTTGGGTTAAACAAAAATAAAATATTGTTATAATTTAATATTTGAGATCAACCCTAAGGCTTAAATTTAATAAGAAATAGATACGAGAACCTTAAGGTTGAGGTGGAATTTCTGAATTTGCATTAAGAGGCAATTCTCAAAATTTTTAAAAAACTCATCACCAAAGAAAACAATAAAACCACAACCTCAAAACTTGAAATTCAAGGAGTTAGTGAAAAGTTAGGACATGATCGTGCTTGTAGAAGTACACATGACTTCATTGATATCGATATCCTATCAAAGACGTTGAATCTTTATGCACATCTAATGGAAGAACTTAGAGTTGAAATGGAAAATGACTAGAAGATTACAAAAGTTAACAAATGTCATAAGGTAGTAGTACACATATAAAGATTCAGACTACTAACAAAATTCCATGTTGTGCCACTAAGAGGAATGTATGTGATTAGGCACAAAATGACCAACGCTATTAGCTACCAACACCACCAATCTACATATGCAATTTATGAAGTTCAAATAGCAATCACAAATGTATAAATTACATGGTGTATCTAAAACCACCAACACAAAGAGGTAAATGAATATGAACACCAAAGGAATGAAAACCATTGTACTAAAAAAGAAGACTTCACATAAGATATCATTGAGGTTTCTAGGGTAAGAGATCATTTGAAAGAACCATGGAGGATTATGCACATCGTCAAAGGGAACTCAAAGAAAGGATGAAATAGAGTTGGGAAAAACTCTCTGATGACCCAAGATCAAACTAAAAAATGTGCAAGGTGAAGACATCTTGTAAGAACACATGGTTGTTCATCCACAATAGCCTCTCCAAATTATGCTTCGAGGATGAAGTTCCATGAATAGGGAGGGGGATTGTAATGAACATAAATTTTCATTACGTAGCTTAGATTGAGTAGCCAAGGTGGAAATTATAATAAATGTATGGTAGATCCTTATGTAGGTTACTGGGAACACACTACCCTAAACATGTAATAATAACACATGTTTTACTCTTTTATATTCATTTATCATCCCTCTATTACATTATTATTTAAATAGTTCATTTCAAAAATATGGTTACATGTAGAACTAGGTTTTGCGTGCACGATATGAGTTGTATATTGTGAACATGGTTTATTATGAAATGTACCTAGTAAGGATACTATAGGATACTTAAAGAGATGTCAAACGAGGTTAATTAATGTAGTGTTTCCATAATCATGGAGTAGGCTAACATTACTCGAAGGGTAATAAATAGGCCCACTAGGTAGTTAGAGGGTATAATAAAATAATGAGTAATTGGCATAGACCCTAAGGATTACTCATGATAAAATACACATACACATCAATATCAATATTACTGTATTGGACATATTAATATTGTATTGTAACAAAGTATGGCTTGTGGTGTGATTCCTTCCATAGAGAGTAAATGATGGTGTTACAATATTTGAAGGGTTCTCTCTATAATATGATATTATTTATTGTGTCAATGTATTTTATTATTATTAAATTAAAATTTTCTCTTCTATATTTTATATATTAAAGTTCACTTCGAGTGATATCATGGCATTTTCTATTGCAAATTTTGTTTTGTAAGATTTGCAATTATATTAAACTAAAGAAGGTATACATAGCTAAAAGAAAACAAGAAGAGCTATGTCCATATACCATTGTTTGGATTATTGTCCCTACTCTTAGAATTCCTATGAAAGAAAACTATGAGCCTTTCTATTGATAGTTAGATTAAATATAACATAAAATCTCCCCACAGGTCCGGGGTTACGACAAGACTAAAAAATATATATATAATGGCCGATCCAAAAACATAGCTAATCAGAACACGAGAGAAGACCATTCTAGGATTATTCATCACTAGAGAGAACAATAAGAGGAGGGTATAGGTAGTTATGGCGTAGGATATGGGGCACACATATCGCCCTATATTCGTTCCCCGGAGTCAGTTTTCCTGCTGCCCGACGACCTATATTTCGACGTGGGCCAAAGAAAATGGAGAACGATAAAAATCCTTGGGCCGAAGCATGGTAGGGACTGCCCAAAAATATGGATTTCCAAACGGCAGAGAAACAGACTCCGGGAAATGGATATGGAGAAATATGTGTGCCCCATATCGTACGTCGGTAGCTAACACCTAGAATTTTGGCTTTCATACAAAGCTGAGCATCGATTTGACATGCACTCAGGTAGTGATGAAAGATCATCTACAGGGACAAAGGACTAGCTAGGGAGGCTCTGCTTAAGGTCTTCCCCATAATCCTCATGAATAGGATCGAATATTCCTCCATAATCTATCTCCTTATTCCTTAAGGAATCCTTCCCAAGAGGACTTAGTTGATCTATCTATGATTTATGTTCCTTTTTCTCTTTTCTCTTTTGTTTCGATAAAAATATGGATGGATCCATCCTGATCCAAACGAGATTCAATTTCTAAATTATTAGGATATGTAAATCAACTATCCAGGGAATTTGATTTGGCATTGATTCTTTCATCTTCCACCACTTGATTGTGATCCACCCCCCCTCATACCCTCTTCCAGACCAACTAGCCGAGTCCCCAGGGAAGCACTATTGTCATTATCTGGAAGCTTTACCTTTTCACAGTCATCCATTGCCATTTCCATGCTGATAAGAGCTTTCATGTTCCACATCATGCTTAGAGTGCAGGTGTAACAGGTTTCCCGCATCTTGGTGGAGACAAACATTTTCCATCATTCCCCCTAATTCATCAACCAATAGATCCGAAGCAGGTCGAATTCCTCTGCTTCGTAGATGTTTCTCCAACCAAGAGGTATGCTCTTTCATCTTGTGCTTGAAAAACCCCTTAGCATTCTCCATTTCCTTTGTATCCTGAGGCATATGGTTTTTCCCAGGGCCATCTACAGTTTTCTTCTGCGAAGCCTTACGACGAACCATAAAAAAATGGGAATCTTTGATATGCCAAACTAAGAGACGCTCACCTTGATGGAGCTAGGAAAACAGAGGAGCAATAGGGAAACAACGAGAACTTGAAGATCTCTGGTTGAAAAGGTTGTTCAAGATATTATTGGGATGTTGCCGACTTCAACTCTCCCATATGATAAACCACATCATAATTGTTGAAAATTGTAAGCTTGACGACGTCGACGACCGACAAGCAACCGCCCCGCCATCCACCATCCATCAACCACCGAGCTGTCCATCAACCACTCAACAGTTTAACAATTAATGAAATTCACCCTTTAGGAGAAATTTGAATAGTAAAAACATGTGTTGCAAATTTTCTATAAATAGATCATTTCATAGTTGCATAAAGCAGACTTGTAGTTTTCTCCTTTGCTTAATTAAATTATGAGCAACAACTCATATTTTCTTATATTTTCTATATTTTTGCATTTTCAGCTCTTTAGTTTTTAGTTTTCTTCTTTCATCCTCTTCCTACAAATTGGTATCAGAGCAAGGTTGTGGAGAAACTGATTGTGGAAGAGCATAGGCTGGTTGTGGAGTGCAAACTCTAGTTATGAAGGAGCATAATTATGGAATGGAAGAATTGATTTTGGTAATGTTGTTTTATGTTGAATACAATGGTAAAGTATTTAATTTGGTGTGATGAAATTGCTGCAGCAAGGTTATTGTTTTTGGCTTACTAGTTTAATTTTATTTTTGTGAAAAAGCAATTGGAATATTAAAAAATCACAAAGTATTGTGAAAGTGCAATATTTAATCAGTTTGCATTGGTTGTGCCAAGTTGCATTGACAAAGTGTTGTGGAAGTGATATATTTTGTTGCAATTTAATTATGGCGGGTGTGAGTAGCAGTAATCTCACTCAACCCCAAATTTCAGAATTTAATGGGAAAAATTATGAATATTGGAGCATTAAAATGAAGACTTTATTTTGTTCACAAGAATTATGGGACTTAGTTGAGAATGGTCTTACAGAGCCACCAGATCAAGCAACATATAATGTTTTATCACAAGCACAAAATAATTTTTTCAAAGAGAATAAGAATAAGGATGCCAAGGTGTTATTTTTGATACAACAAGCAATGGAAGAATCCATTTTCCCACAGGTTGCAGCAACTACAAGGTCCAAGCATGCATGGGACACTCTACAAAATTATTATCAAGGTACTAGAAAAATCAATTTAGTAAGATTACAAATGCTTAGAAGAGATTTTGAAAATTTGCAAATGTCAAATTTTGAGACGATAAATTATTTTTTCACTCGTGCACTGAGTATAGTAAATCAAATAAAGTCTCATGGATATACTTTGGATGATCAAAAGGTTGTATAAAATATTTTGAGGAGTCTTCCTATTATATTTGACCCAATTGTTGTAGCTATTGAAGAATCTAAAGATTTGTCTCAAGTTTATATTGATAGTCTTATGGGGTCTTTACAAACCCATGAGCAAAGAATCAATAGATCAAACAACTCCTCTATGGAAAATGTATTCAAATCACAAGTTCAAGCTAGCAGCAAACGAGGAGGAAGAATCACTAATAGAGGTGGAAGAGGATTTGGAAGAGGAAGAATCAACAATCACAATGAAGGTGGTAGATTAGAGAATTCTCATGAAGAAGGAGCAAATTCCAATTTCTTTGGAAGCAGAAGAGGCAGATGTGGCAGACATTCTCTTGAATTTCACAGCCAAGGACAAAGGTATGACAAATCACATATCCAATGCCACTATTGTCAAAAATTTGGTCGTTATGCACCTGAATGTAGGAAGAAGCAGTTTGATATGAATAGGCAGAATGCAAATTTCTCAAGAGAAAATCACTCTAAAAATAGTGATTCAATGTTTATTACTTGTAATAGTGCACAAGAAAGCTCAAAAGAAGTATGGTTTTTAAATAGTGGTTGTAGTAACCACATGAGTGGAAACGAGGATATGTTTGCAAACATAGATGAATCTGTGAAATCCAAAGTAAAATTGGGAGATGATAAAAAAGTAGTTGTCATGGGTAAGGGTAGCATAAAATTTGAAACTAAGCAAGGTGAAAAGAAACACATTCCAAATGTGTATTATGTCCCTAATCTCAAACACAATCTAATTAGCATTGGACAACTACTACAAAAGGGATATAAAGTCTATTT
Source organism: Pseudotsuga menziesii (assembly GCA_001517045.1). Taxonomy (NCBI): domain Eukaryota; kingdom Viridiplantae; phylum Streptophyta; class Pinopsida; order Pinales; family Pinaceae; genus Pseudotsuga; species Pseudotsuga menziesii. The sequence goes on along the minus strand of LPNX010810367.1, from coordinate 201,306 downwards.
TGAAAATGATGCATGTGAGATCTTTGATTCACATAGCACACTAATTGCAAAAGTCCAAATGACACAAAACAAGATGTTTCCTTTAAGGTTGCAAAACGATTTGTCTGTTTCTTTCAAAGCAGTCCTCTCAGATCAGTCATGGTTATGGCACTTAAGATTTGGTCATTTAATCTTCAATGGTCCAAATTTGTTGCATAGAAAGAACATGGTGAATGGTTTGCCGTTGATTAAATAACCAAGCAAACTTTGTGAAGGGTGCATTCTTGGTAAGCAACATAGAGAATCATTTCCTGTTGGTAAGTCATATAGAGCAAGAGCTCCACTTGAAATTGTGGATTCATATTTGTGTGGGTATATGCAGACACCTTCTATTGGGAATAGCTTGTATTTCATAACTTTCATAGATGATTATTCCAGGAAAACTTGGGTATATTTCTTGAAACACAAATCAGAAGCTTTTGAAGTGTTTAAGCAGTTTAAAGTCATGGTTGAAAAGCAAAGTGGGCACTACATTAAAATTCTAAGAATAGATAGAGGCGGAGAATTTGCATTAAATGATTTCTTGAGATTTCGCAAAACAAATGGGATCAAAAGGCAATTTACAACTAGTTATACACCACAACAAAATGGTATTGCAGAAATAAAAAATAGAACAAGAATGGAAATGGCAAGAAGCACGATGAAAGCTAAACATCTACCAAATGAATATTGGGTTGAAGCTGTAGCTTGTGCAGTATATATTTTGAATCATTCCCCCACAAAGAGTGTCAAGGATAAGGTACCACATAAAGCATGGAGTAATAAAAATCATAATGTTTCTCATTTAAGAGTCTTTGGGTGTATTGCATATGCGCATGTTCCTACTGAAAATAGGAAGAAGTTAGATAATAAAGGAGAAAGATGTATTTTTGTGGGATATAGTAAGCAATCAAAAGCATACAAGTTGTATAATCCTATCACAAAAAGGACTATAATCAGTAGAGATGTCAAGTTTCTTGAAGATGAAGAATGGATTTGGAATGAAAATCTACATCAACAACAACAATTTGAAATGAAATATTTTGATGAAGATCAAGCTCCCAACAATGGCTCCAGTTCACATAGCACAACATCAACACCTCAATCAGCTTCAAGATCTCAATCAACACCAATATATCACTCAAGCAATAGCTCAAGGTCATATGGAACTCCAATGAAGACAAGAAGTCTCCAAGAAATATATGAGGTAACTCAAGGTAATGATGATGATGGTTTGATTTCTGATTTTGCATTATTTTCTATTGCTGATCCAATATGTTTTGAAGAAGCAATTAAATATGGAAGTTGGAAAAAGGCTATGGATGAAGAAATTGAAGCAATAGAGAAAAATAAAACTTGGCAATTAGTGAATCTTCCAGAAAGAAAAGATGTAATAGGTGTAAAATGGATCTATAAAACAAAGTTTGATGCTGATGGAAATGTTGTAAAGCATAAAGCAAGGTTAGTTGCAAAGGGTTTTTCACAACAACCCGAGATTGATCACAATGAGACTTTTTCTCCAGTAGCTATATTAGATACAGTAAGAACAATGTTAGCAATAGCAGGGCATCATAAATGGAAATTTTATCAGATGGATGTCAAATCAACTTTTTTGAATGGGATATTACAAGAATAAGTATATGTGCAACAACCACCAGGTTATTAGATATTGGGTCATGAACATAAAGTTTATAGATTGAAAAAGGCTTTGTATGGTCTCAAACAAGCTCCAAGATCATGGTATAGCCGCATTGATTCATATTTCCAAAGCCATGGTTTTAGCAAATGCAGCAGTGAACCAATTCTTTACATCAAGGTAAACAATCAAGGTAAGGTATTAATTGTATGCCTATATGTTGATGATTTGATATTTACAGGAAAATTTTAAATTGAGTTGTTTAAATCAACAATGAAAAAGGAATTTGAGATGATAGATTTGGGCTTAATGAAATATTTCTTGGGCATAGAAGTAAGTCAAATAGATGATGGAATTTTCATTTGTCAAGCAAAATATGAAAAGGATGTTTTGAAAAGGTTCAAGATGTTGAATTGCAATCCAACATCTACACATGTAGCAACAAGATTGGAATTGAGCAAAGAAGACAAGGGTACAAAGGTTGATCCAAGTTTGTTCAAAAGATTGGTAGGCATATTGATGTATTTGACAGCAACAAGGCCTGACATTATGTATGCAGTCAGTTTGATTTCAAGGTTCATGGAAACACCAATGGATTCACATTGGCAGACAACGAAAAGGATTTTAAGATATATTAGTGGAACAAGAGATTATGCCATCTTATATTCAAAATCCTATGATTTCATTCTAGTTGGGTACACAAATAGTGATTTTACAGGTAGCATTAATGATAGAAAAAGCACATCTGGGTATATTTTCCATCTTGGTTTAGGAGTAATCTCATGGGCTTCTAAAAAACAACCTATTGTTACTCTTTCAACTACAGAAGCAAAATATGTAGCAACAACATCAGCAGCATGTCAAGCAGTGTGGATAAGATGAATAATGTCATATTTGATGCAAGATCAAGAAGGAGAAACAAAAATTTACTGTGACAATAACTCAACAATAGAACTACCAAAAAATCATGGTTTTCACAAAAGGAGCAAGCACATTGATACTAAAGATCATTTCATCCGAGAACTTATCAACAATGGTGAAATATATCTTGAATTTTGCAAGTCTGAAGATCAATTTGCAGATATCTTCACCAAGCCATTGGAAAAAGAAAGATTTGAACATCTAAGGAAAGGTTTGGGCATCATTCAGAAGTCAAGCTTAAGGGGGAGTGTTGAAAACTATAAACTTGACGACACCGACGGCCGACAAGCAGTTGCCCCATCGTCCGCCGTCCATCAACCACCTAGAAATTTAACAATGAATGAAATTCATCCTCCAGCAGAAATTTGAATAGTAAAAACTTGTGTTGCAAATTTGCTATAAATAGATCATTTCATAGTTGCATAAGGCAGACTTGTAGTTTTCTCCTTTGCTTAATAAAATTCTGAGCAGCAACTCATATTTGCTTATATTTTCAATCTTTTTTCATTTTCAGCTCTTTAGTTTTTAGTTTTCTTCTTGCATCCTCTTCCTACAATAATGTAGTCGCCCTTGAGGAGGTGGTTGCGATGAACTTTAACCTCCATGAAAGCTCGCACGAAGGAAGTGTTTGAGAACCAAAAGTCGGATCCTCAAGCACCTGTACGAGCCGAGTGAAAAAACCATAATAACGAGAAGCAATCATAATTTCCTAAGGAAATTGGGCAAGGCACATGTAGGCATGCATGGCCTGCCCCACCAGTCATCAAATTTGTTTGAAGGGTGGGTATTCATTTCAATTTGAAGGGCATATATTCTTTGAGCAAAGGGTTATATGAATAATTGTACTTCAATCGACAAGTATAAATTAGCTAAATATTTCACAATTAACATAAGAATAAGATATCATATTCAAATAATAAAGCAGAGTCATGATAGCAATCAAGTTTTTTTTTTCTTGTAACCTAAAAAATTATTGCATAAACTTTAAAAAAACTGTTAGTGTTAAAAGTGGTGCTTGTGAAATTCAAACTAGAGAGAATGTAGCCATCTAAGGTTGAGAGATGTAAGAGTGATGGGTTTTAGACTCCTAATGAATACATAACACCTGCTAAAAAATGTAAAATTATTTAAAACATACTTAGCAATCTAGCAATGCAGCATCACCGGACACCAATTCATCAAGGAATCAAATTTTGTTGTTGAACGCTTGTCATTTGTCATGACATACCACATGTATGTAGATAGGATGGAGGGGAAAGGAAATGGCATCAATCTTGAGAACATGCCATGAACTTCATTGTCACGTCCCCATCCCTCCGACCAGCGAAGAGGACGCTACCATGGCGTTAACCATCCGGGCTACCAGCCCCATGATAATGTGAATTCTTAAAAATGCTGAAACAGAATGCATTGAAGTAGAACATGCACAGATGCAATTGTTTATCATAAACAGCAGAAGAAACACACATTCATACAAGCATTCATTCAACATGTTCATCATAATCATTAACAAAAATATGATTGCAAAAGTAAAATGAACAAGAATCACTTATATTATGAAGAACTCGTCCCACAACTAACTACGTCACTGCAACGTTCCACCCAACCATAGGCCAGTGTGCTCCTTAATCTCTCAGCAGTGCTGCCACCCCCAAGTTGGGAATGATTCTCCAAGGAATAAGGGAACACGCAGGCTTACACATAGCCACAAAACACAGCCAAGCCAAAACAGTTGGGTTTATCAGGCCATCAACATGACAGCCAAGCCAACATGGTTAGGTTTATCAGGCCATTAAGGAGTTGGGAAATGATAAATGCTAAGCTGGTGAGCTCATTACAGAGCCAAGAACACCTACACCAGAACTAGCCTGGCTTCTAAGACACCCACACACACCCAACACAAGGAATCAGTCCCTTCTCTGCTACATAGTCCCTCGGGCTCTGCATTCCCTTCCAGTGCTATTCAGGGGTTGTGGAGAAGAAAGCTAGCCCTCTAGCTCTGTCTGTGTGGTTTCTAGCCACCAGGCTTATCAAGAAAACCAAGCCCCCATCCCTGCTCTCAACACAGTCCGAAGACCAACCATTGCACGTAGGCAATCAATCAGCTATTACAGCTTAACAGGGGAAACGACTCCTAAGTCGTTCTTGGCCCTATCGTGGCCAAAATGACTCCTAAACGAATTATACAGTCCCAAACGTATCAGTGAACGTGGGAAAAACAACAGTCCCAAAATGTAATCAGTGAGCACAGCTCACAACATGGGGAAAACGACTCCAAATAGTCTATGCGTGAGGGAAACTTGCACCATACCCCAAATGTAAAGAATACCACAACAATCACAACAAACCTTGAGGAGGACGGCGACGACCATAACTTCACGGAAAGAGCACCAGTTCCAATCTCAACATTAAAATGATGGGGAGATTACATGACCATACCAGTCTGTAAGGAGAGCATACAGCTGAAAACGTGAATGGCCCTTCACAGGAAAATCGTGAATTGAAGAGCATGACTCTTAGCTCACTGTGTGAGTCAAAACCAGGAAAAATCCTACGCATGAGAACAACGAACAGACAATGGTCCTTGCGTGAGGATGAATAGCTCCACCTATGCGCGTGGATGAACAGACAATCGTGAGGAATGAGCAGACCGTGGAGATAACGTGCAGTGGAGAGAATGAATGAAGGGCATAGTCATTTTTCTGCCCATCATGAGGTTCGATCTGCTGGTGGAGTGTGTGTGTGGGCAAGGACTAACAGTCCTGCCACACTCCACTCCTAACCATAACTGCCCCAACTAACAGCAGCAGTTATTAATTGTGGTGGTTGGATAAAACAAGGGAAGATGACACATGGCTTTTTCCCTCATGGCTCAAGGTTTGACAATTTCCCCATCCTTATCCTTGTGAAAATCATGCCCTTTTCATTATGGTTGCAGCGAGCATAGCTGGTCGGGTTCATTTTAATTAAATATGCATATTTACATGATGACAACTTAATATATGCTGCATGCCCCGACATACCATCGGTGACAATGTAAATCCGAAACATAGCATAACCAATCAATGGTGGGGCCTTGGCCTTTAGCTTCGCACCATGATCATTACAATATATACATCATACACATCTAATGCATCGGGGTCAAAACCGGGGTGTTACATTCCCCTCCCCCTCCAATAGCACTGTCCTCAGTGCTTACAAATTGAACAAAATGCTACACTGGTATCGCCTCAATGTTCCGCAGAATTGAACAAAAATGGATGTGCCAATCACATGGCATCCTCCAGCTCCCACGTAGCCTCTTCAGGTCCGTAGTGCTCCCATTGCACCTTTACCTGACCTATGGCCCGGTTCGGAAGCATTGTGACCTTCCTGTCGAGGATGCGCATTGGCTCGATTCGGAACTCTCCCTCGGGTTCCACCTGAATCACATCCCAATTTATCACATGGTTAGGATCATGTACATATCTCTTAAGCAAAGAAACATGAAAAACATTATGAGATCTAGTGCTAGCAGGCAATGCAAGTCTATATGCAACTGGCCCTATTCTTTCAAGCACTTCAAACGGCCCACAATATCTTGGTGACAGCTTGGCACAACTTCCAAGCTTCAAGGAACTCTTCCTTACCCTCACTCTGAGGTAAACATGATCCCCAACACTGAATTCCCTGTTCATCCTATGCTTATCTGCATAGCTTTTCTGTCTATCCTGTGTTGCTTTCAGCTTCTGCCTGATCTTTACAACCTTTTGCTCCATTTCCTTGAGCAACTCTAGTCCAAGCACAATCCTGTTCACTGGATTATCCCAAGTCACTGGTGTCCTACACCTTCTTCCATGCAAAGCTTCATATGGACTCATCCCCAAGGATGCCTGTTGTCCATTGTTATAAGCAAACTCTACCAAGTGCAAGTAATCTTCGCACTTGGTTGGTTTGTCCATCACATACATGCGAAGCATGTCTTCAAGCACCTGATTAACTCTTTCTGTCTGACCATTTGTCTGAGGATGGTATGCAGTGCTAAAGTTTAGTTTTGTACCCAAATCTGCAAACAACCCCTTCCAAAAGTTGGAAGTAAACTTGACATCACGGTTGGAGACTATTGCCTTCGGCAATCCATGCAATTTGAAAATCTCCTTCATGAAGATCTTTGCAATGTCATCAGTCTTATGCGTAGACTTAACCGGTATAAAATGTGCTGCCTTAGTCAACCTGTCTACCACAACCATGATGGAATCATGTTGTCTCCAAGTCATCGGCAATCTTGTAATAAAATCCATGGAAATAACTTCCCATTTCCATTCCGGAACTGACAAAGGCTGCAACAAACTTGCAAGGTGTTGATGCTCAACCTTTACCTGTTGACATTTCATACACCTCGAAATGTATTCAGCCAAGTCCTTTTTCATTCCTGGCCAAAAGTACTGCTTTCTAGCTGTAGCAATTGTCTTCTGATATCCCGGGTGACCAGAATATGGAGCTTGATGGATTTCATCCATAACAACTCTCCTCAAATATGCTACATTCGGAATATAAATTCTGCCTCTATAAGTGAGAAGTCCATCTTCTTCCAATTTATATCCTTCATATCTCTTCTCAAGACTTTGCTGCTGGAATTTTTCTTTTACCTGCTCATACAATTCATCTCCAGCAGCATGACTAACAATCTGCTGCCTCAAATCTGATTGGCAAATACTAAGAGATGCCACATGCATTTCCTGCACCTTCCTATTGAGTGCATTAGCTACCTTGTTTTCTTTCCCTTTTATGTGCTTGATCTCGAAATCAAACTCACATAAAAATTCCAGCCATCTTGCTTGCCTAGCATTCAGAGTAGGCTGATCAAACAAATACTTCAGTCCACAGTGATCTGTTCTGAGCTCAAATCTTCTACCCATCAAGTAATGCCTCCACATCTTGAGGGCATGTACTATAGCTGCAAGATCTAGGTCGTGAGTGGCATAGTTCTTCTCATGTTCCTTAAGCTTTCTCGACTCATAACATATCATGTGGTTGTCTTGCATAAGGAATCCTCCAAGCCCTTGTCTGCATGCATCGGTACACACCACAAAGTCTTTCTCTGGATCTGCAACCTTCAATATGGGTGCACTGGTGAGAAGATTCTTCAACCGCTGGAAGCTTTCTTCACACCTCGATGTCCATTCGAACTTCATCCCCTTCTTTTGCAAAGAAGTGATGGCATGTGCAACTTTGGAGAATCCCTCAATGAACCTCCGGTAGTATCCTGCAAGTCCCATAAAAGATCTTACATCTGTCACATTTTTTGGAGTAGGCCAATTCATAATGGCTTCAATCTTTTCAAGGTCCACAGATATACCCTCCTTTGAGATAATGTGACCCAAATACTGAACTCTATCTCTATA
>LPNX010810367.1:141406-193325 GCA_001517045.1 Pseudotsuga menziesii | reverse complement strand
CAAGGGGACACACTCGGCCGGATATACTTCTTTTCCAACAACTCTTGCAGTTGCATCTTTAATTCTAGCATCTCCGGTGTACTCATCCTGTAGGGTGCCTTGGACACTGGTGCTGCTCTTGGCACAACTTTCAATAGTGAAATCAATGTCCCGCTTTGGAGGAAGCCCTGGAATCTCATCAGGAAACACATCCCTGAATTCCTGTAACACTTGATAGTCCTCCAACCTAGGAATTTCATCTCTTGATGTCTCCAAAATATGAGTTGCATACAACTGGAAACCCTTCCTACAGAACTTCTTTAACTGCATTGCTGAAACCTGCCGTATTGAAATCACCTTTGGAATACCTTTCACAACTACTAGGTTTCCTTCTTCATTCATGCACTCGAAAGTCTTATTGTAACAATCAAGCTTCACCCTGCGAGCTTCTAACCAATCCATCCCAATGAGAACATCATAGGAACCAAAAGGTAGAACATTCAGATCTACACAAGTGACCAATCCATCCATGACCAATGGGCATTTCTTTACCACTTCACTGACATTTCTCTTAGTTCCAGTGGCTAGCTGAACTAACCAAGACTTCCTATGCTTTACTTTCTTAAAAGCACAAATCTCCACTACTCTAGGAGTAATGTAACTGTGCGTAGAACCAGGGTCAATCAAAATAGAAACAGATTGCTCAACAATCTTACCTGCTAATTCAACCACAGTTGACTGGTGATCTGCCTGGTAGTCCTCCAGTGTTGCATAAATCCTAAGGACTGCCCTTGCTACTTGACCCACTATTTCTGCTTCTTGAATATTATAAGCTGGCCTTGCACTCTCACTCTCGAGTGGACAATTTCTGTGCATGTGGGGTCCTCCACATTTCCAACATTGAAGTGGCCCTCTATTCTGTTGTGGATCTTTAGGCTTTTCTCCTGCCACTCCAACTAGTTTACTCGCAGCTTGAAATGGCTACTTCTGCTGATTCCTGAAGTTAGAAGGTTTAAAACCCTTCTTTCTTTGGTCAAACTTTTCATTCTTCTTGTCCTTCCATGCCTTATGGTAATTAGGTTTACCTTTGCTTTGCTCATAGCAATACTTAGCCTTCCTTATTGCTTCTTCAAGAGTTCTAGGTTCATAAAACTCAATTCTATCTTTGTAAGACTGAGGTAATCCACTCAGAAAACGTTGGACCTTCACCTTTTCATCTCTGATGTACCGGACATACCTTAACAGCTCCAAAAACTTATTTGCATATTCTTCCATGGTTTGCTGTCCCAATCTCAGCTCATGGAACTCCTTAATCTTATCATTATAATACCTGTCAGAGAGGTACTTCTGCTTGAAATACTTCTTGAACTGTTTCCACTTAAGTCTCCTTTCACTGATTCTCTTTACTTGCTTGAAGTGTTTCCACCAAATGGATGCTCTTCCATTCATATTGAATATGGTAACTCTTTCCTTCATGTTTCCTGAATAATCATGCACTTGAAAGTACTTCTTTATCCCAAGAAGCCAAGCTTCAGCCTCTTGTCCAGTCTTTACCTCACCATCAAAGGTAGGAGGTTTAGCTTTCTTGAATTCATCCCGAGAGCGATCCCTATGGTGTCTCTTTCTTTTTCTTTTATGAGAAGAAGAACTGGAATCCCCGCTGGATTCTTCAGAATCAGATGATCCACTAGAAGTTTTTCTCCTTCTCCTAGTACTTCTTTTACTGCCTTCTGGTCTTGCCGTACCTCGTCCAGAGTCTATCTTTATATGTAAGTCTGTCAAACTCTGCAACATAGCAGCATTCAACTGATGCTTCTCTTCCTGGTCTTTGATCAAGCTTCTCATGGTGGCTACAATATCTGATGGTGTCTCTTGGAATCTCCTTCCATTAAATTCTATGTCATCATTTCTATTACGGACATTTTCTCCCATGGCATCTCGCGCACACTCATAGGAATCCTGAGCATCATATCCATCATGGGTTATCATAACTGAACCACCTCTGGCTTATCAACTACACTACCTGGAATACTTCCCTTGAAGGTGACTATGATTCTGCAAACGTGTTAGTAACACAACTGTTAGATGCATAACATTGATACAAATCAGAATCACTTACCTTCTCTTGGAATAACCATAAAATAACAATTTGCCCAAACACACAAAATTTTCTTCATCAAAGAACGCCTATCTGAGGGGGACGACGGGGGTCAAGGGGGCTCACCCCCCTGCAGGGGCGATTAGATCCATTAAGAACTACTACGTCGGCGATCAGATCTTCTAACCTTCGGAAGGATAGTTCACTAAACAACCGCAACGATGGGTAGCGATCCCACTACGAGTTCCGCGGATCATAAACTCATTGGCTGTCGAAAGCTCTATCCACTAACCATCGCCGATGGCCGATGATTCTCGAACTTAGAGAAATTTTTGAAATTTTTCCTCTTAGTCTTCCTTTTCGCCGCTGGATTGATTCAACTCTCTTCTTTTCATCGACGAAATAGTTCTATCAGCAGCCGCAACGGCGGCCCACCATCTTCATTCTTCTCCCGATCGACAGCCCAATCTCCTGAGGCATAACCTGATCGGTATCGGCAATCTTTTCTCGTCGAAAGGCTAGTGCTCTCGGCTTCCGAAACGGCGGCACACGAAACACTATCTTGTTTCGACAGTTGACGATTTTGAGCCTTAGAAAATTTTAAACTTTCTTTACGGCGTCGGCGGTCGGAGGCCTTACCCGTCGGATGCGTAGTTATCTAGCCATCCGCAACGGCGGGTGCTCGTTCAACTATTTTCCGTCGACGGACGCCGAACACTTAGAAAAATTTTCAAAAATATTTCTCTTCTTCTTTCCGCGAAGCATAACGGTGGTAGGAACCACTAACCGCTATGCGTCGGCGAACCCAACAACTATCTTTTGCCGACGACATCGGCGGTCTGAACAACTAAATTTCGTTGACACCGAAAGTCAATATCGGGCGTTTCTTCCATTGCATCGAACCAACGTTTCAGCGGCCTTCGCCTGATTTTTGCCGAAATTGCGGCTCCCACATCCACTAAGTTCCGCCGACAGCTGACGAAACAATTAGATAATGTTCCCGCAATTTTCCTTCCGATTGTCCTCCATCGGGTATGCTTCTACCTAGCTCCTCCGCTACATCGGAAGTCCTTCCCACTAAGTGTTCCGATGAACTGACTGTTCAAACACTTAGACAAATTTGTGGAAGTTTTTTGTCATCAACCTCTGATCTCTGCTGGGCAGGAGGAAATCCTTCTTTTGTCACTGCACCTTTGTGGTCCATTCAAGCCCATTCTGCAACATGAGCTCTGATACCACGCTGTCACGTCCCCATCCCTCCGACCGGCGAAGAGGATGCTACCATGGCTTTAACCATCCGGGCTACCAGCCCCATGAACATGTGAATTCTTAAAAATGCTGAAACAGAATGCATTGAAGTAGAATATGCACAGATGCAATTTTTTATCATACACAGCGGAAGCAACACACATTCATACAAGCATTCATTCAACATGTTCATCATAATCATTAACAGAAATATGATTGCAGAAGTAAAATGAACAAGAATCACTTATCTTATGAAGAACTCGTTCCGCAACCAACTACGTCACTGCAACGTTCCACCCAACCATAGGCTAGTGTGCTCCTTAATCTCTCAGCAGCGCTGCCACCCCCGAGCTGGGCATGATTCTCCAAGGAATAAGGGAACAAGCAGGCTTACACATAGCCACAAAACACATCCAAGCCAACACAGTTGGGTTTATTAGGCCATCAACATGACAGCCAAGCCAACATGGTTAGGTTTATCAGGCCATTAAGGAGTTGGGAAAGGCTAAATGCTAAGCTAGTGAGCTCATTACAAAGCCAAAAACACCTACACCAGAACTAGCCTGGCTTCTAAGACACCCACACACACCCAACACAAGGAATCAGTCCCTTCTCTGCTACACAGTCCCTCAGGCCCTGCATTCCCTTCCAGTGCTATTCAGGGGTTGTGGAGAAGAAAGCCAGCCCTCTAGCTCTGTCTGTGTGGTTTCCAGCCACCAGGTTTATCAAGAAAACCAAGCCCCCATCCCTGCTCCCAACACAGTCCAAAGACCAACCATTGCACGTAGGCAATCAATCAACTATTACAGCTTAACAGGGGAAACGACTCCTAAGTCGTTCTTGGCCCTATCATGGCCAAAACGACTCCCAAACGAATTATACAGTCCCAAACGTATCAGTGAACGTGGAGAAAACAACAGTCCCAAAACCTAATCAGTGAGCACAGCTCACAACATGGGGAAAACGACTCCAAATAGTCTCTGCATGAGGGAAACTTGCACCAGACCCCAAATGTAAAGAAGACCACAACAATCACAACAAACCTTGAGGAGGACGGTGACGACCATAACTTCACGGGAAGAACAACAGTTCCAATCTCAACATTAAAATGACGGGGATATTACACGACCATACCAGTCTGTAAGGAGAGCATACAGCTGAAAACGTGAATGGCCCTTCACAGGAAAATCGTGAATGGAAGAGCACGACTCTCAACTTGCTGTGTGAGTCAAAACCAGGAAAAATCTTGTGCATGAGAACAACGAACAGACAATGGTCCCTGCGTGAGGATGAATAGCTCCGCCTATGCGCGTGGATGAACAGACAATCGTGAGGAATGAGCAGACCGTGGAGATAACGCGCAATGGAGAGAATGAATGAAGGGCGTAGTCATTCTTCTGCCCATCGTGAGGTTCGATCCGCTGGTGGAGTGTGTGTGTGGGCAAGGATTGACAGTCCTGCCACACTCCACTCCCAGCCATAACTTCCCCAACTAACAGCAGTAGTTATTAATTGTGGTGGTTGGATAAAACAAGGGAAGATGACACATGGCTTTTTCCCTCATGGCTCAAGGTTTAACAATTTCTCCACCCTTATCCTTGTGAAAATCATGCCCTTTTCATTATGGTTGCAGCAAGCATAGCTGGTTGGGTCCATTTTAATTAAAGATGCATATTTACATGATGACAACTTAATATATGCTGCATGCCTCGACATACCATCGGTGACAATGTAAATCCAAAACATAGCATAACCAATCAATGGTGGGGCCTTGGCCTTTAGCTCCGCACCATGATCATTACAATATATACATCATACACATCTAATGCATCGGGGTCAAAACCGGGGTGTTACATTCATGAATTAGAGATTTGCAAAGTTGCAACTCATTCTACATTTAAGTCTCCGCAATCTTCCTTTTAAATAGAACCAGAACCCCAAACTAAGTTTGCAAAATTGCTAATGGTAGGATTGGAAGTTTGGAGAGAAAGTTCCAAGCTTTAGCAATCAAGAGCTCTGGGGCTTTAGGATTTAAATCCTCAGGGTTTTAATAAAATTTCTTTTGTGTTTTGTACCAATCCACAATTCAACGAATCAACACTAGTAAGAAATTTAGTATTTAACATGAAAAACATTAATGTTTTACCTACAATTATAGCAACAACAGTGACAGGTATTGCGTGACAATGTGAATGGAGATAAGTGAAAAGCATGCCCAACAACATTACTGCAACAACATGGTCAACAATTCAGCTATGGGAATTGGGAGCTCCCATTGTCGACGTTGTCAACCTCACTAGCACACAATAGGCTAAGCTTGAGGCTTCCACGCGTCTAGAATGGCATGCAAAAGATAAGTTGGCCAAACACTACTACAAAATTATTGACAAGCGAACAAGTGGAAGTTGGAATCATGGAGGTCACAAATTGCAATTTATGTCTTCTAACTAGACATCCGAAATTCCCATCCATGTTACTAAGGAATTCCAACCAATTATATATGCTTATATGGCTTAGTTTACAATTCTCTGGTTTACTTTTATTTTTCATATTATTATCTGATTCCTTTCTATTCTTCTTCAAAAATATTGAAATTGAGGATAAAATATAAATATGATTACAAGCTGCTAATTCACATATGTACTATTGATTTCTTTCTTAATGGAGTAAGTATCCAAATGAATCATTGATCAGTAAGCTAAGTCATCCATTTTTACTGCGGGGTGATCCCACTAGCCACCTAGTTTCTTTGGCTAGCTAGGTTGACTTCACATACTGAGAGAGGACCTTCCGAAGCTTTCAAATATTGGTAAATATGATATTGATGAAGAAACAAGGAGCCGAAGCTCCCTTCGTGGGGTTTAAGGAAGGAAAGTTGTCAATCAAAATTGAGTGAATGACGACTCGCAAGGAGCCATTGGCCAGTAATAATGAGATGTTGAATTTTAAAATTGTCTCATAGTTTTTATGGAGAAATTACGTAATATAACAACAGAGGAACTTCCTTCGGTACTAGGTAAACCAGGAGTCCAGTGTCGAAATTGGCCTTTTGATCATATTCAACGTACTATCTCTTTTAGGATACATAACTCCATACACACAAATAAGGACAAAATTTTATAATTTCATGTATACCTAATACAACTTTTTTGGATACCTAATACAACTTTTTTGGCATTTTGATCTAATTATTTCAAACCAGCTTGCATTTGCATGGCGACCTAAATTCCTATGACTTATGAATCATGACATTTCCAAATTCAAGGTGAATTGATGTCCTGGTTCATGCAGGCTCATAAGGCGTTTTTTATTTCTGTCAAAGGATTTTAATGGTATCACAAAACTTTATAGCTTATGGATTTAAACACACTATGAAATCTATATTAATGGGTAATTTAAAATCTTACCCTTCTTTTGAAAAGTTGTTATAAATTGTGTCCTTAATTGGAAGGGTAAAAATAAGATTTTGATTTTTTTTGGAAGGGCAATTTTAACTTTGCACTTCTAGAAAGGGCCACAACCCTCTTGAAGGGATAGGGAGGGTTCAATTTTGAACGTTGTTCCCCACCACTTTCCCGAATTACTTAGCATGATCACTCCTTGTGGCAGAATATCTACTGCACCCAACAAGGGGATACTGCAAAGTTTAAAAAATCCTATTTGTTGTTTTTGGTAGAGTTGGAGCCACAACTATCAACTAAATTTATGAGCATTTTAAAACAAAAATTTATAGAAACTAAGCTTTGATTTGTATTCTCCTAAAAAGAAAACATGATCTAAAAAGATTTCGAATAGAAGGTCGTATTAAGGAGATATTGTAATTTGAATTTGAATTTTTCTTTCTAGGGATTTTTAATGATGATTGTGGGTAATGTAAAGCATATATGTTTTGATACAATACCTTAATTTTAACCAAACCAACACCATTTTACAATGAAATTTTAGGTCTTTGATTGGTAATATTATATAATATACTTCAGATCAATATTTAGAGCACTACAATCTTGGAAATTTCTACTACCAAACTCTAACGGAACCAAAGAATGGCCATGTTGAGACAAACTCGTTGCGACTGGAAACAAATGATGGGAGTCTTACATGTTTAAGAGACAATGAACCGACTAAAGGAACTTGTAAAAATATTGAGACATTGGATAGCTACATCATCAGTGAAGGATGTAGCATATCATTAACGAGAAGTATACATGAAAAATATATGCCTAGTGTAATTTAGAAGAAACTCATATAAAGAATTTTCATTTATGGGATAACATTTAATTCCAACAGCTCTTTAATTACTCTTATTTACCATATGAAGAGATCATCGTTGAGGAAAGACATAAACAATTGGTGCCTACCAATTTCCAATACGTTTCTTCTACAATGGTATAGTTCTTTCAAGAGCCATACTTTTACAACAACATGAAGGACTTGCTTGCTCTTAATGGTTCTTAATGGTTCTATTTATTTGGATCCACATGAATGTGGTGGGCATTTAAAGCACAACAATCAGTGATATGTCGAGCTTAGGTGTCACTGGAGGCACGAGCGACCAGAAGGAGATTAAAAAAGGGGCGAAACACAACCTACAGTGACTAGTCGTTCTGGGAGAACATCTGGTGGCATTAGGGAGCTATAGACCGGTATCTGAATGGATTCAATCTTTGTCCTCCTCCAAAATAATCTCTCAATGAAGCTTCTATCCTGGTACATCAAAGGCCTTAGTAGGGAAAAACAAGAAACGAACCCTCCAATCCAAGATACTCAGGGAGAAACCGACAATAGTATTCCTACATGAGACGAAATGCTCCAGCCAAACCCTTCAATCAATCTCCCTCTTTTGTTGGAAGGGATGTGAAATGATATCCCTATATCCAAACAGCTTCAGAGGGGACCTGGCCATTCTATAGTACCCAACACTCATTACCCTTTCTGATTTTCTTCTCGACCAAAAGCACCATATCCTCCTCCTTTCAGATAGTTAATGCCGACATATCTGGCTTAATCACAAACATCTATGGATCCCCCATCCAGGAAGATAAATCAGGTTTCCTGGAATCCATCTCCTTTGTCAATAGAATCGTCCAAAACTCACCGTGGATCATTGGAGCGGAATTTAACCTACTAAGGTCTACCTTGGAAAAAAGAGGAGGTATAAATCGCTTCAATGCTGCTAGTAGACAATTTGGATGCTTGATAGGTGATCTGGATCTAGTAGACGAGCAACCAAAGAATGGTCTGCACACTTGGAATAACATGTGCTGAGGAGAACATCAAGTTGCATATAGATTGGACCAATTTCTAATCTCAACCAAACTATTTCATGACAGTTCAATTGTTGACTCTTTTATTCTTCCTGTAGCTGGCTTTGACCATTGGCCCATAAGTCTGGAAGTGGACGAATTCACCACTTCCTGCAACTACCTTTTCGATTCGAAATTTTTTGGCTTGATCACCCAGATATCATGAATGCCCTGTCACAATGGTGGGGAAGAGCCCACATACATAAAGGATCAAAGATGTACGTCTTACAACAAAAACTGAAATGGGTCAAGAATAACCTAAAGACCCAGAACAGAGAAGTCTTCGAAACATTATTGAAGCACGAAGACAGCTAGAAGGAGAACTAGAAATATTTCAGCAGAAATCCATCACAGATGGTTCTACGGAAGAGTGGTTGCAAAAAAAAAAAACGGCTACAGAAAGAAATCAATATCAGAATAAACCAAGAGGAAACACCATGGAGGCAAAAATTCAGAATAAGATGGCTCAAGGAAGGGGAGCGCAACTTAAATTTTTTTCCTGGCTCTATGATCTAGCATAGATCCCACAACAAAATATTCCTCTTTCAAGATGACAATGGTTAAAAACTTACCACCCAAGAGGAGATCACCAACGAACTTGTCAATTATTACCAAGAAATCCTCACAGACGACAACATGGACAACACTCAGACTATGAATCTAATCCTCCAAAACAATATGAAACTAGTTACAAATGAACAAAATGGAAGCCTACTCCGCCCTATCTCCTTGAGGAAGTTATTAAGGCTATCAGGGCGATGCCAACAAGAAAGGCTACGGGTCCAAACAATTTTGCCACGGACTTCTACCACCACTGTTGGCAGATAGTTCAACAAGACGTCTGGGAAGCCAGAGAGGAATCATTCCCAAAGAAGCAGATCCCGTGTATCCAGTTGAATTCAAACCCATCTCTCTTTGCAATGTTATCTTCAAGATTTTAACCAAAATCTGAGCTCCTCTCCTTAATCTCATCCTCCCCCACCTCATATCGGAAGAACAATCTGGGTATGTGGAAGGCAAATCCTAGATGAAATCCTGGTGGCGCATGAAACCATCCATACTCTCAAAACCTCCAAGAAAGCAAGGATGTTGATAAAACTTGACCTCTCAAAAGCCTTTAACAAGCTTTGTTGGTCCTTTATGGAAAAAATGCTCTTAACCTTTGGCTTTGACCAAACTCGAGTTCGAAGGATTTTGGCCCTTACGTCTTCTGCCTTCTTCTCGACCCTCGTTGATGGATCACCTTCCATGACCTTTGGGAATTCCAGAGACATCAAACAAGGGGACCCTCTTTCATCTTTTCTCTTCATTATCATATGATGGCAGATCTAGGGCGTGCCATCAAGAGTGCTCTAAACCACAACCGACTCTCTCTGTCAGTGAACAACACACTTGCAATTTGTAGATGATACTATGCTCTTGGCAACAATTTTGGTAAGGGAAGTCAACTAACTAAAGAGAATCCTCTCCACTTTCTCAAAAGATTTAGGCCTCTCTACTAATAGCGAGAAATCTAAAATTTTATTTTTCAGCACTCCAATTCCTTTACAAATGCACATTGCTTGACTCCTTTCCTTCAAAAGAATCTCTCTCCCTAAGCGCCTCTCATCTCCTCGGCCACCAAACACCAAGACTGGCATAGTATTATCTCTAAAATGGAATTGAAATTGTTTAGTTGGGCCTTCCGCTCTCTCAACCTAGCTGGTAGACTTGTTCTTATAAACTTTGTTCTGAAAGGCATGTGGTCCTATCTCTTCTCGATCCTAGCTGCTCCCAAAATCTTCCTCAATGAAATTCATTCCCTTCAAAGAACCTTTCCACGGGAAGAAGAAAGTAGATAAAAAGAAAACAGGCCCTAGTGGCATGGGACAAATTATGGAAAACCAAAGCTCTTGGGAGGACAAGGAATACAAGACCCAAAAATATAAAATAAAGTTATGTAGGGCAAGCTTTGGTGGAGATGGATTTCAATCCCAAAAGCCCTTTGGGCCCAGATCTAGAAGGTAAATATGAACATGACATACCCACCCAAGAACTTATTAGGCTCCAAGAAACATGTGTTGGCTCAATCATATGGAAGGCTTCCTGGAAGAACAAGGAAGTTATCCGGGAACATGCCTTTTGGGAAATCCGCAATGGCCAAACTGCTTTCTTTTGGGATGATGCTTGGAAACAATGTAGGAAACTAAACTCTATAGAACATATCAGGCTGTTAAGACAAGCCACTCTCACCACCAACTGCTTACTAACAACCATGAATCACACTAGCTAAAATGGAAAGATCATGCACTATGGAAATCTTCTTCGCGGGACCAAAATTGGGAAGATATCTGGAAATAACTCAACTCATGCAAAATACTGCGCCAAGAAGGGGAAGACATCCTCTGATGGGGTCATAAGAGCACATGTACCTTCTCCCTGAAGGAATCCTATTCTATTCTAATGGACATGAATTGGAATCAACAAGACCTTATCTAGAAACATATATGGAAACAAAACTTATGACCCAAAGTTTCCACCTTCCTCTGGATGGTAGCTTGGAACAAGATCCTCACATGGGATCACATAATGCGCAAAGGTTTTGAGGGACATTCCCTCTATTTCCTATGTTGTCAAGACGGTAAAACAATGGAACACCTACTCAACAACTGCATCTTCACACACCAATTATGGGATAAGGGTGCATAAATCTTTAGGCGTTCACATAGAGACAGAGCAAGTATTCACAACACCATCGCGCAATGGAGCCACACAATCTTTGAGAATAAAATCATGAATATGATATGGCATCTCTTCCGAGGCTTCCTTCTATGGGAGGTATGGAAGGAACGAAATCATAGAGTTTTCAAAGATGTATGCCAATACATTACTCATCCATGGAAGAAAATTCATATGAACATTCGGGAAACGATCCTCTCGTCTCAATGGTCTCAAGAAGACTAGCAAGGATCAAGTCAAGACAAAACCATTCTCCAAGCTTGGAATCTTCACCAACAAACAATCACCCCCTCTAATACAAAGCCGAGACCCAACTCGGATAGCCCGGACAAATGGTCCCCACCTGAAACAAGATTCATTAAATTGAATTTTGATGGCACCAGTTGAGATAACCCTAGCCCAGTAGGATTTGGAGGTGTCCTAAGGAATAACAAAGGAAAAATACAGTAAATTTACTTAGGCTTCCTTAGAATAGATAGCAACAACGTGGATGAGTCATTTGCTATGCTATCAAGCATTTGCATAGCTCATATCAATGGGTTCCACAAAATCATAGTTGAAGGAGACTCAAAGCTAATGGCACAAATTCTTCTTAAGCTAATTAACGGATCTAAAGCCCACAAGATCAATCTGAATTGGAGGCGCGCCACCAAAATAGAATTTCTAGAAGGCATCCTTGAACCCACGCTTGTCATCATCTCACACCATGTCAAGAGAGATGCCAACAGGATGGCGACGAATAGGCTAGCCAACTAGGGGGTGGATCACCCAAAGGAAGACTTAGATGTTTCTTGGAACAACAACATGGACAACCAAATTTGATTTGAATGTCAAAATATCAACTGTCTTGACATGAAACCCCATGACAGGTGGCATGAGGTGTTTCATGTGTCACAAGGACATGACAAATCACAATGATATTAGGAGAAGGAAGTAGGGTTGGGGCAATAATACATGTCTCCGCTCGATCCAGTGTAATCGATCTATGCATGGTGATGAAGGCCGAATCAAAGGGGAAGGTGATAGCTCACACGCATGAGAAGTACCAACTCGAAGTTGGTTCATCATGGCACGAACCTGACACGATCAAGTGGCAAATTTCTATCATTTCTAGAATGACTATTGTTTTTTCCCCTCCACAGGTATGATATATCCTCTACAACGGCTCAAGAAATAATCTATGCTTATGACTGCTCCTGTTTCAAGTAGTCTGCTTTGTTCACGATCTTTCCCTATCGCCCCGATCTTGGTAACATCCTGCAAAAGGGCATGATGGTTCACACTAAAACCACTTGCAAATGCACTACCTCTTGTCCCAAATGGTCTCACATGCCAAGGGCTGTGAAGGACCTAGACAAGCTTAGTGGTTTCTTTGGCTTGAGGGTAATCCAACAAGCTCATGAACGTACAGAGTGCTAGGAGAATTGAGCGAGGAATATGACCATTGGAAATACCCATACAAGGGATCCTAGCGTATGGATATATATCACATGTACAACTGTTGTGGACAACACTTATCAAAAGAGGATGAAATGTTTAAATCCTCTCGAGGGGTGTAATTGGGACCTATCGGCCCATTAGAGATAAGAGTATGACAAACATGGTGACCATTTAATGTAATGTAAATTAGGTCCATAACGTTAATAATTATTAAATAAAGCCTTGTTAGGTAGTTAGCGATTAATAAATATAATGTGACATCATTAAAGAAAACCCACTAGATAGTTAGCATTTGGTAGCTATAAATTAGGATGGAATCCTCCTTATTGAGCATGTATGAGAATATTATTGTATTGGATCTTAGCTCATTGGGAGGTTGCTCCTTGGAAGAGACAAGTAAATAAGAGTGGATCTTTCTTTAAATGGATCCCTGCAAGCCTTAAGGTGTTTCCCTACTTTGAGGGTATTTTGGCATATGAAGTATTAACGCATTTCTTGCCCATTATTGTATGTGTTATGTGTGATTGCATTTCTCAAGTCTAAGGCAAAGTGCAAGTGATATTAAAGTTCTTTCTTAAGCAAAAAAAACAAAAAAGTGGAATATTTTTTCTTCTTCTTTTTTGTAGATTTTTCAAGACAAAAGAGAGGGTTGTGACACTCAAATCCATTCGTGTGGCTTTGTGCAAAGCCTATAGAAATCAATTGCATATTTAAGTTCCTTTAAAAATCTACCCAATTTCAGAAAAGAACAAAAACACAAACATTTGAAATGAAGTTCGCGAAGTGAAGACGCCATTGATTTAAAATAAGTGATTCTAAGGCTCTTCCATTACAACCTTTCTCACAAAGATGTTGTCCAAAGGTCTCTTTCTTCTGCAGGTGAAACTATACTCTTCCATCGAAACCTAATACATATCTATTGTGTGTGTTCGAAGTTTGTTAAGGCCGCGAATTTATTCTAGGTATTGCAAAACAAATAAATTTTGACAAATTGCTTAGACTGAAGCTAACCCATTCAAGGTGAAAAAACACTTCAAAATTCGATTTGACATATTATACAATCTACTTCTAAACCGTATTGAGGAAGTTATGGCCATTTCAAGTTTGTCACTTGAAAACCCAACCACACAACAAAGCCCCATTGAAAATAAGCTCTTTCTTCAATGCCCTAGTTCTCTTCGCAATATTTTTCCAAGCAAGATGTTTTCACAAACAAATCCAATGGTCCTAGTATTAAAAAATATTTAAATTGGGGAAAGTCAAAATTTCCACTTATCGAAGAAACTTCCTATACTTATATCTAAGGGATGATGATGCCATATGGTGGGACCCACTTGACACCAATGAGCTATTGAAACTTCCATATGAAGTATATGAAGCATTAGGGGTTTATTTTCATTTCAAAACTCCATATTACATGTTTAGGGATGTCTTTAACAAGATATTTTTTCTATAAACTTTCACTACAAACATCATTTCATCAATTTTGGATGGACTAAAAGAATGTTGGTCCCAACCAAGTATATTCAAAGCACATGGGTTGAGGGTTAAAATATTCATTTTTTTAAGATTTGAAGGTTAGTGTCCATAAATATGTTTTGCATTCTTACTTTCATGTTATAGATATGGAGGACGTGGATATTATTCTTGGATAAACTTATATGGACTCAGTTCATATTGTTATATTGATGTGCAAAAGAAGTTTATGAAGCTTTAGTACAAGAAAAATTAAATCTCATTGGAAATCTCTCTTAATCAACAACCAAGACCCCATGTAGCACACAAACATTCCATATAGGGAAAGTACATGCCACCTATAGACATCCGATGAAGACTTCCATGATGAATCAAAAGAGGAATCCATCGAAACACCTAAAGGAGAGCCTTAGGAAGGGCATATGAAGAAGGATGAAGAATCTACTATGTTGCATTCCTTAAAGGAACCACATAATTATGGAGTCCAAGATAAAAGAACCAATAGCTAAGGTTATGTATTGCCCACCCATACCACCTAGAGAAGAACAATCATCAAAGGCTAGGTCATGAGCATTGATAACCCTACTAATAAATCTACATAAAACCATAACTATACAATATAGAGGAACCTCGAAGCAGAAAACAATACATGGAGATATTGTAGTAGCACAAGAAGTAACTAAGGAACAATCAAAATCAAGATCATGGTGGTAAGACGATAGTTAGAGCCCATGTATAGGTAGTTTGAGTTTGGAAAATTTGTTACACAGTTTGAGTTTCATATTCTGAATTTGGTTTATTTATATTACAGCCCTTGTATTGCAGCTACAAATCTTCATAAAGAACAATAAATCCAATGCATTTTAAGCTTATAAAACCAACTTGCAAGTATAACAAATGACCGATTCTTTTCTTTAGGCATATGCAATTGAGTTCTATATCTGCTTTTGTTATGGAAATGAGCGGCATTTCACTCGCAATCATTTGTTATGGGTTTGAAACATTAATGAAAATATTTTGTAATCGAACCTAACTTTTTAAATAGAAGATAGGTCATTGTTTTAGGATTAAACTTCCATTAAAATTGAGATCTTATTATAAATTGCTTAAATAATAAACCAACTTAAAATTTTATATACTAATAAAACTTAAACTTCACTTTAAACCCCCAAAAAAATACTTACTTTAATACTAAATATAATAAATATGTAATCCATCATAAAAGGAGAATAAAACCATGTGATCTGAACCATCAATGATATGGAACGCCATTACAATAGTACGTGACCACATAAATATACATTGAAGAGTAAGCAAGACATGACATTTGAAATAAGTTGAATAACCAATAATTCATCAATTATAAGTGACCAACCACAAATAATTTAGTTGTTATGAATGCAAATTTTTATTTTTTCTTAATTGAATTGGATCTAAGCTTGCAGTTTAAATTAATTTAATATACCTTAGATGTATGTGATTGGATAGATCTCAGCTCGATCTCCAATAACGACTTTAGTTCCAAGACCCTGATTAAAAATATCTGAACATGATTACGATTCAGCTTTATAGAATGATTGTTGTATCTAATTCCAAGTCCACATTGAATAATTATATAGTATAGAGCATTGATATTGGAGTTCCTGATCAAGGTGCATATCTATCCACGTATACTGTGGAAACATGCTCTATACTATACAGCCCTTGTATTGCAAATCCTTTAGGAGGTAATTACAACCCTTGTATTGCAGCTACAAATCCTTCAGGAGGTAATTACAGCCCTTGTATTGCAGCTACAAATCTTCATAAAGAACAATAAATCCAATGCATTTTAAGCTTATAAAACCAACTTGCAAGTAGAACAAATAACCGATTCTTTTCTTCAGGCATATGCAATTGAGTTCTATATCTGCTTCTGTTATGGAAATGAATGGCATTTCGCTCACAATCATTTGTTATGGGTTTGAAACATTAATGAAAATATTTTGTAATCGAACCTAATTTTTTTAATAGAAGAGAGATCATTGTTTTAGGATTAAACTTCCATTAAAATTGAGATCTTATTATAATTTGTTTAAATAATCGACCACCAACTTAAAATTTTATATACTATTAAAACTTAAACTTCACTTTAAACCCAAAAAAAATATTTACTTTAATACTAAATATAATAAATATGTAATCCATCTTAAAAAGAGAATAAAACCATGTGATCTGAACAATCAATGATATGGAACACCATTACAATAGTACATGACCACATAAATATANTATATATATATATATATATATATATATATATATATATATAATGGTTATTTATGGATATAAATAATAATCATTCTATTAATTATAAGTGCCCAACCACAAATTATTTAGTTGTTATGATTGCTATTTTTATTTTTTCTTAATTGATTTGGATCTAGACCTGCCATTTAAATTAATTTAATATATACCTTATATGTGTGTGATTGGATAGATCTGAGCTTGATCTCCAATAACAACTTTAAAAAATATCTGAACATATCTGAACATGATTACGATTCAACTTTATAGAATAATTGTCATATCTAATTCCAAGTCCACATTGAATAATTATATAGTATAGAGCATTGATATTGGAGTTCCTGATCAAGGTGCAGATCTGTCCACGCATACTGTGAATTATATAGTACTGTGAATTATATAGTATAGAGCATTGATATTGGAGTTCCTGATCAAGGTGCAGATCTATCCACGCATACTGTGAATTATATAATATAGAGCATTGATATTGGAGTTCCTGATCAAGGTGCAGATCTATCCACACATACTGTGGAAACATGCTCTATACTATATAATTATTCAATTATTATTTATATAATTATTCAGTAAAACAACTGCAATAATGGATATGTACATCTATATGCTGCCACAAAATCATTTTGATGATTAATTCTCCAAGTAAATTCCATCTGTTAAACATGACCGGTTACAATTACAATTTCAAATTCCATCAGTTAAACATGACCGGCTACCATTTCAGAAGCCATGAGTACCATTCTTCACGTTTGCAAATCCTTTAGGAGGTAATTACTGGGGCAATCTATTGCGGCCTCATTCAATATTCCACTAATGCTAGCAGCGCCCCGTAAGGATCAATGCCATTATTGACTAAATATTAATAAAATATATTTATATTACTGGAAGTTTGACCTTGAATTTTGGCTTTCAATTCTTATGACAAGAATCCATTTACTAATCATGTTTTCTTTACAGTTCGTGTAAGAAAAAAACTTTCACTTCCACACTTGGCCCTTCGTACATGAGCATGGATATCTTAATAATGCTTAGATTAGTAATTTATCTAAACATAAAATGTAACCATGTAAGTAGAATTTGAGGGCAAAAATAAAAACTTTGCAATTCCTTTTCTTGTGAACTGCATATTTACTATAAAAATTAAGGATTTTATAAAACGAAGTTCTTTTATTCTCGTTTTTATAGAGCTGATCCATCTATATCATCTATATAGACAAGCAATTTCTCGTGTTTCATTTCATTTTCTGTGAGCTTGAAATTCATAGGAAGCAGTCGTTAGTTCTTTTGAATTAGTTTTCACCTTTGGTTAAACCCTGAAGCAATTGTTGATGTTAATCATTATAATATTTGTAAAACATCCAATAGGATTTATTAGATGCATGTTTCATAATGGCAAAGACATTGTGAATAGGATTCATCATACTCCTTGAAAGAATGGAGTGCAAAGAAGTGAACAAATCTGTTTGGAACTTTGGATTCATCTTAATGTGTTTCTCAGGCAAAAATGGCCGTCTTACATAAAATTGGATTACCACCTCATGAAGAATAATCATTAATGTGAGACGAACGAAACATATAGAGAAGCTTTTATTTCTCTATTAAATTTCTTAAGGCCACCCAGAGGAACATTGCGTTTAGCACTCAGAAAAGTGCCTGGCTGTAATGGCCACAGGAGAGCTATAGATAGGCGAGGTATTTCACAGATGGCAGGAAGTTGATCGAGGGAAGTATGCTAGGTTACTTCTTGCCACTTTGGGTCAACCGGATCCACTCGAGAATAGGAGCACAATCATTTGAACTAACAAAGTACCTGTCACCGATATTCCATGCATTATCAAGACAAGATCCTTATTCAATCAACTGAGCTGTACTTGTTATAAAAAATGAAAATTTGTGCTTATGATCTATAATGCTCTTAAATACATGAACTGCAATCTCAATATGGTGAAAGATATAGACTGGATATACTGTTAAGGGTAATACCTGTTTTGAGTTCTATAGCGCTTCAAGTCTTCTGCTTCCTTTCTGCTAGTTATTTTATTAACTGTAAGTGATTGACGAAGGGATGCATCAACGGAATCGTGATATGTATCAAGAACGAAATTTATAAGCTTTTCCTGCAGTCAGAGTCAATTGAGTTATAATCTTCATTTTCTCAGTTAAAATATATTTCTCCCATGCCTGCACAATTTTTTCGGGCTATAAACTAAAGTATATACAGCGGATTACAACCTCCTTTTCTTTGATAAGGGTCTCAAGGACTCATTTATACATAAAATGTATTTAAATCTTGCATATAGCAATCAATTGGCGAAAATATTATTGCTTGACCATTGTTACGAAGATAATCCGGAATTGGAACTGGTGGACTGCAAAGAAATTGCGCAAGGCCAAACAACATAAATAATTTTGCTATTAACTTATT
Source organism: Pseudotsuga menziesii (assembly GCA_001517045.1). NCBI lineage: Eukaryota > Viridiplantae > Streptophyta > Pinopsida > Pinales > Pinaceae > Pseudotsuga > Pseudotsuga menziesii. The sequence continues at coordinate 174,337 of LPNX010810367.1, read as the reverse complement.
CCCATAAACTCGATGAGAGGCTTTCCTTTACACGGGTAGATAGATTTTGTATGGAAAAATATCATTTAAGAAAATTAAGACTCGAAAATTGCCCTCAAAGGCTACAATTTTGATTGCATGATATCAGGGGTTTATACTACCATGGATGGCGGCAACCATTGCTTCCTTTTTCTTTTTTATTGACAAAAAAAAATCTTAGGCATTTGCCAGATTTCCATCACAGCCGAGACAAAGTGTAGAAGATTTAACTATATAAAGGATGCATAATTGAGAAATAAGACTTCCCTCGTAGCAAATCTCAGAGGAATTCGTTTCGTCTAACAAGAAAAAGGCCTCTATGAAAATTTCTAAACAATCCTGTTTAATATGAAAGAACTGGTTATCCTATTTAATATGAAAGAACTGGTTGCTAGGGTACATTCTTTTGCATGGCACCAAGAACAGAAGGTATTCTTAGAGGTAAAAGGGCAACATTTTTAGCATATCTCTTTCACTGTATTGAGAGACACCTTTTACAGCCCAGTATGAGGAGAACTGTAATTCCATGCTCAACATGAAGCTGACACATGGCATTTGAAATCAAATATGATCTAAATAAAAAAATGCACTGTGAGACACTTTCTACAGCCCATTATGAGAGATAAGTGTAATTCTGTGCTCAGCGTGGATCTAACATTGTGGCACTTAAAAAATATTAACTAAATAAAAATTTTACAATGTCAACTCTAACCTAAACTTCAAAAAGAAATATATATTCTTGGCTAAACTAAAAAAAAAAAATTGGAATATATATGTGTGAGTTTTGGGATCTGCGTGCACAGTTTGCAAATCTTGGCATATTAGAGATAACTTTTGTTTGTGAGTGCACGCTACATGATTCCCAAGTCAAAGGGAAAATGGTGAATGGTTTAAGCATGTGGTATTAGGTTACCATGGTTTGTTCAGTACATGTACAAGGTTATTTAAAGGTTGAAGTGCCTGTTTGTAAATTGCTTTAAGTGGTTGGTTTGTCCAGATCAACCAAGGTTAATAGATATATCTATTAGAACAGGGTCTTTTAAAATTTTCCTTTAAAGCTCAAACTAGGGCCAAACAGTATATTTAATTTGTTTACTGAAATAACCACACATGAACTTTTTTACTAGTATGCAGCAAAATATAAATACTGAGAAATATTCACAACATCACAGGGTGTGTGCAAGAAGATGATGGACCTTTTAGATGCAATCCTACCTTTAGGAAACACGTTTGCGATACATAAAAATACAATGCGCTCGTGTTATGTAATGCTTGGTTTGGTTAAGCTCAAGCCTGATATGTCATATGACACGTAGGCTAGGCTAAGCAAAACGCGCACGCATCTTATAGTTACAAAACATGCACGCATTATAGAGAAGCAAAACGAGCACGCGTTATAGAGAACCACAAAAAATGGTTCTGGTGCATGGCTAGGGAAATGAATAAAACAATAGTTTGCATCATCAAGACTTAGGACCTATAGTAATATTTTAGCATAATCAAGAACAACATTTCAAACAACCATGCCTAACTTCCCAAGAGCATAAATTTTCTTTGTGTTGTTACATGGACACCATTAGGAGGTTTTAAGAACTAAGTATGGGTCATAGTCCCTTGACCAGGCTTGGGGGAGGAAACTCAAGACTTATGCCCTAACGGTAGTTTTTAAGGCTTGTGGTCCATGAAAATGCATCGAACTTGTAGATAGGACCTTCGCATGTGATATTTTGCATCTAAGATATAATATGCAGTGCATTAGAATTCTCTTAGCACTAGGAACATATCCGTAGACATGGTTGAGGGAGGAAACCTAGTCCTTAGGCCCTAGAGGAATCCTATAGATATATAGGGCCAAGAACAACACCTCGAACAAACACACATGGTATCTTAAGGGTATCCTCAACCTTTAAGTTGGTATATGGCCATGATTAGGATTTTTTAGCACTATATATGGAGGATAGGGTGTTAATCATGGTTGGTACAAAAAGCTTTAATTTTAGGTTGTAAACCAGCTTTTAGGGCTCAAGGTCCATGAACGACACCTTGAATCACCATAGATGAGCTCTCAAGTTGATAGTTTTGATTTGAATGGGTATATGGGAGCCATTAGGGATTTCTAAGTACTATGTATGTGTCTTGGGACCTTAGACATAATAAGGGGAGGAAACCTAGGCCTTAGCCCCTAGAAGATGCTTCTAGGCATCTAGAGCCAAGAATGATGTGTTGAACAACCTCACCAAAACCTTCCATGGTATCATTTTCCTTGAAATGGGGATATTAGTGCCATTAGAACATTTTTAGCACTATGTACATATTAGGCCCCTTGACATGGGTGGGGAGAAACATTTGGTTCTTAGGCCTTAAAGGAAGTTGTTAACCATTTAGGGCCAAAATTGATGCCTCCAACCACCACACATGACGTTGAAAGTGAATCCTTTGAATCTTAATGGGGATATGCATGCCGTCATCATTTGTTGAGCACTAGGTATGCATCTCAAGGTAGTGGACATGGTCAAGGGAGGAAACTATGGCCTTAGGACCTAACTAAAGCTTCTAGGCATCTAGGGATAGGAAGGATGTCTTAAAAAATCACTCATGGCATCTCATAGGTATATTTGGACTATGAATATGGATGTTAGTGGAATTAGGTGGTTTTGAGTAGCAAGTATGGGACCTCCAAGACATGATTGAGGGAATATGTTCGTGCCTTAGGCCATTAAGGAATATTTATGGCACCCATGTTAATGAACAATTCCTTGAAGCACCACACATGACCTACTCAAGGTATGCTTGGTCTTCAAGAAAATATGCACATGCCTTTAAGAGGTTTTAAGCATTAGATATGGGTAGCAAGGCCTCAACATGGCCAACGACGGAAATCTAAGACTCGATACCTAAAGAATCTTTTTGGCATCTAGGGCTACGCATGTTCCTTACTCACTATCCCTCTATGCCTTACTCTTTGGCCCTCTCTGCCTTTGTATTTTCATCTCTCTCTATCTCTATGTGTGTGTGTCTCTCCCTCACTCCCCTTCTCTCATAACCTCTCTCTGCCTTCTTTATACCTCCCTCACGATCCCTCCCTCCATCACTCTCTCTCTATCACTCACCCCTCCCCCTCTCTCCCCCACACAATATCTGTGTGTGTGTGTGTGTGTCCCTCCCCATTCTCTCTATCTATATCTATGTGTGTGTCACTCCCTCACCTCCCCTCTCTCATAGCCTCTCTCCACCTTCTATATACCTTCCTCACTATCCCTCCCTCCATATCACTTTGTCTATTGTTCACCCCTCCCCCTCTCTCTTTGTCGCTCACCCCTCTCTCCATCTCTCCCACACAATCTCTCTTTCTCTCTCTCTCTCTATGTGTGTGTGTGTCGCTCCTCCCTCTATCTCTATCTCTATGTGTGTGTGTCCTTCCATCACTTCCTATCTCTCATAACCTCTCACCACCTTCTCTATACCTCCCTCACTATCCTTCCCTCCATCACCCTCTCTATTTCACACCCCTCCCCCTCTCCCTCCATTGCTCACCCCTCCCCCTCTCTTCCACATAATCTGTGTGTGTGTGTGTGTGTCCCCCTCTCTCACAAACTCCCTCGGTCTCTCCCTCTCTCCACCTTCTATTTACCTCCCTCACTATTCCTCCCTCTATCAATTTCTCCCTCCCTTCTCCCTTAATTACCAACCCTCCATGCCTTTACCCCTCTCCCCTATCCTCTCTCTCTCTCAACTTGTATCCCCGCCTCCCTATCTCTTTTCAACCTTCCTCTCCATGCTTCTCTCTCTCACAACCTCCCTCTCTCTCCATCGCTCAACACTCCACCCTCTGTCTTTGACACCATCTCTCTCTCTAGATCTCCCTATACATGTGTGTCCCTTCCCCATTTCTCTCCTTGTGTCTATCCCCCCTCCTCTCTCTCACACACACCTTATATCCCTCCCTCACTCTATCTTCATCCCTACCTCACTCCCCCTCCTCTATCTTATTCTCTCACGCTCTCTCTACATCATTATCTGTCTCTCTCTCTCTCTATTATACTCCCTTCCTCTATGTTTTCAACTTATCCCTTCCCCTCAACCCCCTACCTCATTATGACCCCTATTCTCTGTTTTAACGCATCCCATTTCCTTCTCTTCAATTTCCCCCTCCTTCTGCCTCTCTCCTCCAACACACCTTATTCCTCCTCTAATAATCCATATTCACCTTTCCATTCACCAATCCTTTCTTTCATCAAACCATCACCCACTTCCTCCCCTCAACCCTATCCCCCTTCATCACTCAAGTCATGGGTATTGCTTCTAACCCTATACGTCTTCAACACCTCTTCTCCTACTATTAATGCTCTCAATCCCCACTCCCCTTCACCCTTGTAACCCATCATGTTCCCATTCCATTCATATTTATCCACTTGAATTTACAACATCCTCCTAGGACCTTGACCCTTCCCCACCCCCTCACAACTATTAACCATACTCGCTCAAACTTACAACATCCTCCTAGATCCTTGACCCTTCTCCATTCCCTCTCAACTATTACCAATCCCCACTTGAACTTCCAATATTCTCCTAGGCCCTTGACCCTTCCCCACCCCCTCTCAACTATTAACCATCCCCACCTAAACTTCCAACATCCTCGTAGGCCCTTGACCCTTCCACAACCCCTCTCAATTATTAATAATACATTTGATTTCTTGCATATAGTGCTAGATATTTTGCTCTACATAACGCACACGCATTATAGAGCTACATAATGCGCCACCCCCTCTCAACTATTAATAATACATTTGATATCTTGCACATAGTGCTAGATTTTTTGCTCTAGATAATGCGCACGCGTTATAGAACTGCATAACACGCACATGTTTTGTAGTTCTATATCGCGCACACGTTTTCTAATTCTATAAGGACGGGAAATGTAATTTGAATTTAAATATGCCAATTCACTTGCTCGCATGTCACCAATAGTCCTATGTGTATGGTTTGGAGTTTGCTTCGATAATACCAAACCTGTGCTATTTTATATGATAAACAATAGCTAATTGGTCATTTCTTCCAGTTTCTAAAGAAGTTGTTGTTTATGCACTCATTTCAGTGTGCTACACAATCATTTTTGACGAAATCTTAAACATAAATAACATTTTTTCTGCAGATTCTAAATATGTAATTTTTATTTAAAAATATTATATTTTCCTATTTTTTTCAAATTTTAATCGTTTTAAAAAAAAAATCTATAGTGCAATAGAAGACACCGACCTCTACATTCTATTAGAAACACATTTCATGATTATTTCATTATGACCTTCAAAGGCTGCATCCACAAGATGTACCATTTTCAAGGAATGATCACTTAGATAATTATAAAAATAAATAAAAATTACTAATTTTATTTTTGAAAAATAGCGTTGCACTAGTGCTATATGTTCTCTACATGCTTGCAAAATTTTGTAGCCTAAAGCCATCATTTAGGCCCTCAAAGGCTGCACCCACAAAAACATATACCTTATCATTTGCTCAAAAAATAAAAAAATGACTGTTATAAAAAAATGAAACTTGACATAGTTATAAAAATTTTCAATACATAAAACTTAAATATTCGGAAATATATTTCAATTTTCTACATTTCATCCTTTCTACTCAAAGCAAGATATTTTGTGTAAGTATCTCAAAAAATACAATTAGGTTGAGGGATGACTGATTTTTCTATTGCATCTATTGTGCCAAAAGTGACCCTCATTAGCTTGCATTCACCCCACATCACATATAGACACAGATATTTTGGGCATGAAAACCCTCGGATAAAACACAAGATGGGAAAATCGGTGCAACAGTCAGACATAGAATTTATATTATTAAGATATGGAACTTTCACAACCAGCAGGTAAAATGCATCCAACCCGGCAAATGAAACCTTAGCAAAATCACCGAGCAACCCAGAAGCAAACTACGACTACACTATGCAGTTGTACGGCCCTGCATCAGCAATACGACTTGCTGTACGAAATATGTACGGTTGTTAATGTTAGCAGAATGGATCCGTACGGTACTGTACGATAATTGTATGATCCTCCTGATGTGTGCGACGCTGCTCCTCTACATGATCTGTACGGTCCCTGCTCAGCCTAGTGAACCCGTCGAGAAGTTGCTTATCCTTCTTTTCTGTAAAATCCTCTGTCTGACTTCTCTCTGTTTGTATCTCTCCCTGTGTACATGTCCTCTCCACCAAATCTCCTTTTAACTTTATTTGCCAAGATTAGATTAGCCCTTAATTAAGTATTTCACTTCTCACTTTATAAAAGTGATCCCATTAAAGTCAAAATCAAATTAGAATAATTAAAGTATTTTCCTAAGTCAAAACTTAGGAAAATCACTTTAATAGATTTGGCTTCCAGTTTAATGTCTCTCTAGCATGCAAGGACACATGCAATGCTAGAATACCTTGTTGTTGCTTTCTAATACTCCCTCTCAATGAGGAAGAGGTTCGGTAGCAACCCCAACTTGTCTCTGAAATTCACAAAACTGTGTTTGCAAAGTGCCTTGGTGAAAATGTCCGCCACCTACTCATCTGTCTGTGTGTACTCCAACCGAATGGTTCCTCTCTAATAACAATCTCTCAAGAAGTGGTACCTGATGTCTATGTGTTTGCTCTAGTCATGAAACACTGGATTTTCAGATAGCCTGATGCCACTCTAATTGTTACAGTGAACTACTGTAACCTCTAGCTCACACTCGAACAACCCTGAAAGCAACTTGCTCAGCCACATTCCCTCACAAGAACTCATGTTGGCTGCCATTTACTTAGCCTCTACTGAGCTTAATGCAACTGACTTCCGCTTCTTGCTAAACCAAGAGACAACCCCAATGCTAAAGCAACAACCGAAAGTGCTCTTTCGGTCCTCTACACATCTTGCCCAGTCAACATCTGTGAAGCCTGCTAACTGTACACTCCCTCGACACTTATAAACCAACCCATACTCCACTGTACCTCTGATGTAGTGAAGTATGTGCTTTGCAACCGTCCAATGCACTCTTCGAGGGTCCACCATAAACTGACTCAAAGAGTTGACCGCAAAGCTAATGTATGGTCGTGTGTTGACTAGATACATGAGCGATTCAATAAGCTAGCCATACAATGTAGGATCAAATCCGTCTGACCCTGATGCATCAATCTTCCTCTTGTTGGAAACTAGAGGTATGGCCATAGGCTTGAAATCCACCATCCTGAATCACTTGAAGATCTCCATTGCATACTTCCCCTATCTAATGAAGAAGCACCCATCTCTCTACCAAACTTCTAAGCCTAGGAAGTAATTCATCAGACCAAGGTCTTTCATCTCAAACCCAACTGCAAGGTTGGACTTGTAGTCGCCAATCAGCCTCTCATCTCCTGTAAGAAAGAGATCATCTACATATAAGACCAGTGTGAGAGGCACCTCACCTGTCAAGAAGTATAGGTTGTGGTTAGCTTCACTCCGCTGAAATCCCATCTCGCGTAGATAGTTGATTATCCTCGAGTACCATGCTCAAGGTGCCTACTTGAGCCCATAAAGAGCTCTATGCAGCTTGCATACATGCGTCTCCCTGTTCTCCACATCAAACCCCTCTGGTTGCTCAATATATACCTCCTCCTCTATCACTCCGTTGAGGAAGGAAGTCTCGACGTCCATCTGATGGACAAGCCAACCCATCTCTGATGCTAAAGAGATAATGGTTTATATCGAAGAATGCCTGGCAACAGGGGCGAAGGTCTCCCCATAGTCAATACCTTCCTTCTGTGAAAACCCCTTAGCCACGAAGCATGCCTTGTACTTCTCCACGCTTCCGTCTGCTGCATGCTTCACCTTGTAGATCCATCTGGATCCCACCGACACAATTGGGTCCCCCACCTATAAGTTAGCAAGACTCTTAGCTGATTTACCGAAACCTCTTGAGGGGAAAACCAGCTCTTTCGTTAATCCACACGCATCAGAATTGCCCAAAAATCTGCTCATCTTGAATTTTTAAAAATGTGCAAGGACAACCAAATTATACCACGCTTCGCCATTATTAAACACCACCTTCATAATAATAAAAATGACTCTTTATTTAAATCCCTAAGCCTGTCACTGGTCAGACACGAGATCAAACGGACCCGTTCTACGATTCTCAAGCTCTCTGAAAACACATTTCACCTTCATTTGATACTTGCGACGATTAGTATGCGGTGATCATCAAGCATGCAAAACCGCCGAAGCTTAACATTTCCAAATCAGAACTCACAGCCTTAAGAGAACTAAAGAGCAATAAAAATATCAAAATAGTTAAGGTAGACAAAGGAAATGCGACGGTACTAATGGACTCCGAAGACCATGATAAAAAAAATGCACAAACACTTAGCATGTGGCAGCTATAGAGAATTAGATCGGGATCCAAGCAAGAAGATCTGCAGTCTGGTAACCAATGTAATTAAAAATTCAAATCTTAACGAAGATATAAAAACGAAATTATATCCCAAGGAAGCAATGGCTTCTCGTATCTACGGCCTCTCGAAAATCCATAAAGATGGTGTTCCTCTTTGTCCAATTGTTAACACAATTGGGTCCCCCACCTATAAGTTAGCAAGATTCTTAGCTAATTTACTGAAACCTCTCATGGGGAAAACCAACTCTTTCGTTAAAGATTCAGCAAGTTGGATCAATGAGATTGGTAATTAAAAGCTTAACATTGACGATATCTTAGTAAGCTTCGATGTGGTCTCATTATACACGAAGATTCCGGTCAGTGATGCCATTGAAACCATAAGAAGTCTTACCAATGATGATACCGCAAAGTTGGTGGAAGTATGCTTAAGATCTACATTTTCCACCTTCCAAAAGGTCTTCTACGAACAAGTGGAAGGAGTCGCTATGGGATCACCACTCTCTCCTATCATTGCAAATATTTATATGGAGAGTTTTGAGAAGGTTGCTATAGACTCATTCCCTCTTAAACCGAAGAGATGGAAACGCTATGTGGACAATACAGATGTGGTTTGGCCTCATGGAAAAGAGGAACTAGATAGATTCCTTGGGCATCTTAATAACCAAAATGACAACATTAGGTTTACCTTGGAAATTGAAAATAACATGAGTCTTCCCTTTCTAGATGTGTTAATATCCAAAAATGACGACGGGTCAATATCACACCAAGCCTATAGGAAGAAAACCCACACCGATAGATATCTCCACGCTAAGTCTCACCACTACCCTCCTCAAAAAATTGGTGTCATTAATACCATGGTAGTCAAGGCCATAAGGATCTCTGACAAGGCTCATTTAAAACAAGAAATCGACCATTTAGCTGATGTGTTCCTGAGAAATGGCTACAATGAGAATCAATACAAGAAAATCGTCACGAAGGCCATGACATGATTAAATTTAAATAACTTGTAAAAATTAAAATTAAAATTTAAAAACCTTTAAACTATTTACTTTTAAACTTAGGTTCTAAAACTAATAAGTTATAATTTTAATAATACCAATTAAAAATTAAAAAAGGCTTTAATGCTCTATTAATAAAAATACTATTTTAAAAAAGTTTTCAATATAAGATTTAAATAAATAAAATATATTAAACCCTTAATAACTATGAACTTTAATTTAGCCCGTGGGGGGGTAGAGCAAGTGGTAAAGTGGAATTGTTGAAATTGGTTGTAAATGGAAGGTCTCGTGTTCAAAACCCCCCCAAATGTACCTGTGCGCCATGGTTCGGGCCCTGTGGATGCACCTAGGGGTATAGTGGTAGCAGGATTGGATCCCTGGACCCCGTGTCATGCGAGAACTAGCCCGTCCCCAGTTGCCGATTCCCCTAGTTACAAAAAAAAAAAAAAAAAACTATGAACTTTAATTCAAATTTGGAAATATTAAAACCCTAAATTATGATTTACCTTAATAATTTAACCAAGTCAACCTAATTTAGAAAACTTTTATTAAACATATCTAATCTATATTTAAAAAGAAATTGGGCAATGGTAATTTTTCACCAAGCTTCTATTGGTCTCCTGAAGATGATCTCATAGTAGAGATCGAAACGTCGAAAGTAGAAAATACCTGAACGCAGTTCCACACCCACCAACATTTTTTTTTACTATGTATGCTTTCATAGTATTCAGCTATTGAGTCATGAATTCTGGAATTTTACTGTGTAGAGATTTAGGTAGATCGACATGTTTCGGGTGGACACTCCACCCATCTTCAGGATCCAAGAAGCTGGGTGTAAAAGGAAAAGCATTGGGGTAGTATATATAGGAGATGAGAGAATTGACCGTTAGGTTTAGGGTTAGAGAAAAAAAAGGGGATTTTAAAATAAAATAATAATTAATTTAATCTATTAATATCAAATGAGAGGATTGATATCAATTTTTTTTACGTTTCCAGGGATATTGGTTAATTGAAAGATTGGAATAATAATAATTAAATTGAAAAGAAGGCATGAAAGATTGGAATAATAATAATTAAATAGAAAATAAGGGAGGAAGGAAAAAAACCAAGGATAAAATAAAGTAATATTAATAATTAAATAAGCATATAATTAATAGAGTTAAAAAGTAAATTGAGATTTACAAATTTAGATTATTAAATATTTTAATTAATAAAAATATTATTATATTGCACTTGAAAAGAGAAAAAGGGGTTGAGCTAAAAAGGTAAATAATTAAAAAAAAGATTAAGGTATATATACTTTAAAGATGGGAATAATAATTAAATAGAAAATAAGTGATGAAAAAGGGTGAAAGATTGGAATAATAATAATTAAATAGAAAATAAGGGATGAAAGAAGGAAAAACCATGGATAAAATAAAGTAATATTAATAATTAAATAAGAAAAAGAGATAAATAAAAGTATATAATTAATAAAGTTAAAAAGTAGATTGAAATTTGCAAACTTAAATTATTAAATATTTTAATTAATAAAAATATTATTCTATTGCACTTGAAAAGAGAAAAAAAAGGGTTGAGCTAAAAAGTAAATAATTAGGAAAAGATTAAACAAATTCAAGGTATATATACTTTAAATATGGGAATAATTACAAAATAATTTAAAAATAAAGATTCAAGGTATATATACTTTAAATATGGGAATAATTACAAAATAATTTAAAAATATAGCATAAAAAGAATAATGGGCTCTACGATTTGCGATTTGAACAACGAATTTTGATGGGCTCTGCGTTTTGAACATCGGATTCTTTTTATCGGTCTCTACGATTTGAACAGTGGATTCATTCTTGATGGCCTCTGTGATTTGAACGACGGATTGGAGCCTCGCCCAAGTCTTCTTGACTGTGATTTGAACTGCAAACTGCTTCTAAGATTTGAACAAGTCCACGAGGCTCCAAACATATATTCTTCCAATACCATACAAAATATTTGGTCATGCATTCATCATGATGTAATACGGCCCATTTGAACTGCGAACTGCTTCCAAGATTTGAACTACAGATACGATGAACGAATGTGATTTGAACTGTGGATTGGAGCCACTTCAAGATTATAACTATAGATACGGCGAACAACTACGATTTGAACGAACGACGGATTGGAGCCTCGCCCAAGTCCTCTTGACTGCGATTTGAATTGCAAACTACTTCTGAGATTTGAACAAGTCCGCGAGCAATACTTCAGTGGCTAATATTAATGGAACTTTTGAGATTTGAAGGAGCCCATAGATATTGAAGGGTTTAGGCAGATACTGAATCTAAGGGTTTCCGCAGCTACTGAATCACAAATTTGAACGACTTCACAAATACAAGGGTTTTCGCAAATATTTGAACCTGCCATTTCCATTTATTATCGGCGACTTTAACCATTTGAGAAGCCGAACCTGCAGTCGCTGGTAGCGAGGGTGGATTTGAGCTTGAACCTGCGATTTGAAGCCGAATTTGAACCTGCGATTTGAACAAGGGCTAGAAGGCGATCTCGAACCATTATATCAGGTGCACATATTCCTCGTCTTTTTTATTTTAAATACATATCAATTGTTGATATATTTCTATTTCTTTTTGTTTACAAGTGTGAATAATTCACAGCATCTACCAAAGATTGTCAAAGGAAGACCTAGCACAGTTACACTACAGAGCCTTTATGAGTATAAAGAGTCATTAGAGAAATGTAGAGAAGAAAGAGAAGTTAAGCTACAAGCAGAGTTAGAAGCCATGTTGGAAAATAAATTTACATCTCTTGAAGACAATATCCAGAAACAAATAGAAAATAAAATAAAACTATTGGAAAACAAAATGGAGACAATGGAGATTAGATTACGAGCAATAGAAAAACAAAGTCAAAATACTAACCAAACATCCCAACAAGGAGATGCTGATACTTTAGAAAGTCTTAAATGAAGGACATGATTAAAGAACTAGAAGAGAAAGTTAATAACAATCTCACCCTCAATAGTGTGGCAGGTAAATTAGATATCAAACCTATTAAAGAGGAAATGAAAAAAATGATAGAACTAGACCATGAGCGTAACAAAAGGGCCTTGACCCTTATAATCTTCAGTTTAAAAGAGGAGGTCAACGAAGATACATTAGCCATAGCCCAAACATAATTAAATATTAGACTACAAATTGAAACAACATGTCTCACCGAAGCAACAAGGTTGGGAAAATTAACTGAGAATAAAAGAAGGTTGATCCGGATAAAGGTGAGCTCTACTGACCATAAGTATGACATACTTAGTAAAACATCAAGTCTAAAAGGAACGGGAATATTTATAAATGAAGATCTCATTCCAGAAGATCGAGCAGAATTAAGAAAGGAGGTTCAAAAGGTAAAAGAAGCTAGGAAGGAAGGAAAATGGGCAATAATCAGAAATAGAAAAGCCGGTATTCGAGATAGAAACCAAAAAGATAGTAATCTATAGCAATTCAACATGCTCTAGATTCTCTCTTGGAACTGTCGGGGCTTTCCATGGAACAAAGGCCACAAGATAAGTTGGATCTCGAATGAAGTTGATATTATATTGTTAGTTGAAACTTGGGAGCACGAAGAATCTAAGGTCCCTAACATAGATGGCTTTGTTCTATGGTCAACCTGGAACAAGCAATCCTATCGTAGAGGCAGTGAGGGTATAGCTTGCTACATTAAGAAGAACATCTCCCCCCATGCTAGGATTTATAAAAAAGACCCTTGCAACCAATATATTTGGATAGAGATTACTGACATTAAAGATAAAAAAAACCTACATAGCAATCTGTTATTTTGCCCCTATTAATTCTAACTTCTATAAGAAAAAAAATTTAGACAAAAATTGTCCTTACAATAGGTTAGAGAATGATATTTCTAGCCTAAGAAATGAAGGTAATATCCTCTTAATGGGTGACTTTAATGCTCGAACCTCAAGCAACCAAGCTATTCTTCTAAGCAATCATTCCAACCCTAATCCTCTTTGGTTAGACAAAGACCTTACACTAGCTAACAGATACAAAAGAAGTTCTGAAGATCTAGGGGAAAATTTGTTTGGGTTTGAGCTAGTCAAGCTCTGTAGTGCTCAAGATCTCATAATTTGCAACGGTTTAAAGAAGTGGACCAATTCTAGTCAGATGACCTGTATCCATGGGCTTGGTAGCAGCGTGGTAGACTATGCTATTTCCAATATCCCTTTATACAACGAAATAATAAATTTTGACATCTTGAACGACCACGAGCCTGACTCAAATCATAGACTTTTAATTGTAACTCTTAATTCTGTCATGAATAGAGATCCCATAGAGGATAATCCTCATAGCCAAAAAAACTTGATCTTTGATAGAAATAAAACTGATCTTTTTCTAAATGAATTAAAAATTAATTTGCTTCCCTTATCAAGTATAGACAACATATAAGACCTCTATCATAATTTTACTACAACCCTCTCATATTCTATTAACAAGTTCTCCATTGAAGTTTCAAGTAATAAAAGAAATAGCAAAACCAACCCTTGGTATGATAAAGATTGTAAAAGTGCGAGGAGAGAAATTAAGGAAGCTCTTGATGAGTCTCTTAAAATTGACAAGATAAAATTATACAAAGCCCTAACTAAAAAGAAAAAATGCAATATATTAATAAAAGACAAGAAAACCTCTTACCCCTCTCTAAGGTGGCTCCTAGGAAATTCTGGAGGCAGATTTTAACTAGAAAAACTAAAGATAATAATAGAATTGCTTTGCACGACTGGAATTCCTATCTTAAAAAGCTTTATGAATCCCCAAATGTCATAGATAACTTTGAAACCCTACTCACAATGGAAGAATTTTTCTCATTAGAAGACATAGATTTTGGGGTTAAGCATCTAGCAAATGGAAAAGCTAAGGACATTGAAGGTTACCAGGTAGAAATCTTAAAAACTGGAGGTCCTGTCCTCATCCCTCACATCCATAAGCTATTCAATCAAGCGGTCAAACAAGGGTTCGCTAAACCATGGACTGAGAGCCTCATTGTCCCTATTTTTAAAAGTGGGGATACAAATAACCCCTCTAATTAGCCCTCTCTTAGCTAAGTTATATGGTATTATTTTGGAAAAGAAGCTCAGCGTATGGCTTGAAAATAAAGGTAAGCGGGCTAAAGGCCAAGCAGGTTTTTAGAAGGCAGCACTCAACAACAAATCACCTCGTTACACTTAGGATCATTATAGAGGAATGTCGTAATGATAAAGCCAATCTCTTTTGTTGCTTTGTGGACTTTAGAAAGGCTTTCGATGCAGTACCTAAAAATAACCTTTGGAAAAATTAGAAGAGCTAAAGGTTCCTTTTGAGTTGAGAGCTTCCGCAATAAGGTTATACGAGAATGTCATTGCCAAGTTTAAGAGCAACGAGGGGTGGTCGAAAGATATTAAGTGTAATATCGGAGTTAAACAAGGTTGCCCCCTCTCCCCTACCCTATTTGGCATTTACATCGATAAGCTAGAAGGTTGTTTAGAGCAGTGTTACCAACATCGGCCGAGAAATCACGAGTTTTTCAGCTCGACGATTTTTGAGAATCGGGCAGATTTTTTCTCGAGATTTTCCCGATTTTTTTCCGATTTAACCCGAGATATTGCCGATTTTTTCGAGGTGATATTTTCTAGTGATTATGCCGATTTTTTCCCGATTTTTTCTTAAGGTGAAATTGAATATTTTTGTATTTTTTTAAGTTTGCCGATTTATTGCTGATGTTTGCTGATATATTGCCGAGATATCTCGAAACGATGTTCCCTGGACGCTGCCGATTTTTTCGCAGCGCCGATGTTTGCAACACTGGTTTAGAGGAAGTAGGTTGTGCTAGCACAATCTTAGCTGGAATAGTCATCATCCTTCTTCTCTATGCTGACGATATTGTTCTTTTGGCAAGGTGTCCATCTCATCTTGATAAGCAGCTAAGACTTCTTAAGGATTTTTGCTCTACCATGGGTATGACTGTTAATACTGACAAAACAAAAGTTATGATTATCAAATCCAAGAAAGACACTTACGCTAATTTTGTGTATGAAAATAGCAACTTGGAGGATGTGTCTTCTTACAAATACCTAGGAATTGATATTCATCACAAGCTCAACTGGAATTATAGCATTGAGAAAAGGATTAATGGAGGGTGGAAAGCTTATTTTGGTCTCGAAAATAATTGTAAAGCAGCAAACCTTGTGATGTGGGATAAAAAGACGCTCCTCTTTGAAACTTTAGTCACTCTTGTTATCTTGTATGGGTGTGAGGTTTGGGGTTGCAGCATCTCTAGAGAATCCTGGAGAAAGATTGAGCAAATCCAAAAGCATTTTATAACGTATAACCTCAAAATTAAAAGCAATACACCCTACCCTATTCTCCTTATAGAAGTGGGTCTTTCCCCTATCGAAAGCCTTGCTGTTACTAGGCTCCTGTTATACAAGCAGAAAATCAATAACATGGGAGACCATAGACTTCCTAAGCTAGCTTTAAATTCCAGCCAAAACCACCTAAGACTCGAGCGAGGTTGGTATAAAGATACGAGGGCCTTGTTAAACCATTCGGAGATCGACGAAACTGTTGCATTGCAAAATATTAATAACAATAAAAATATTGTTACTTCTAAGTTTAAAGAGAAAATGTGGTGTGAGAAAGATTTAGAGGCTAAAAGAAAACTAAGATATTATACGGAGGTCATCAACCCTACTCTAGAAGATCAAAAGTATCTCTCTATTTTAACTAGTTCAAAGAAAAAAACTAATATAGCCAAGATAAGAACGAACTCTCACGAGCTCCATAGTGAAACAGGTCGTTGGGCAGTTCCTAAAACACCGTGGGTGTAAAGGATCTGCCATCTCTGTGAGAATATGAACATTGAGGATGAGAATCACTTCCTCTTAGAGTGCCCTGCGTACACCCACATTAGATCGCAGTTCCATAATCTTTGTTGCAATACCGACCTTCCTAGCCTTTTAACTTGTCAAAATTATAGTGAGTTCGAGATGCTTCTCTCCAAGCTCTTTGAGCATAGAAATATAATTTTAAAAGAAACTAAATAATTCGTGTTTTTAGGTCCGATAGACCAAGGTTTGGTCTCAGGGGACGTTAACCATCATCATCATCATCAATATTTAAAATAAATTGGAAAATATTTAGAGTGGAATAAAGAATGAAATTAAGAAGAAAAAGATTAAAATGTAATCAAAATATTTTTTTACAATTATATTCCAGTAATATTAAGATATACATGAAAAAGGTGGAATTAATATGATTAAATTAGTGAAACAAATAAGATTTAAAATAAAAATCTTAGGAATCGGGTAAAAGTTATAAAAGGATTTAGTATTAACAATGGGCAATGTTATCACAGATCTTGTAGTTGCCTCGATAAATAAATCCTATATAGGATGGCAGAGAGGAAAGACAACCAAAGCTGTGACCTACAAAAACCCTAACCCCCAAAAGATGGATGGTTGTCATGTCGGTTAGAGATTCCATTACTTTATACCACTGAATGCCCCAGTGACAATGGAGGAGACCCGATCTTGTCCTGAAAGGACATATCTACATCTAGTCACCAAATCAAGCCCAGAAATACGAATACTTAAGGTGAGAGTTGGAAACCCTAGATTTAAGAAATAAGCCATGATTTAAGGAATATTTGAGTAGGGATGTTTAAGAAATGTAAAAATGTTACTTGAATCGATTTAGATCAATGGCTTAAGCAATTTAAACAGATCTAAGTTTGGTGTGTTCGTTTAGATAATCAGACCTTGGACCTAGGGGATTTAATCAGAAATGTGGGAAATGCCCGGGACAAGGTTGATTTAATAAGATTAAGGCTTCAACACACCAAATTGGGTAAGATGATTGGAAAACAAAACTACCCAACTGAAAACTGGAACCAAAAAAGTGGGAATTGACTAGCATGCAAAAGAGGGGCGTTTTCTCCCAAACTGGGATCAGTGCCTGGAGGTGGGCAGAGGAGTCCAAGCTTGACGCTTCTGAGGGAGAGAGGGTTTTTTGATATGTTGCACAAAACCCAGATCGCCAAATTTGCCAATTCTCGGTGCAAACAGGTCCGGTGATTTTCCTACTACTAAATGAGGGTTTTTTCAATGCAAAAAATGATGGACAATGCATGCAGAAAATAAAGCAAGGAGAAATTACCTATGAAACGTACCTGGATTTTGTAGAATTCCTGTGAAATGATGAAGAATGCCACTTTCCGAATAAAATGAACGTTTTCGGAGTAGATCCTGAGGGAGTTGAGCTTCAACCAATCACCCTAGCGCCCCCTTCTACCTTCCAAACCAGAGAAAACCAAATAGTAAGGCAAATGAACGAGATCTGTAAGATAAAGAAAGGAAACGACTGTAAAAGTTCATAAGAAAGAGTTACTTCCTGAACCAGACACTCGAGAGTAGAGACAGGGTGAGTTTCCCCATAGCTGCGTCCTCCCTAGCGCGCCTCTTCAACTTGCAGAAAAATGGGTAAAGGAAAAATACAAGATATATCCCGAACGACGCCCCGTATAGAAGAGTAGCAATGTTAATCATCAAAACATCAGATCAATTCCACAAAGCACATAGAAGTAATCCCAGACAAAATTCTCTTTATTCAAATTCCGGTGCCAATGCTCATGAATTACAATGGGGGGGTCACTTCTCTTAAATAGTTTTAGAGAGACAAAAACCCTAAATTTCTTTTTCATCCAACGGTTGAGATTAGAACATCATCAACGGTAGCGATCAACAATACATAACTCGTCACATGGATCAAGTGACTGAGTCAACAAAGGGGGCGCACTTTGCTCAAGGACGCCTATCCTAAGTCAAACTCAAAATATAACATAAAGTGTGATACAATAATACACTTAGGGGGTCACTTAGGGGCTTAATTCACCCTATGCCCTTTTACAACTTCAAATCATATGATATAACAATGAAATACATCAATAGCCAATCAGAGGGGGCACCCCTTAGGGGGCTTTCCTCACTGGTCGAGCCATAATAAAATAATTCGGACATCTGCTGACTGAAAACTGTTGAAGGACTGTCCCGGATACTGAGAAACATCATCTACCAAAATTCCAAGCGATATCCTTGACCGAGGAGGCCAAATCGATTTTTTCAATGATTTACTAGTTCATTTTTTGTTGGTACAATCTCTAGAAACTGATAAATCCACCATAGCTTTGTCCAGGTTACAAACTGAAGCAAATTGACTGCTCTGGATGTTCTAGAGACATAGAAGAATGGTATAAGTGACTACTCATACCCCCTAGAACACTGCTCTGCTCTAGGAGAACCAATCATACTGCCATATGGAATAAAATTTGATCATCTGGCCAATATTTAAGTGATAATAATCACTTTTCTGGAGAACCGGGGCCAAACTCTCAAAACTGAAACCGCATTATTGGTCCTGGGCATATCTGGAACAAATATAGACCATGTTGTATTTTTGACTCACTGCCTTGGGAACCGTGATTTACTTGGTCAACTGGGTTGACCAGGTCAAAGTACCCAAAATCAAGGTGAGATACTATGGCAGCATGATCCTGCAACCATCCAAGGTAAGAAATACTCCGATGGTGTATTTTTATTATTATTATTGGTTACCATGATTATGAATAACTGATTCTGGAAGTCTGCTTGTTCATGCCATACTTACAAAGTGTAAAAGATGTGCAACAAATTGTGAGGATGGAAGAACAAGGTTAAGGCAAGGGGACATGACTTTTGACTGACTTTGACCTAGTGATCTATCTGAATGATTACCAATACACTCTACCAAGGTAGCATGTGCATGTTAGATGAACAATAGGGAATGGTGGTGTCTGACAGGTGGATGAGCTGATCTGAAAAGTGTCCATTCAACCTTAACAATCATGTCTACGATTCACATCCAAGCTAAAGAACAAGCCCCATGAGGATCTTTTCTAGGACCCTTGCGTTGAGTACACAAGAAACTGTAGTGAAGAGATCCTAGGGGACACTTAGAATTAGATGTCCCTTACTCCATCTCACATCAAAACCCTTAGGATTTGTGAGAAATTAATCATTACATTTCAATAATATGGCCATTAGTCTTTAGATTTAGCATTTGTTTATCCATTGCTTTATTTGGGCCTTTCACAATTTCATTTCATAGCCTTTCTAATTTGTGTCTAAAAACAGTTTGCAATTTCATTTGCAGGCTTGCATTTCATAATATATATAGCATACAACTCATAATGCATGTCATGATGGTAGATATATTGCTTCAAGTTTTCGCTGACAACTCCTCGGGCAACTAGGGGGGAATATCCACAGTTAGGACCAAACATCGAGGGCAACTGACTAGAGAGGTCAAGGTTTCAAAACCCAACTCACCTAAGCTCAAGAACCAACAACAGCGGGTTCTCCTAGCCCAGAAGGATCAAGGCTTCGACAAGTTTTGTTGCACAACTCAGAGCCGAGACACAAAACAACATGGGATCCATCATGCATAGGAGTCAGAATGGGGAAAGGATCTTCAATCTCACAAGTCTCCATCAATCTAAGTCATGGGATAAAAACCAAAGTGAATAAACTGGATGGATGGGGAAAAATGACATGGAACCAACCTAGCACTAAGGTTTACACTTTGTACAAGCATGGCATGGACAATAGTCTTCACATCGAATTTTTTGATTATTCATAACACAGGTTAGAGCAATACAAAACATATAAGCGTAGGTCACCATAATCATCCTAACATGACAAGCGTAGGTCACCATAATCATCCTAACATGACAAGCATAGGTGTTTGAGATACATCATAGAGAAAAACTAAACCAAGGAAATATATCTGATCTCACCATGTGTACATGTCTCCAACTGATAAGCCCCTCTATAACTGTGTGTACCAACTCCTGATCTGTTGCTCTGCTCTAATGAACTAGATCATCACCGAAAGCATCTCAATGATGTCCTGAATCTCAATCCTCGCACAAAAAGTCCAATGAATAAGGCTCTGGAATATTTGAAGCTATGAAGATCCATGCTAAAATCCCATGTAAAAAGTAACCCGGAATAGAATAAGAGACAGGTTTGCATGCTGCATCATGGAAGCCAAGCTGTAAATGTATATGTGATAACATCTAGCTCCAACTAGGACAAGTGCTCTAATGAAGAGAGTGCTTGAGAACCAAGAAATCTCTGGTCCGCAGCACCATTAGCAACAAGCAATCCAACATATCTAGCATTCTGCTTCCTTTCGAAACATTTACCTATTACCTACACACATGGAAGCAAGAAATACCGGAGCAGCATGTATGGGAAACAATATATTCGTAAAAATAAACTGACAGGAAAATTAATGCTAGAAGTAAAGTGCTTGAAAAGTAAATCTTAATCTAATCAATTCAAATGCAGTAAATAAACATAACAGAAAATAGTAAACAAAAGACTCATGCATCGATTAGACAGAAAGACAGACTCAACTACTGCTCATTGAGCTTATTTCATTCTACCTATTCTAACTGATAGTGAAAAGAAATCTAATTTATGGGGGGGAAGTAATGTTTAAGCAATCTCTGATTGACAGGTAATTCCAACTCCTCACCATCAAAGGTTTCTAACCAAAATGACCCTTTTCTTGCTATTCGATTGATTCTGTAAGGTGCCATCCAAATTTTCTCAAGCTTACCATGATTTCCCGGTTTTTCTTTATTCTTATCGCACAAGAGTACTACATCTCCAATCTTGAAATCTTCATTCCGAGTACTTTGGTCAAAGGTGCCCTTTATCCTTTCTTGCTCGATTACCATTTTGTCAAAAGCTTCTCTTCTCTTTTCATCCAATTCTACCAACCTATCTATCCTTGCTTGCATAGCTTCTTGGTCAATCGCACACGGATGTAACAATTCATAAACTGGTATTTGAAAATTGATGGGAAGCCTACAATCTTGGCCATATACTAATTCAAACATGGATTTTCTAGTTATCCTTTTGACTGTCGTTCTATCTGCCCATAAGGCATATTTCAACTTGCTATCCCAACTTCTTATGGTTTCTCCCACCATTCTTTTCAACAGTCTAACCAAGTTTTTGTTGCTAGACTCGGCTAAACCATTTCCTTGAGGGTAGTAATTGGAAGAGTGAGATAGAACTATGCCATGATTGAAACAAAAATTATTCATTTCTATTTTACTGAAAGCTTTGGCATTACCAGTTGTTAATTTTAAGGGGGAACCATACCTTGATATAACATTTTCTTCCAAAAATTTGATTATAACTTCAGCGGTAGCCTTCTTAGTAGGGACAACCTCAACCCAATGGGAGAAATAATCAGTGCAAGTTAAAATGTACTTAAACCCGTTGGATGAGTTTTGATCAAACGGACCCACAAAATCCATTCCCCACTACTGAAAAGGAGCTTCAACAATTATAGTGTTTAGAGGTAATGCAAGCAATCTTGGCTTTCCAAAGAAGAACTGATATTCCTGACATGACCTACCAAAATAATGAACATCCTTATACAACGTAGGCAAGTAATATCCTGCACGCATAATCTTAGCAGTTGTTGTTCTAGGTGCATAATGTCCTCCACATAACCCAGAATGCATTTCTCTTATGATAATGTTAGATTCCTCTAGATTTACATATTTAAGAATGATCCCATCAGGATTCTTCCATCCTAAACCAATTCGTGTTAGAACATACTTTGATGCTTTTAGCCTCAATGCCCTCCGTTGATGATCAACCAAGTAATCGGGACAAATTAGACTCTTTAAGTAATATATGATATCCTTATACCATTCCTGTTCAACATTTAGGTTGTCATGATTTTCTTCAATACAATTCACCGAGACCTCTTTCTCTGTTAAAATTTGCACACACCCTTTCCCTTTTATAATTTTGATAGGTTTAATTTCCAAATCGTATTCTTGAATTCGTGAAATCCAATTTCCTTGTACACCTATACCATCAAATTGGGATAACACATCCTTTACTGCCTGGTAGGGCACATAAGCTTTGATTTTGGAAAAACCAATATAAGTCCAAAAATGTTTCAAAGCTTTGACTAACGCATATGCTTGTTTCTCGGTGGTAGTGTATTTTAATTTCGCGTCTCGAAGGTTCTACTAATGAAGGCTATGGGTTGCTCGTGATTTTCGTTATTCTTTTGCAATAAAATTACTGCGATTGTATCTTCTAAGGCATATGAGTAAATCATGAATTCCTTGTTATAATCAGGGAATGCCAAGACGGGTGAAGTTGATATAGCTCTTTTCAACTTCGAGAATGAAATATCTCACTTCTGATCCCACACACTTGATATTTTTCTTTAATAAGGCATTTAGAGGTTTGGCTAATTCTGCTAGGTTTGAGATAAATTGTCGCACAAAATTTATTTTTCAAAAGAAAGATTGTAAGGACAGGACATCACGAGGAGGAGGAATAGCATTAATAGCCTAGACTCGTTCAGGGTCAATTTGGATTCCTTCTTTAGAAACAATGTGGCCCAGTAACTTTCCCTCATCAATTCCAAAAGTTGATTTCTTTAAAAGGAAATCCCAAATTTACGACATCTATCAAAAATTTCCGTAAATGCTTCACATGATCACTTCTTTCTTTAGAGAAAACTGTTAAATCATCCTAATAGATCGCAATGATTTTACCAATTGGATCACTAAACGCTTGATCCATGGCCCTTTGAAAAGTGGGCCCTGCATTTAATAACCCAAATGGCATCCGTATATATTCATTGGTTCCCCATGGAGTAGTAAATATTGTTTTTCCCCTATCTCCCTTTCTAATTTAACCCTGATTGTACCCCGAAAAACTATCCAGCATGGACAACATCCCCGCCCCTGTAACACTTTGAAGCAAATTTTCCATGTTGGGCAAAGGGTGGTTATCTTTGAGGGAAGCCTAGTTTAAGTTCCTGAAGTCTATGTAGATTCTAATCTCTCCACTCTTTTTTCTTACTGTTACAAGATTTGGCACCCAGGTTATATGCCTAACAGGACGAATGATTCCAGCACCTAACATTTTTTCAGGTTCCTTTTTTATTAGAGGGGCCAACTTGGGATTCACATTACGAAGTTTTTGCCAATAAGGTTTGGATCCTTCTTTCAGTGGTATAGTATGTCTATGATAGACGGATCATATGTCTTCAAGTCATCATACGTCCAAGAAAAAATGTCTTTATACTCACGAATAATGTTTTCAATCTCTTTTCGCTCTTTGGGAAATGCGTTCTTTCCAATCTTAAACATTTTAGGGGAAATAAGAGTTCCTATATTTATCTCAACAACCTCATCTACAGGCTCAGCTCTTCTTCCTTTATACTCGTCATGCCTATTAAAGTTCTTTTCTAAAGGGATTGACAACTTAATAGCATCCATGTCGCATAGTGACTGATTTTCCATTTGATCTTCCAAAGTGATAGTGTTGGTTTGCGGATAATCAATGCAGTGCAAAAAACAAACTATCTTAGCAGCATTGTAAAAAACTTGTCAGTGATCTTGATTATCTGAGACAGATGCCCTAAAAAGGACTTCTACCTTACATTTTCTCTCTTTCAAGTATTTCAAAGGTGCATGCAATTACAGATAAAGCATCATCAAGCGTGTTTTCCTCCTAGGGGATTGCTTTGATCGAAAAGGCATCAAACATCTCTATGGTGTCCCATACTACATTTCGATAGTTGCTAAGTCTATCATTCTTAGCAACAAACTGATTTGTTACCTGAGACCACTAAGTCTGAATCACCAATAAAACTCAAACATTTAATCTTCATGTCTCTAGCAAGTTCTAGTCCCAGGAGAAATGCTTCATATTTAGCCACATTATTAGTGCAATCGAATTCCAACCGAAAAGAATGAACGGTCTCTTCTCCTGTAGGTGAAATCAAAACGATGCTAGCCCCGACACCATGTATGGATTTAGCCCCATCAAAACGCATCTTCCAAATATCACTGGGGGGGAAAGGATGTGGTCTAGCTTCTTCCAAATAATTTGCTAAGACCATAAAATTTCCAACATCCATAGCCCGCATAACATCATCGAACAGGCGGTCAGGGGTAGCGTGTTCTATCATAGATGTCTCATTCATCAATTTGATAGGCAGTTTCACTAATAGGGATTGTTGCATATGTGAGGTCTAACTGAATGTTACCTCCTAATTTTGCTTCCCATTCCCTAGACAAAAACATACCCCAAACATCAGGAATGTCGATGACCAAACCATTCATAGCTATTTCGACATCCGGATAAGCTGCTAATTTCATCTTCAAATTTTCAATCACCCCCTTACACTCTATAGGTCGCGAATCCATGCCACACATTTCCAAATCTTCGGGTCATGGTTAACTCAAGTTGGTTCATGACCTTATATGGCATCACATTTACTTCTACTCCAGAATCTAGCATACAGTTATGGAGGATCAACTGGTTTATTTCTAAGGCCACATAAAAAGGGGGATATGTGTCTCCTTTATTCATCACACTTTGAATCATAACAAGGGGATCCTTTGTTATCTTAGGCATTTTCTTTGGTATCCTTGTCTTAGGTTGGATTCCTAAACATTTTACAGTTTTGCTGCTTATTGATGGAACTTTTAAAAGCTCTTGCAATGACACAGGCATGTTAAGCTTATTTAAGAAATGAGACATCGATGTTCAAACTGAAGCGGTTTGTTTTATCCTTGTTTTCTACTTTTAAACCCAAAAATTCCATGACTAGAGCCTTGATGAAAGGGATTTTTACCAACTTCTTCAAAGATTTGAGACCATTCAATTAGATAATTTGGTAGCAAGGTCTATCTTGATTGGCTCTTGGGATACCAATTTGTCTTGAGGAGGATCTCTTTTCAATAATTTAGCGTTCGGTGGTGGTTTCCACATATTCCCTTTAATAGCAGTAGGTTTGGGAGTTGGGGGAGTTATGATGTCTTTCTTAAGAGGTGCCACTACCTTCTTTGCTTGCCTAGTTGATTGCTGAATGCTCCATTTGACTTTTGGTTCTTGTTAACGGAGTGCTTTCATTACAATTAGGAAAACTACTTGTTGGTGGCTTCCTAAGTCTGTTAGACGTATTATCACTCTTCTTAGGGATATCTTTAGATTGAGACCAAGTGATTGTGTAACTACTATTTCCAACTTCTTTAACCCTATGAGGTTTTGTTTCTTCATACGGGATTTGGGGACGATCAAATTCTAAATAATCCTCTTTACATTACTGCGCTAAAAGAGCGAAAGTCGAAACCATTTCACTCATTGCAGCTGTGAGATTTTTAGGAAGTACAGAGTGAGAATAGAATTCGTCATAGAAGGCAATGTCTTCTAACACGAGATTTTGAAAGTTATAATCGTGGGTAGGTCCCTCAAGGGAGTCAAGTTGAGGTGAACGAATTGTCATGTTCACCAAAATAAAATGTTGTAGGAGAGATAGAAATAATATAGTGACCGTGTTAAATTAAGTAATTGAAATATGATCACTGGATCTAAAATCAGATGTGATATGAATGATTGTAAAAGTAAACGCATTCAAAGACACCAGACACTAGAGGTACGTAAAATGAACCAACGTAAGCCTCTACCTCCCGGGCAATGGCGCCAAAAATGTTATCACAGATCTTGTAGTTGCCCCAATAGATAAATCCTACACAGGATGACACAGGGAATTGGCAACCAAAGCTATGACCTACGAAAACCCTAACCCCCAAAAGATGGATGGTTGTCACGTCGGTTAGGGATTCCTTCACTTTATCCCACTGAATGCCTGAGTGACAATGGGGGAGACCCGATCTTGTCCTTAAAGGACAGATCTACAGCTAATCACCAGATCAAGCCCAGAATTGTGAATACGTAAGGAGAGAACTGGAAACCCTAGATTTAAAGAATAAGCCACGGTTTAAGGAATATTCGAGTATGGGTGTTTACGGAATGTGAAAATGTTACTTGAAACGATTTAGATCAATTGCTTAAGCAATTTAAACAGATCTAGGGTTGGTGTGTTCGTTTAGATAATCAGACCTTGGACCCTGGGGGATTTAATCAAAAATGTGGGAAATGCCCGGGACGAGATTGATTTAATAAGATTAAGGCTTCAACACACCAAATTGGGTCAAATGATTGGAAATCAAAACTACCCAACTGAAAACCGGAACCAAAATAGAGGGAATTGACCAGCATGCAAAGAGGGGTGTTTTGTCCCAAACTGGGATCAATGCTTGGAGGTGGGCAAAGGAGTCCACGCTTGACGTTTTTAAGGGAGAGGGTTTTTTTATACGCCACACAAAACCCAGATCGCCAAATTTGCTAATTCTTGGTGCAAACGGGTCCGGTGATTTTCCTACTACTAAATGAGGGTATTTTCAATGCAAGAAATGATGGACAATGCATGCAAAAAATAAAACAAGGAGAAATTACCTGTGAAACATACCTGGATTTTGTAGAATGCCTATGAAATGATGAAGAATGCCACTTTCCGGATAAAATGAATGTTTTCGGAGTAGATCCTGACAGAGTTGAGCTTCAGCCAATCACCCTAGCGCCACCTTCTACCTGCCAAACCAAAGAAAACCAAATAGTAAGGAAAATGAACGAGATCTGCAAGATAAAGAAAGGAAAAGGCAGTAAAAGTTCTTAAGAAAGAGTTACTCCCTGAACCGGACACCCGAGAGCAGAGATGGGGCGAGTTTACCCACAGTTGTGTCCTCCCTAGCACACCTCTCAACCTGCAGAAAAATGGGTAAAAGAAAAATACAAGATATATCCCGAACGACGCTAGAAGATTAGCAATGTCAATCATCAAAACATCAGATCAATTCCACAAAGTACACAGAAGTAATCCCAGACAAATTCTCTTTATTCAAATTCTGGTGGCAATGCTCATGCATTACAATGTGGGGGGGGGTCACTTGTCTTAAATAGTTTTAGAGAGATATAAACTCTAACTTTCTTTTTCATCCAACGGTTGAGATTAGAAAATCATCAACGGTGGAGATCAACAATACATAACTCATCACATGGATCAAGTGACCGAGTCAACAAAGCGGGCACACTTTGCTCAAGGATGCCTATCCTAAGTCAAACTCAAAATATAACAAAGTGTGATACAATAATACACTAAGGGGGTCACTTAGGGGCTTAATTCACCCTAGGCCCTTTTACAACTTCAAATCATATGATATAACAATGAAATACATCAATAGTCAATCAGAGGGGGCGCACCTTGGCGAGTTTTTCTCACTGGCCGAGCCATAATAAAATAGTTCAGACATCTGCTTACTGAAAACTGTTGAAGGACTGTCTGAGATGCTGAGAAACATCATCTGCCAAAATTCCAAGCCATTTCCTTAACCCAAGAGGCCAAAACGATTTTTTCAGTGATTTACTAGTTCATTTTTTATTGGTACAATCTCTGGAAACGGATAAATCCACCATAACCCTATCCAAAGTGCAAACTAGGGAAAACTGACTACTCTAGATGATCTGGTGACATAGAAGAATGATATAAGTGACTACTCATACCCCCTAGAACACTGCTTTTCTCTAGGAAAACCAATCATGCTGCCATATGGAATAAGATTTGATCATTTGACCAATGATTAAGTGATAATAATCATTTTTCTGGAGAACCGAGGCCAAACTCTCAAAACTGAAGCCGCGGTATTAGTCCTGGGCATGTCTGGAACAAATATAGACCATGTTGTATTTTTGAGTCACTGCCTTGGGCACCATGATTAACATGGTCAACTAGGCTAACCAGGTCAAAGTACCCAAAATCAAGGTGAGATACTATGCCAGTATGATCCTGCAACCATCCAAGGTAAGAAATGCTCCAATGGTGTATATCAAAACCAAACTTGAATCAGTTATTCATAATCATGGCGACCAATAATAATAATAATAATAATAAAATGTACCTTTGCTTCTGTAAAATATTAGAATCTTCTTGAAGTCTGCTTGTTCATGCCATACTTATAAAGTGTAAAAGTTATGCTACAGATGGGTGAGGATGGAAGAACAAGGTTAAGGCAAGGGGACATGACTTTTGGTTGCGTTTGACTCAGTGATCTATCTGAATGATAACCAATACACTCTACCAAGGTGACATATGCATGTTAGATGAACAATAGGGAATGGTGGTGTCTCACAGGTGGATGAGCTGATCTGAAAAGTGCCCATTCAACCTTAACAATCATGTCTACGACTCGCATCCAAGCTAAAGAACAAGCTCTTGGAGGATCTTTTCTAGGACCCTTGCGTTGAGTACACAAGAAACTGTAGTGAAGAGATCCTAGGTGACACTTATAATTAGTTGTCCCTTACTCCATCTCACATCAAAACCCTTAGGCTCCATGAGGAATTAATGATTACATTTCAATAATATGGCCAGCAGTCTTTAGATTTAGCATTTGTTTATCCACTGCTTTATTTGGGCCTTTCACAATTTCATTTCATGGGCTCTCTAATTTGTGTCTAAAGACACAGTTTGCAATTTCATTTGCAGGCTTGCATTCATAATATATATAGCATACAACTCATAATTCATGTAATGATGGTAGACATATTGCTTCAAGTTTTAGCTGACAACTCCTTGGGCAACTAGGGGGGAATATCCATAGTTAGGACCAAACATCAGGGGCAACCGACTAGAGAGGTCAAGGCTTCAAAACCCAACTCACCTAAGCTCGGGAACCAACATTAGCGGGTTCTCCTGGCCCAGAAGGATCAAGGCTTTGGCAAGTTTTGTTGCACAACCCAGAGCCGAGACACAAAACAACATGGGATCCATCATGCATAGGGGTCAGAATGGGGAAAAGATCTTCAATCTCACAAGCCTCCATCAGTCTAAATCATGGGATAAAAACCAAAGTGAATGAACTGGATGGATGGGGACAAATGTCATGGAACCAACCTAGCACTAAGGTTTATACTTTGTTCAAGCATGGCATGGGCAACAGTCTTCACATCGACTTCTTTGATTATTCATAACACAGGTTAGAGCAATACAAAACATATAAGCATAGGTCACCATAATCATCCTAACATGACAAGCATAGTTGTTTGAGATACATCATAGAGCGAAACTAAACCAAGGAAATATACTTGATCTCACCATGTATACCTGTCTCCAACTGTGTGTACCAACTCCTCTATAAGCCCCTCTATAACTGTGTGTACCAACTCCTGATCTGTTTCTCTGCTCTAATGAACTAGATCATCACCGAAAGCATCTCCATGGAGTTTTGAATCTGGCAAGGAAAGTCTAATGAATAAGGCTCTGGAATGGCTGAAGCTGTGAAGATCCATGCTAAAACCCCATGTAAAAAGTAGCCAGGAATAGAATAAGAGATAGATCTGCATGCTGCATCATGGAAGCCAAGTTGTAAATGTATATGCGATAACAGATAGTTTTGAGATTTGGAAGGAATCAAATTGGAAAGTATTGAGATGGGAAATGAATATAATAGTATATTTGAAAAAAATATATAAAGATAAAAGGGGAGTAATTAGAATAAAACAATAAAAATTAGAAATAATAAGAAGTAAAAAAGGGATTAGATAAGGAGTTAAAGTGGGAGATAAAATAAGATGGAATGGTAGTAAAAACCTAGAGAAATAAAATAGGTTGCCAGAAATGAAGGATTAGAGTGAACCAATTAGGTGCAAATTAGGAAAAATAAACAGAAAGATAGTGTCTAGGAACATATTAGTGATAAGGGTGGTTGAGATGATGGATCAATGGTTTCCAAGAATGGCTTAGTTTATAGCCATCCTCTCGATTGAAGTTATTAGGATGCTTTTCGATTTCTAAAGCTTCCCTAATAAGTCTAGAGGAGTACTGAGTTGTAGAAGCCAAAATTTTGGTTTGATCAAAGAAAATATGGTGTTTGAAATTAAAAGAATGTTTTGCGATAGAGGATTTGTTTAAGCGATTGTGATTAGTATCCAACAATGTGTTCTTTAAGACGTGTTTGCATGTATCTACTTGTTTGTCCTATGTAGGTTTTTCCACAAAAACGGGGAATTTGGTAAATGCCTTGAGATAGAAAGGGGTTAGATTTATCTTTTACGCTTTTGAATAAATGTTTGAGGGTTTTATGGGGTTTAAATATTGTTTTGATGTCCTTAAGTAGAAGTTTAGAGATATGGTCAGTGACACCATGTATATGAGGAAGAGAGATGATTGATTGGCCAGGTGGAGAAGGTTTAGGGGGTTTGGAAGTCGGATGTAAGACCTGCTGAAAAGTTTTGTTTATGAGGTGTCGAGGGTAGCCTTTAGCCATAAGGGACTTGGTAAGGTGGGATTTTTACTGGTTAAGATGTTGAGGGTTAGAAATTTGAATAGCTTTGGTCATTAGAGTTTTGTGAATAACAGATTTTAGAGAGGGATGGTGATTGGATTGGGCATGAAGATATCAATCAATGTGGGTCTTTTTTCGATACACTTAATGAGAGAGTGAGCCATCATATTATCAGGTAACAAGGAAATCAAGAAAAGGCAGAGAATCGTTTTGTTGGATTTCCATTGGGAATTGGATATGAGAGACATTGTTTAAATGATTTTGAAAGTTGTCAAGGGATGTGCGACCATGGGGCCAAATGACAAAGGTATCATCTACAAACCTAAACCAACATTTAAGTTTGAGGGGGGCAGAATTGAGAGCTAGGATTTCAAAGTGTTCCATGAATATGTTGGCAACGACAGGGGATAGACAAGATCCCATGACAAAACCTTTAGTTTCTTCATAGAACTTTTCTTTGAAACAAAAAAAAAGTAGAGGTAAGGCAAATCTTTATGAGATGCAAGGTTTCTTCCTCAACTAATTTGGGAATAATATCAAGGGCTTCAAGGACTAGTCTTCGAGGTGGAAGTCACGAATTTTCTTAATAAAGTCAAAGGAGTCCTTAATAAATGATTGAGTTAGACATGTGAAAGGTTTGAGCATAAAGTTAAAAAATCTCATTAATAAGAAAGAAGAAAGATAATTATTTAGTTAGTATTCCATACATAAAAAGCATAGTTTCCTGGGAACCGCTCCTGGGATTTTGGTAACCCGTAGCCTATGTTTCACTATTCCTACGAGCTTGGGAGCGGGTATAAAACGCCTCCTTTTTGTTGGGAGATTCTCTGAGAGCTTGGAAACTTGCTTTAGTCGCTCCCATTTTTGGGGAGCTACCATGTGGAGCTTGTTGTCACCTAATTTGCACTTCAGGTCACAGGGTAAAAATCTTGAGTTAAACCTGTGAAAGGTTTGAGCATAGAGTTAAAAACGTTTATTAATAAGAAAGAAGAAAGATAATTATTTAGTTATTATTCCATACATAAAAAGCATAGTTTCCTAGGAACTGCTCCTAGGATTTTGGTAACTCGTAGCCTATGTTTCCCTGCCCCTACAAGCTTGGAAGCTGGTTTAAACGTCCCCTTTTTGTTGGGAGCTTCTC
The DNA here is from genome assembly GCA_001517045.1 of Pseudotsuga menziesii. Classification (NCBI taxonomy): domain Eukaryota; kingdom Viridiplantae; phylum Streptophyta; class Pinopsida; order Pinales; family Pinaceae; genus Pseudotsuga; species Pseudotsuga menziesii. Next base: position 142,474 of record LPNX010810367.1, on the reverse strand, counting down.
TAATAGCTTGGGAACGTTTTGGGAACTTGCTTTAGTTGCTCCTTTTTGGGGGGAGCTACCATGTGGAGCTTCTTATCACCTAATTTGCACCTCAGGTCACATGGCAGAAATCTTCAAGCCACTGGGTGCGACCTTGGGGGAAAGCCAGAGTCAAGTATTGTCACTTGATCTTGACTCCGCTGTCTAGGTTAAATCCTAGCGAAGCCAAGGGGGGTGGTCCCTAAATAAAGAAAACTAAAGTTGTTAATCTAAGAAAGAAAAAGCAACCATTATAGGAGTTAATTGATTTAATCACAATAACAATATAAAAGAAAATATTTCAACAGCATATAATGTATTTCATCATCATTTAACATAAAGCAAAAACTTTGAGCAAGATAATAAGCAAATAAAGACCAGTGCCCATAGTGAATATGATGTTGTAAAGTGTAAGGTGATGTTGTGTCGGGAAAGTATTGCAATTGTCTTTTTTGCAAATTTTAATCATTATTAGTGAGTGGATTAAGGATTAGTTCATTCTTTGTTTCGCCCACTAAAACTCACCTTCTTGAACTAGGCGCAAGAGCAGCTTTACCAAGTGTCCAACGAGGAGAGGATGAACCTCATTAAAGAGTATCCCCCTGACTCTATGGTAGTCACTCTCTGCGAACTCCGAAGTTCTCAAAGATTAGTTTTATGTGGATTGTCCAATTAGACTAGACATTCTAATCCCTTTTTGATGTGACCAACTGATCAGACGAGCTGCAAAGGTCCAGAGCATACAAGGAAAAGAGTCTTGATTCATTTTAGAATTAACAACTTGTGGAGTTGCTTAACTAATCTACATTACAAATTTCTTTTCCAAGCACTACGTACTTAGGCAAGCCCTTTCAACTAGTACTGTACTTCAGTGTTACCAACATCGGCGATAAATCGGCCGATTTCCGATAAATCGCGATTTTTTCGCCGCGTCGAGGTTTACCTAAAACATCGCCGAAAAAATTGCCCCCGATTTTTTCCGAGAAATCATCGATTTTTTGCCAAGAAATCGCGGGTCGATGGAAAAAATCGCCGCGCACGGACAGGGCC
>LPNX010810367.1:123395-141301 GCA_001517045.1 Pseudotsuga menziesii | reverse complement strand
AAGTATCAAGATTCAAGCTTCATTTTGTCCATAATAACTCCATATACAAGATGCCAAAGGCTTTGGATCCATTTTGGGAGTGGGGCTCACCTATTGACCCAGTTAATCAACAAATTCTCACTTGCAATCTATGTGGAAAAAGAATGACAAGTGGGATAAGTAGGCTGAAATACCACCTTGCACAAATAGCAGGGCATGATGTGGGTCCTTGCAAAGAAACAACTCCGGAAATCATTGCAAAGGCCACACAAGCGATTGAGGGCACTGGGATAAGGAAACAATACAAGGAGGCTGTGAGGAATCAACTTGCTTCAAGATCCGGGTCCGCAGCAGGAGGAGGGGCTAGTGGGACAAGCCCAGATACCGATACCCACTCCACATAGCAGTCCACATTGCCTTTCATGGTATCTTCAAGATGCAACCCTGGTGGACAACCTTCTATAAGGTCCATGGTGAAAGTAAAGGAAAAAGCAGACGCACACAAACTTATTGGTCAATGCTTGTTATGGGGTGCTATTCCATTTAACTTTGCAAAGAACCCATTTTATGTGTCCATGTTTGAGGCGGCTGCTATAGTTGGAGCGGGGTTCAAGCCCCCTAGTTATGAGGAGTTGAGAGGGCCCATCCTTCAAGATGAAAAGGCTAATTGCACTCGTAGATTGGAGGAGCTTCAAAGATCATGGGACTTAACAGGATGCAGTATGATGTCGGATGGTTGGACCGATATGAGGGGTAGGACACTTCTCAACTTCTTGGTTCATTGCCCCAGGGGGACTATGTTCATGAGATCTGTGGATGCATCTGCACATGTCAAAGATGCGGTTTTACTATGTGGCTTGTTGGATGAGTTCATCCAAGAGATTGGGCCGCAGCATGTTGTCCAAGTGATAACGGACAACGCTGCGAACTATGTGGCTGCTGGTAGGATGCTCATGGCCAGGTATCCTACACTATTCTGGACTCCTTGTGCCGCCCATTGCCTTGATTTGATCTTAGAGGATTTAGGCAAGATTGATTGGATCAAGGATACTATTGATTCAGCACGGAGCATCACAAAATTCATATATAACCATGTAGCAGTGCTTAGCTTGATGAGAAAGTTCACAAGTGACAAAGAGTTGGTGCGTCCTACCATCACACGCTTTGCCACTAGCTTTATTTCTCTTCAATCACTCTTGAATTCTATGTGGGACTTGCAGGCGATGTTCTTTTCACCAGAGTGGCGTGCTTTATCATTTAGCACTAGACCAGAGGGGCAAGCCACATTCAGGCTAGTTGCATATGATGAGAGTTTTTGGGGTGCGGTGAAGGAGGTGTGCACCATCACCGAACCTTTGGTAAGGGTTCTCCGCTTGGTTGATGGAGAGAAGCCCGCAATGGGCTACCTATATGAGGCCATGGATAGGGCCAAAGAATCCATCCGTGCTTATTATGAGGACAAGGGAGATCAGGGGCAGGAGAGACAACATACGATATGGGCAGTGATTGATGCGCGATGGAACCACACACTCCATCACCCCATTCATGCTTCAGGGCTATATCTCAACCCTTCGTATGCTTACTCCTATGGCTTTAGATTTGATGGAGAGGTTATGTCTGGATTCTATGAGTGTGTCCAAAGGATGGTACCCGATGCAGCTGAGCGTACACAGCTTTCCCAAGAGTTGGAAATGTATAAGAGAGCTACAGGATTATTTGGGTTTGATATAGCAATAAATGATAGGACCAACCTGATGCCAAGTAAGCTTCACCTAGTTTCAAACTTTCAACTTTAAAGTTTAAATTTAAAATTTCATTTTCTCTTTCTAATTCTTTGTTTTAAATTTTATTTTCCGTTTCTCATGTTTATTTTATTCATAATTTCATTGTAGATACTTGGTGGGAGAACTATGGTGGTTGTGTACCTATTCTACAGAGGCTTGCCATTCGAGTGCTCAGCCAGACATGTAGCTCTTCTGGTTGCGAGCGCAACTGGAGTGTATTTGAAAAAGTACACTCCAAAAAGCGCAACAGGTTAGAGAATTTCAAATTTTCAAATTCATTATATAATATAAATTATTAAATTCTAATTTATAGATTTATGCCACTTTAATATTTAATATTTATGATCTTCCTCCAGGTTGGATACTCAGCGCCTTAATGATTTGGTCTACGTCCACTACAATCTCAGGTTGTGGGTGAAGCAGTATCAGAGAAAAGTTGATGCGAAGGCCATTTCATTGGATGAGATTGACACCACCGCTGCATGGAGGGCAGAGTGTGAGGAGCCTGTTATGGAGGTAGCCCCTGATTGGCTAGAGGATGATCATGCTACTGATAGTGATCATGGTGAGACTCATACAGTCTCAAAGGATTTGGATGAGCATGTTCCAGTTCCAGAGGAGTTTCACACCGATTCTGGGAGTGTGCCACAGTCAGAGCTAGAGGGAGATAGACCTGGTGGTAGCACAGGCACTAGTACTGGTAGAGGAGCAGGAGCTGCAGGACTACCTCCTCAACCTTCTCATTCTTCAAGACATCAGTTTCGGCCACCTTCTCCAGTTTCTAGAGGATGTCATTTTGCAGGGTCTTCTTTTAGAGGACGTCAGAGTCCAGTACGAGACCCACAAGCCTCAAGGGAACCTACTTCTAGTTCTAGAGGAAAGGCCATTTGCACAGCGATTACCTTTTCCCGTAAAAGGGGTAGAGGGAATCAATAGTTTATTTACTTTACTTCATTGTAGATGACTCGTGAGTCATGATGATGATCATGAGATACATTTGTTATATTTTTTATGACTTAGATGCAAGGACATGATCCATTTTGTATGTGTGATGTATCTCGATTCTCTAGACATCTTATATATCTTATATATCAGTTTTCTTTCCATATTCATGTAGCAATGTGTTTATTTGATGTTATTGTTGCTTTAGATGTTTAAAAAATTGAAAAAAATTGAATATTTTTCTATTTTTTAAGTTTGTCGATTTTTTCCCGATGTTTGCTAATGTTTTGCCGAGATATCCCGAAACGATGTTTCCTAGACCCTGCCGATTTTTTCGCCACGCCGATGTTTGCAACACTGCTGTACTTCGAGAAAGCGTAGTATTTCTTTATTTGTTGCAAACAAAACAAATTATTAGAAAAAGTAAGCTAATTGATCTAATCTAATGTTAATTTTTAGACCAAAAACTAACACAAGGAAACAAAAAACAATCACACCAAACAAGAAACCACTCTGAGTCCCCCTAGGAAGATGGGGTGTGGGCACTAGGTAGCCCACTTGTTATCTTTATTATGACTTGTTATAATTCTATTTTTGGGGAATGTGTGTGGTCCTTTGTAGAATAGGACCTCTAAGCTTACAAGTTCTATGAAAGATTATGATCAAATTCTAAAGGTATAAGAAGGTATGAGACCTTTGGTTATCTGAATCTTCAAAATTTGAGCAATGTCCCTTTCTACCTATTTGACAAAAACTAAACAAAAAACAAGAATTAGTAAAAGATGCCCCAAAACACTTTAAGAGTGTCTTTGGGACAACACTAAAAAAAATTAAATTTGTCTAAGTTAAACTAAACTATAACTAACAAATTAACTAAGCAAGACAAGCTAAAAAGCTTGCCTCCTTAGTGAATTTGGGGCGGAAAATGAATGACTCTAGATTAGCCTGATATAACTTTTAAAGCTTAAAACAAATTACTCTTTCAATCCTTTAGATCTTAATGAAATGGACTTGCAAAAGAGAATTTGTTCTTACTAGATCTAGATTTAAATTTGAAAGCCTTATAAACCACTAAGATCTAATAACAAATCAGATCTACTTATGTTTGAACAAGTAGCTATATATCTGAAATAGAACCCAAACTAGTAACCAAGAAATTTGAAAATTGGAGATAAGAAGGTTGAAGAAAGTAAGCCCTTGAAGTTGAGCAATGGGGTCCTCATAGCGGAGATCAGAGGGACTATTTCTTCTCAAAATTCATTTGAATAAATGAGGATGTTAACATGCTCCACATGCTCTCCAAATTAGATAACCTGCAATCTCACACAAACTTGCAACAGAAGGGTTAAAGCCAACCTGGTGTAAACTACAAGAGAGCTTCAGAATACATGCATTTAAACTAAAATAGCATGTTCATCTAAGATATCTATTGCAATTTAACAGTAATGTAATAGATGCATCAATCATACTACTTTACCTTACTGGGAAACAATTCCCCTTTCAAAAGCTGGATATTAACCAAACAATCAAATGTGAGCATGTAATAGACTCAAATTACCTCATATATTCTTAAGAACATTCACATCCACACACAGGAAGAGCCTCACCGTGATTTTCCTCCAAAGCCTTTATTTTGTAACAAAAATACTTTACCAAGATTACAAAGCAAATTAGCAAATGTTCCACCTTCTCATGCCAAATGAGGCCAAAAGGCCTTGCTTAAATAGAAAACTAAGAGAGGAGGCCGCATTCCTTAACTGGATGACGGGTTTGAGTGAAGAAGAGTGAATTGCAGGTGGACTTGAGTGATTTGGGGGAGTTGGGCGCCACCTCTCACAAGGTAGGCAGCCCACTCCCTCTCTTGTGCCACCTCTACCACATGAAGTGTGCCTCTCATGAGAGAATGTGCCCTCTCTTCGACCATATGTGTAATATACCCCAATTAATAACTAGGAATATTAAGTCCAAATTTTCAACGGAAATTATGTTGATTTTCAACTTTATCCCAACAGTGGCTTATGAAGGCTTATGAGATGTTCTAATTCAACAACAAATGAATACACACACACACATATATATATATATATAAAACTTCGGATTTGAATTAAGATGTGCAGCCCATAAAATACACTTGGAACCCACTGTATTATGCCAAATTAGATATGATATAAAGTTTTGGTGGTTGGTTATTAATTCTGGTTCATGACTTGCTTCAAACACTTTGTATGCAATCCTTTTGTCATTAATATTGAAGCATTGAAGTACCAAACGTATCGCTTAATTCAAAGGAAGAGTTATTGGCTCAATGTAGCAGCATGAATGACATATATTTCAGATTTAAAGACACATGAACATCTCCATAAACATCAACTCGAATCTAAAAAGACTAGATCGAGTTTCACTACAGAGATTGTCTTGATTTCCAACTCTTTCCAAACACCTCCTAAACAACTCGAATTCACGCAAACAGCCCCAACTTCATTTAAACACACCTAAACCAAACCAAACAGCTCACTAACAAACACTAGAGGACTTTTATGAAAGTGTTACACACATAATCTTATGTTGCACAAACACATTAATAGATCTACACATAGATCAACGAGCCTTTGAATATTGAACACAATAGGAAGGAAATCACTGTGAATCTTTATTATGAAATGGATGATAACAGTGAGGGCAATGATGGCTGCTATAACAGCTGCAAATATTGAGAGATGTGCTACAGAAGGTTGAGAGATGGATTCCAGTATTTAACAGAGAAAGAGGGGAGAATTAAGGTTTCAAATGAAAGATCTGCTCCAACAATTGCGCCCACCATAGGCAAGATTCAGCTCCAACTTGCAGATCTACCTTTCCCAGTGCACCTTCCACCAAATATGAATGAAACACAACCAATAGAACAACATAGCAAAGTTTAGGACAATCACTAGTGTGCACCTCTACTAGAAGAAGAATTTCGAAATAGAACTCCAATTCATGAATCCGAGAAAATGTCCATATCTTGGGCAAACGGAAACCTTTTTTGATAAAACAAAAAGTGCTCCCAACTGGAAACGATACTCTGAACACAAAGGAATAGGTCTTGCAACCCAAAAATGCACGGAAATGTCAGAACCAAAAGATCCATTTCGGCCTCTCCAACACCAATTCAATATTTAGAACACCCACAGCAATAGAACTTCCGAAATTCAAACAAACACTAAACAATTCCAAACAACCCCAAACACCATCAAACCTGCACGAATGCAACCCAGAATAGTGTCAAAACCTCTAACCTGCAAATAAACACTCAATACATTCATATCTACGAAGTTCTGTAGAGAAATCTGTATGATTCCTCCTCTAACAATCACCAACAATGAAGCACAATGAAGAGATCTGGATGATCTCTCCTCTCACACTAACTAGGGTGGAATCTTTCAACACCAAAACCAATCACAAATGCAAGGGGCACATCTCCCAAGCTTGAAAGCCACAAGAGCTCTCCAATGCAAAATAAAATTCTCCAAAACTTCCCACACATGAGCCCTCACCCTTCTTTTATAACTCTTCATTCATTTTTTTCCCTCATAAAGTTCTCTCAAAAATATTAATAAAATATTAATAAAGATGATTTTCATGAGAGAATAACTCCGTCCACATCCTTCTCAAATTCTCTCTCAAAAATAATTAAGAAATTCATTTTTAGGAGAGAATAATCCTCTATGACCCTTCATCTCTCTTCAATTGTTATTTTGGGCTAGGAGGGGAGTTACAATGAGATTCCTCATGCCTTGGAATGTCCACCATCCCCAAGTTCAACCTCCTTGGCTTTCTTGGTCAACTGGGACTTACATTTGTCCTTATCATCACCACCTTGAGATTCTCACCCACAAGTATGCCCTCCTTTGCTATTTTTAGCTCGGGGGAGTTACAACTCTTGAGATGTCTTCATTATGATATTGCTTCCACCTTGGATGGGAGTTACACCTCATGGGTGACCCACTTATCCTCTAATGCGCCCTCCTTAGCTGATTTGGACCATTGCCACCTCATTTATGATTTTTTTGGCCAATTTACTATACAAATTTATTACCCAACTGTTAGAATATTAAAATCCCACTTCATACTTAGGATATAAGCTATTAGTCATCTTTGATAAATTTCTTAGGTGTTGACTAAGTAGTTGGCCAACTTTTTCCACCTTTGGCCCACATTTGCCATCATTATCCATAGGGGCACACTTAAAAAAGATTCTGGATAAGATCATGTCTGCTTTTTAGATTGTCCAGGAATAGTAAGAGCGCTTTCCTGCCTTAGACTGTTTTTGTCCTGTTTTTCCTGCTTTTCAGTGGATGAAGATAAAGCTAGTAACTTGGCAACTGTCTTCTTTTTTGGCCAACACATCCTCCATGTTTTTCTCTCCAAGAGCCATGATTTAATTGTTTTTCCATCACTCATTAGCTATCATATCTGACTTAGCTAATTCATGAGTTCCTTGACTGATTTGGAAAGTGATTTTGACACCATGGGGGGTTTCTTGCATAGTTAGTAAGCCTGCTTTTTTGAGCTATTCGAATTGCCTATTTTTCATTCAATTTTCTCTCTTGAGAGTGTATTAATATTGTACATAAATAATTATTCATTCATGCAATGGAATTTTATCCACTTAAGCATATTTTCCTTGTGTCTGCTTAATACTTTCTTCACAATTCTTCTATCTTTCTATAATAGTAAAATTCTCATAGTGAAACCTTGATATGCAATCTAGACCACCTATGTGAATTCTAACATGGTATCAGAGTGCAGGCTCATTGACCAAAGGAGCTCACAGTGATTCTAATAAGATTTCCAAGTTTTTGTTGGCCCACATTTGCCATCATTATCCATAGGGGCGCACTTAGAAAGATTCTGGATAAGATCCTGTCTGCTTTTTAGACTGCCCAAGAATAGTAAGAGTTCCTTCCTGCCTTAGAATGCTTTTTTCCTGCTTTTTCTGCTTTTCAGTGGATGAGGATAATAGTATCTTGGCATGTGTCTTCTTTTTTGGCCAACACATCCTCCATGTTTTTCTCTTCAAAAGCCATGATTTAATTGCGTTTCCATCACTCATTAGCTGCCAAGAGCATCTTTGCTCGTGTCTGTTAATACTTTCTTCACAATTCTTCTATCTTTCTGTAACAATAGAATTCTCTTAGTGAAATCTTGATATGCAATCTAGATCACCTATGTGAATTATAACACCAGCATCACCCCTTCTAATTTACAAAGTGGCTATAGGCCAATAATTCCCAACTTAATTATCTTCCACTCGAACCTATGGGAACTAAATTGGGGACATTACCATATGCACCACCTTAAAGGAATCTTCAACCACTAAATCAATCAAGAGATTGGCTTCTTGGTTAACTCAGATTTGACTGCAAATCACCGGAGACAAGTCCCAAACAAATTTCCTTGATTGTGGGATGCTGATTTTTTACTATATTATGTCTTTTTTGGCCATTTATTTGATCTTTTTGGCCTTTTATTTGATCTTTTTGGCCTGCCCCGCCCCGAAACTCCAAAACTTTGTCAAGACTTGTGGGTGTCCTGCCTGAAACTCCAAAACTTTCCCGGGATATTTTCGAATTTTCTTAACCTACATTTTAAAAAATAAAAAATGAAAAGAGAGTTTGATTAAATAAATCATTAAAAAATACTTATATATTAAAATTTAAAATTTAAAACATAAAAAAAAATATTAAAAATTAAAACTAAATCTAATTTCTAACCTAATCCTAAGCTATCAAGATCAACTCTTTCATATTTATTTATGATTTCATTTGGCATTACAAACTTACAAAGCTATCGAGATCAATTCACTAATTTCTAACTTGATCCTAAGCTATCGAGATCAATTCACTAATTTGCATGATATGGTTTGCTATTGTTGGGATTTGTATTTTTCATATTTTAGTATTTTTAAATAAAATTATCGCGTCCCGATGTCTCGTCGTCCCCGTGAATTTCTCTCAAATTTGGGGATGGTCTCCACATGTCCCGAATGTGCGCCTCCCCGCTCCCACGTCCCGGAACCTTGGGGGAACATTGTGAAAAACTCATAAATTATGTGTTGTTGAAAAGAAACACATAATTAACAAGGGAAAAACACTCTGGAGTAATGCATTGATGTCTAAGTCCTAGGAAATCCAGGTCTGTTACATAAAGTCATACTGCTACGTCAACTCATTACAATTTCCCCAAGGGGTATGAACATGCAATTTTTGAAAATGGCCAAAATTGGCCTACATGGACTTCTGAACACGGATAATGAACAAGAGATTTGTTCAATCTTCGGTAGCTCAACTGTGAATTCAGCTAAGTGCAACTTAGGGGGTAACAGAGGCCAAAATAATAAGAGAAGTGTCGAAAATCGATTGAATGGTTGTTGTTTATTGTGCCAAGAAATCATCAATTGAATCTATATCAATAATGTCATTTTTAAAATTTTCAAGGTTATATAAATTAAGAGGGTTCACACCTCTAAAATGTTTAGATCCATTCACTCAAAATATAAGTTGTTAGTGTATTTAAATGAATAAACATGGATCTTTCTACAATACTAAGATATTGAACAACTTTAATTCATATCTCAAATGTTTATAGCTGGCTTACGTTATTCAATTAATTGATATAGCAATTTAGGATCATAAACCGTATCAAACTCAAAATACCAAAGACTTCGAAAACCCATTCTAGAAACTTGTGCAACATAGATTAAAAAAATATAATAAAATAATGTATCGTGAAAAAGACAAGTATGTCAATTCCTGCTAGCTCACTAGGTTAAGGTGTGGGTCTCGTATGCAAGGCGACTCGAGTTCAATTCCCCTTAGGGATGACTTAGTTGGGAAGCGACACCCAAAATCCAGCCAAGTTGAGGCTAAGTACGGTCCAGGCCAAGTGTGATCCTTGGGTGATTTTGACGAATTAGATACCCCTAGGTCATGGTTTCTCAAACCACGTGCCACAAGCCACTACTGCAAGTTAGGGAGATTCAAGGATAAAAAAGACAACTATCGATAGAAATCAACATTAAACAACTAAAAACATAATTAATTTACCGGGTTACTTTATTTGACAACAAACAAGCAATATAAGTACATTACAATACGACCATGATACTAATTTGCAATTTACTCTATGAAGATTCAGCCCTAAAAAATTCCTTAAATACTTACTTTTCCAGAATTTTATCCTTTAAACTATTTTATATATACAGATTTATTCATCTAACCGTGAATATCATGAATAAGATATGCAAAGCAAATTTCCCTATATAGATCTATTTAAAGTGTTTAATCTTAATAAGTGGAAACCGAAAGATGATTTAGTACTTACTCGAAGAATATTCATCTACAAACAATGTAAAGCCCGTGAAATAAATTTATTGCATTATAAACAAGCAAGAAATAAATTGTTGCAAATAATATAGATCTACATCAAAAAATTATTCAAAGTTCAAATAGCAAAGACATTCTGAGAAGATAATTTTCAAAGTAAATACATGTAATAAGCTCAATTTTTCTTCAAGAGAAGGTAAGATTCTTACCAATGATTGTGAAGCATTAAGCCATTGATATAACGGTTCATTACGAAACCATGTCAGTTGTCGCTTTGCAAAATTCCTGACCAAATGACATTTCAATTGAAATGTGTTAGTTAACTCAAGGGTTAGTTAAAATATTGAAAGTTGAAACTAGTTAAAATCTGTTTTTTAAAATAAAGAAACAAGAAATCACTTTTTTTTCAACTTTAGAAAAGCACCGTTGCTTGATATTCATTGAGATATGAATCAAAGACAACATACATCTTCTCAGAAAATACTGAACTGTCTCGCCAAAAGACATAAATGATACCCTATCACCACCGATGAGTTTCTAAGACTACTGTCAGCTTTTCTGAAAAGACAGCTATATAAACTTGTTTACAGAAAGGACCAGAATTACAAGAGCTTCATCTCATAGAATCGAATGATTCACTATGCTTCGCAACAAAAAACTGTAGAGCAAAACTATAACAAGTACATAAACTGTAAAATCTTACTGCAATGTTGATTTATGACCCCTCAATATGCCTGTATATAACCTGAAGTGATTTTTGAGTGTTCTCTGTACTCTTCGTAAAACATGAACTCTTCAGTATTCCCTAAAGCCTTTTTCAAAAGACGGTCTGCTCTATGATTTAATTGCCTATAAATATGATCAAAGGAGATAGACTTAATGTACTGTAGAAGATCATGAATCCTGTTTTTCCAGTCCTCCAGGGATATGACTTGTAATCTAGATCTCCCAGATACCGACCCAATAATGACCTGAGAATCTCCCAGCACTTGTAATGCAATTATATTTTTGGCCCAGGCAAAATGAAGTAACCCCACATGGCCATTAACTCTGCTCTGGTATTTGTTCCTGCATAGCACGCTATCCACATCTGGTAGAAATTATCTTTGTTCATTTTGAGAACCATTCCTGCACCACTAATTCCCCCTTGCGCAGCACAGTCGAAGAAGCCCATCGGACAGTCCGGTAAAATGGGAGGCAATCTTAAATGGGGAATCGTGGTCTCCTTAGATAACTGTCAATAATCCCTGAACGCACCTACAATCCTGGTAGTGATAGTATATAAATTGCACCTTCCATTTTCAAAAATGATCGGGTTCCTGTAACACCATATATTCCAAATGACAAACAAAGGCAAATTACACAGTTGTCCCGATGACTGTGCCCACAACCACAAGCTGTATTCAAATAAGGATTTTTAAAATTTTCTAGTCTAGAGATGACTTCAACCCTCACAATACTTATGTCCAAATGTTTTGTCAGAAAACACAAGCAGCAAACATATTGATATGATCAACAGAGTCATCACCGCTACAGAGAAGTACACAGTGGAAGGGCCCAAAGAACCCTTGCTTTTGAAGGTTTTCACCCACCAGAATTTTTCTCTCCAATACCAACCAACAAAAGAGTTGAATCTTGAGTGGTGCCTTCCAATGACACGACTCCATGTGCCACTATTGCCCCTCCGACCTGTCAGAGAAATAAGTAAAAGATTCATAAGCCAAATGAGTTGTTACCTGAACCGAAGACATTCCATGACCATAAGTGTTGGTCTTCCCGGTCCTTCAGTTTGATTCCGCAGTGATCAAGTCCATTAACATAATTCATCCATTTATCAGCATGACTACCACCCAAACCAATCTTAGTCGAACTGTACCAGTAGTTCATTCCCAATGGCCCTGCCATTGGATTTCTAAGATGAGCCAAAAAGAAGAAGCCATTGGAGTTGAGGTGAGAAATAATTCCTGGAGAAAGTTTGTAACAATCCTCACCCCCGAATCGGATTTGCACCAACCCTTATCTAAAGTCCATTGCCCACCTTCCATGCAAGCTAGTCACTTAATACTGGTACCGCTGTAAGAAGATGTCGGCATATATTTGAAGTCGATGCCAACCGGTGTTTCGTACTTCATAACCAATCAAACACCGAGATCTTGTTCAAATATTTTCCTTTGATAGTCTTTGACCATAAGCCACTGTCAAATAATCCCCGCCACAAGTTTCTACATGCTAGAGGTTTTATAAACCCCAGCCACCGAGCTCCTTCAAAAGTGAAATACGAGACCAATTGACCATGTGTATCCCTTCTTTTATCTTGTTTCCCAACCAAACAAATCTGAAGATCCTCTGTCGAATTTATGCAAAGTGCTAATCGGCACTTTGGCCAGTGAGAGCCAATAAACTGGTTGATTTTGTTGGACTGATAGTACCAAAATTAAACGTCCTCCCAAAGATAAATACCTGTTCACCCAATGTTCAATCCGGCTCTCAACTTTTCTCACCATCCAAACATTATGCCTAGCCATTCAATCACTAATAAGAAGAGCAGAAGGAATAAGGGGCACCCCTGACTTAGTCCCTTAGAGCACTAAAATACACTGTAGGGGTTCCATTAATAAGAGCAGCAAAATTGGTGATCGAAACACAAGCCATGACCCAATCCGTAATCTCCAAGGACAACCCCACCTGCAATAAAATCAGCCTTAAAAAGGTCAAGTTGACCCGATCATAGGCTTTAACCAAGTCCATCTTCAGAATAAGGGCAAGCATCTTCTTCCTTCTGATAGTGTGTATTGTCTCCTATGCAACTCCAATTGTTCACCTGATATCACCACCGCCAGAAGGGGCTTGATCGTATTGGCTATTACTTTAGCAATAAGCTTGTATACCAAATGACACAGAGAAATAGAGCAAAAATCATTGAATGTACCAAGCGTATTAGTCTTAGGAATTAAAGCAATATAGGTAGAGTTTAACCCCACAGAAACCTGCCCTGAAGTCCGAGATTCTTCAACCACCTCGAGAAGATCCTTTCCAACTAAATCGAAAAACTGAATAAAAAATTCTACAGGCCATCCATCTAGTCCCAGGCTCTTGTCCCTGGCAAAAATTTTGAGAATGGCTTCAATTTCATCCAATGTGACAAGGATCTCAATAGCAGCACAATCCTCTACATTGAAAAACCTGGGAAAAGTATTAATCACCTTCAATTGTGAACCAATGAAATTGAAACTCGGGTCCCTGAAGTAGGAACTGAAATGTTCCACTACTTCCTTTTTCAGATCACCTTGCCCTAAAATACAGTTCCCGCAGCCATTCATTATCCCCCATATAAAATTCTGGACTCTATGGTTATCAGCATACCCGTGAAAATACTGTGTTTTTATCACCTTGTAACAGCCATAATGCCCTACTTTTTAACCGTCGTTGTTCTTCCTCCAAGCAAAGAAGGCCAGCTTTCCTGCTTTCTAAATTAGATAAGAGATCTCTTTCACGAACCGAAAAAATCCTGGATGAGTTCCTGTCAAAGCATAACTGGATTTGTTTCTCAAACTCTGACAAATTTTTCTTCATGTCCTCTTTCTTCTTCTTCTCCCAATTGATGACCTCCAAACAAGTCTCTTTCAGCTTGTATGTTAATCTATGCATGGCCAATGCACCTTCAAAATGGCAGAGGGATCGCCATTTATCCTAGATGACCTGTCTAAATTCAGCTAGTTCATCCCAGGAGTGATTATACTTGAACGGATATCTGACTTTTGGAGCCGAACCAACAATTTGTAAACATACAGGGACATGATCAAAAATGTTAAACTTAGCCAAATATGTCTTGTATCAACCAGCATAGGAAATGAAATCCTTCGACATCAAAAGCCTATCGAGCCTTTTAGCTACTCCTTTATCACCCAACCTCCCATTTCTCCAAGTCAGAGCTAATGAGGATGGAAAACTGTCAATGAGGTTTGCTTCTTCAAAAATGTCCCTAAACCAACCTGCCATTGGATCAAAATGAGGATTGGATCCCCACACCTCCCGAATAGCCAAAACAAGATGGAGATCTCCTCCCAAAATCAAAGAAGGAGAGCTCAATAACCCACATTCCTCCACCTCCTGCCAAAACCCCTACCTATCTGCATAGAGACCATACACATTAACCACCCAGAACTCTAGATCAAAATCTCTGCAAGAGCCCTCCAAAGGAATTACCAAACAAGTTAAGAATGATCGAACTCTAACAACCCTTGGATTCCAAGCCAACAATAGCCCACCCAAAAGCCACTGGGCATAAGGAGAGGTACATTCCCATCCAGGCAAAACTTTGAAGAAAGTCTCTATTGCCTTGACCTCTGGAACCAAAGTCTCATGGATTAGAACAGCATCTGGCTTCTCGAAGTCGAACAACCTTTTGACGGAAAGAAATTTTGTCTTGACCCCAACCCCTCGAACATTAAAGGAGATAATTTTCAATAAGAACCCACCATCAAGGGCTCTGGTGCTCCAAGGATCCGTGAGTCAAAAAGTAGATTATTAGAAGAAATTCCAAAATCCTTTATTCCACCATTTGAAACAGAAGACATCTAATTGGCAAGGGACAAACTGCAATCTACTAATCCCCCCTGATTGCCCCTTTAATCACCTTGAAATTCCTTCTTCTAACGGTAGCATTTGAAAGACGATCTGGGAAGATCTTAGCAAGTCCCAACCTCCCACTGACTAAACTGAATATATCATCAATGTAGTCTTTTTCAAGACATCACTATAACTAGGATTTACCAACTGTGTCGATTGTGAATCGAAGGAAGTCCCACCTAGAAGGACCTTTTCAGCATAGCAAAC
Source organism: Pseudotsuga menziesii (assembly GCA_001517045.1). Lineage (NCBI taxonomy): Eukaryota > Viridiplantae > Streptophyta > Pinopsida > Pinales > Pinaceae > Pseudotsuga > Pseudotsuga menziesii. Next base: position 126,393 of record LPNX010810367.1, on the reverse strand, counting down.
TCCTTCTCCGCCAACTTTGAATTCAACAAAGGAGAGATACCCCCCTCCCTTCGACACTCGTCTAACCCAACAAAGAATGGTCACATCTCAACCCCAGGTCAACCCCTTCACCACCAATACAACCAGATGAATTAATCACAGAGTAGGTCCCCGACAATAATCCTACCCCGGAGTTCAAACCTGGTAGATCATAAACCTTCATCACCTCCAAAGAATCAACCCCCCACAGGAGCCTCAACCGACTTCATGGCCCCACCCTCCAAAGAACAGCGGCAAATCACCAACCCCCGTGATGCAGGGGCATCATGCTCTCAATTTAAAGTCTAAAATTGATCAGACCATGAGATCTTGACATTAGCCCAATAAAGGGACGATTATAAACTTCTTGTAAATATTTGAGTTATTTTCATAGTTGGTCAATATATATTTAGAAGGTTCTAAATTGTGATAGGTGTCAGTCAAGTATCAGTTATTTAATCTAAATGGGGAAGTGTCAAGTGGAGTAGTGACTCATTATAACAACCTCTCAAATGGGGGCAGTATTCGATGGAGATAAGAATATCTCAGTCATGAGTCATTAGAAAGATAAGAGCTAAAGATTTATTTTTAGAAATCAGTTGCAAGTATTTAGGATTTTGGTTGCAGAAGTTTAGGAGATAGTTAACGAGCAAGAAAACTTGTATTCTCAGAATAAATTTGTAAGCCCACAGGAAGTTAAAGAAAAAAAAGCCAAGAATGGGCGAGAGTTCAGAGAAGATGGCCATGAAATGTTAGATCCGGCCACAGGAATTACGATAGGGTTATCTTATACATGTACAGTTGTATTTCTTATTAATGGAAAGAGGATTTGGGTACTCTTGTGTGTTAATGATGTGCAAGTTGTGAATCTTGAATGCTATGTGCATTTGATTTGGTTAATCTATCTAAATTTGCAGAACCCCAGTTGCAGGGAAATTCCCCTTTGAGGGATTGTCAAGAAGAAGATACCTAGCATAAATCTTTTAATATGAAATCCCAGTCCTGGAGGACTTGAAGAAGGAACTCTCAAGAGAATCGATCTTGAAATCGATTTGGGAAGTTGAAGAATGCGTTGATAGCACTAACACCAAAGAAAGTCCTTGAAGTGCGTTCTTGAGGCAGATGTTCGATGGAAGGAGATCGAGTCTCAATGTATTGTTATGTAATAGCAACATATGATAATGGAGTGTGATTACCCATACGCAGGCCAATAACCAAATGGTAAGTAAGATCTTGTTCAACGCATGATCGGGTATGAGATTGGAAATCGATAGTTGTTGTAAACTGAAGATATCAGTGATGAAACGTTCTTTATAGTATCTTGGGGTTTTGGATACTTCTGAGAAAGCAGAAATTGCCCATTGAGTTGGAGCCATATTGCCTTGCGTTGGACGAGTTTATATGAGGAGATAGAAGTTATTATAGTGGGAAAGATTCAAGAACCTGTCCTAAATCTGCGTCTAACAGAATGTAAAGTGCGTTGAAGATTGGAGAAAGCATTGTGTCAATTACATGAAGGTGAATTGATATTTGTGTAAATTGTTGGTAAAAGAGCAATGCATGATGGATGGTGGGAACCATTGGTTCAAGCTGTAAGTTGATCTTATGCAAATCCATGAGAGATGAGAAAGTAAGTCATTTAAATGACAATTCATACATTTTATGAACCATATGAAGATACATATGAGGGTTTATCCATGAGAGAGAATGAGTGGAATGTGAGAGAATAAGTGCTTATATGTTACATTATTTGCTTTATGTAGAAGGAATTTGTGTAATGAGTTTATAGAAGGGAATCTTGAAGGAGGGCTTTGGTAGGATATTACTCAGAGTGTTTGCTATGTATGAGTTGTTGGTTGAAGATTGTTAGTGCTAATCCACAGAGAGGAGAACCGAAGATTGTTAGTGCTAATCCACAGAGAGGAGAACCTGCAAAAAAAACTGAATTAAGAGTATATCTTTGTTTTAGGTCTGCATCACCCCGCGATTCAACAACCTCTAAAAAGGATATTTCCTCGGTCTTTAACGAACTATAGAAAGATGGAAAAGGAGATTTTAACAAACCTGAGAAGGTCAACAACACTTGGGGCATTTAAGCCACTAGAGTGCTAGAAAATCACCTTGGTGTCAACGACCATCGAGAAAATCTCTGAACCATAAACAATGGTTGATTCCAAGCCTAAAGGAGATGACCTTCAAAGCGGAGATACACTTTCATCTTTGGACTTTTCCCAAACACTTCTTCTATAAATGTCTCGTTTTGCAACAACTAAAACATTTGAATTGTAGCCGCCAAAAATCGATAACTTGATTGATAATCCTATCGCCCCAGTGAATGGCCACCTCAGCTGGCAATATATGTGTGAGGTCTAGTTCCACCATGACCCATGCCACGCTCTCAACGACCTAAAAAAGTGAGTCGTCAAAGAAGATAAATTTACCCATAAGATTCACCAGTACGACAATTACCTTCCTTGACCAAAGCTCGAAAGGATGGCTTGAAAGAAGCATCCAAACTTGCCTCCCAAGAAATCTCTCTTTATAAGAATTGAAAGCCAAAGTCTAGCGCTTTGGCATGAGAAAACCCTTATCCTTTACCCAAGAGCACCCCAAAAATTTTTGGAGATGTTCCTCTTCCAAATATTGAAAGCAAAACCAATTGTTCATGAGCAAGTTTAACCTTGGACAATACCCTAAAAGCAACTTCCAAGTCAAAATGATCCAACTAAGCATTTTCAAGTCTGTTCATGGAAATGTACACAAGACAACCCACCACAGACCTCTAGACAAGGCTCTCCACCCTATCAATATTCACGTCCTTTCCCAACATCATCAAAACCTTCTTAGAGCTAGCCCGAAGAGCCTTAGTAGTCCTTTTTGCTCTAGCACTCACCCTGTTGCCGCCTAATACACACTTTATGATACGGGAAAGTCTCCAACCCGCTTTGTGTGTCCTTGGGGGCAAGTTAGAGCTGGGGCC
>LPNX010810367.1:24903-123199 GCA_001517045.1 Pseudotsuga menziesii | reverse complement strand
AATGCTGTTGCGCTCAACAAAGTGGGAACAAAGCCCACCCGTAGCTCACAGGTCAATCCCCAATGCCCCGGTGCTCAACAAGGAGGATGTCAAAGCGCCTAAAGACCACCCACGGTCTGCTACCCCTTCTAGCTTCCTGAGGTCACTGTTTTTAGTTGACAGAAAAAGGGCTAGATGGATGCCTATTAAACTAAGACTTCCCTATCCCCTGGTCGTATCTCAGAGTACCCCGGAGGGTGATAACCGAGTAGAGGAGCCGAATGTGGGAAGTTGTTGTTGGTAAGTTTTAAGATTTAATTTTATCTGGATGATTAGCATGCAAGGTTTATTTTAAAGCGATCAACAAGATCAACCAAGTTGTATCCCTTATGGGAGGTGCCAGTATTTGATCTTGGACTTGTAAAAAAAATGTTTGATTGTAGTACAAGAAAAGGAAGTTATTTTAATTACCTAAGCCCCCCACTTCCCTTGTTTTTCATATCCGGCTTGAAGTCCCTAAAGGGAGATGACAAGCGGATAGAGGATACACAGGTTTAATGGGTTGTATGATTACTTTTAAAACAAAAAAAGAAATTGCAATAAAAGAAACTTGAAATAGCTATTATCCTACTTCCTACTCTACTTCCTAATCTATCTACTTATGGATTACAAAGCTTATAAAAATTTACAGAAATACCCCAAGAGACTCTCGTTGGGGTTTACAATAAATCAGAAAAATATGAAGGAGAGGGTTGAGGGTTTAAACCCCTTTTGAAACGGTTGAAATTTGAAGAGATCCCGGGCCTATTCGGGCATCAAATCTCTTTCATTCATGCACAACCTGTCATAAACCAGCGAGCTATTCTTCGCTGGAAATCACAAAAAACACTAAAAAATTGTTGTTGGAAGATTAGTACAAAATTTACAAATTTACATAAAAAATTCTGAATGTGAAATATTGCAGAAATAAGAGATTTAAAGGGCTGGAAACCTGGAAACTCAGTTTCCAGCCACCTAAACAGTGTTTAAACAGTAGAAATATAAGCCCTAACTAATATATAAAAGGTTAGGGCCCTAAAACAAGGGTTATATTCACTATACAGTGAAATAAACCCCTTTTCAGGAAGGCTGAAAGTAGATGGCCGAATTTACAATATGCCGGAATGAAGCTTTTGGAGAGGTCTCCTTGATTGGTCACCCTGCAAAAAGTCTAGATCTGCAAACTATCATAAGACTAGTGGAGAATATCTAACACTTCCTGCAAAATACTTTGAAAGACAATGTTAGATCATTCACAAAAGAAAGTAAAAGCACTTTTACTCTCTAATCTCTCCACAAAATACTTTGTTAAGAGCTAACTAGACTAGTACAATAAATGCAAAACTAGAACAATACACAAGTTACCTCAAGAGTAATAGATCATAAAAGAATTTGCAGCATAGTGTCCCTCCAAAGAAATTTTTATTAATGGCCCAACAAGGGCAAAGCTTCCAATACAAAGTATAGCAAGAAAATATGAGAGCAAGAAATTTCCAGCAGCATAACAATAGCATGAATGATCATGTCCAATGAGGGAGTGAGAGCCTCATTAAATAGTTGAGGCAAACCCCAACCTATTGAAGATAAATGGTTGAGATTAGATCTAGATCTAGGGTTTAATCTCCCCCACTAGATCTAGGTATTTGGCTTTCTATTCTTCTCAATTAATCCCCACCCTTAGATTAATTTTTAATCAATGGCTTAATGTTTAATCCATGTCTAAATAATATTAACCTTTGGATCTAGGTCTTTGACCCAATATCCTCCCTTGGATGAGCTTTTAGGTAAAAAACAATGAGATTAGAAATAGAGTGGGCCCAATAGGATAGGCGCCCTCCTCTAGATTTGGTAGACATCCTCCAAATATAGCTTTGACTTCTTAATAGTGGCGTCCTTCCTCCAAGCTAGCGCCTTCACTAAAGTGTAGCGCCCACCTCCATAGTAGTAGCGCCCTTTTAGTTTAGAGGTGTCTCCAAATATGGTAGCGCCTATTTATTAAATGGTGGCTTCTCCTTTTGCTAGCGCCCCTCTCTATCTTTGGGGGCGTCTTCCCTTTAAATGGCGTTTTCTCTTAATATGGGGCGTCCACCAAATATAGTAGCGCCCCGTTCAAATGTAGTGTGGGCCCTCCATAATATATGGCGATTCCTCCAAAAGAATGTGCCCTCTCTATTGTAGCGTGGGTCCCTTCTTATCTTAGCGCTTCCTCTTTAAATGGCTAGCGCTCTCCAAAATGGTGGCGCCTCATCTTACTAGCGCCTTCCTCCATTTCTAGCGTGGGCCCTTTCCACTTTAGCTGGCGTCCATCCAATTTAGCGTGGAGTTTTTTATGGTAGCGCCCCTTTTAACATAGGCTTTGCTCCTCTATTATGATGCGCCTCCTCCATTGGTGGAACCTCCATATAATGGTAGCGCTTCACTATAAATAGAGTGGGTCCTTCCTTAGCATGAGCGCCTCCTCTATTTTTATGGTGGAGGGTTTAACATTGGCGCCCCCATCTTTAGCTTAGGTTTTGCCACTTTTAAACTTAGCTTGGAGTTTAGCCATTTGCTCCAAAATATTTTAACCTTAGTCCTAAGCTAAAATGAAATTCACCTTAGATTTAAAAATTTCTAATTAAATTTTTAAATTTTCCCAATATTGACTTAGGAAAAATAAAAAAATAACTTGAAAAATTAATATCTAGGCCATGGGGGGGTGAAAAACTTTGGAATAAATTTTCCTAGTCTTAGGAACCCCCAAACTGACTTACCATGGCATTTCTTGATTTTTTACTTCAAAATAAAAAAATGTGAATTTTGACTTGGGGAAATTAATTAATTCCCTAGGCGAAATAGACCTTGCTTAGACAAAAATGGTCTATCTCCTCAACCACCTGTCAGAATGACATGGGACTCGAAGCAGTGGCGTAGGGGGTTTCATAGCAATTTACTTTGCATTCATAGCCCCTATTACAAAATGCCATGCTTGAGCAATTACATTATTACATCAAAAACTGAGTTAATTAATCACCAAGGGGTGAAATTAATTAACCAGAAAAAATAAATAAAAATACAACAACACAACGAAACTCCGCAAGACTCTATACAAATGTCTAGCATGGTTATGAATCACTCCTTGAAGCCTTAGCCACCTCATGGACTTGACTGGTAGAACGCCCGTCACCACTTTGGAGGATTTTGAGTGAAAACCAAACCAATTAAACTCGTTTACACAACAAGATCAATTGGAAAGGGAAAAACACTCGATGAGGGGACTTCCCTAACAACCAATTCCATGGTGTGGCATCCATATCGTATGACCCACACTAGCACATAAAATTACATTAATTTTCCCACGCATGGGAGCGGACATTTCGTTTTACAAAGGGGCGATAACCCTGCAGGAGTGAAAAATCCTTAGATTTTTCCAAGGTACAACCTGTACAATTATGTATATCTTCATGTACATGGAGTTGCCACCTAGTCGAAATAGGTGGGCAACACACCCCAAATACCCTATGGCCTCTCCTCCCCACACCACTGGAGGGATTCTTCGTTGAAACGACTAAAACCTCCAACACCTAACCTAAATCATGTGACTCTAGAATAACAATCACATGCACCTTATTTCTACCACCAGTTTCTGTCCCCGAATTATTCACCAGAAATGTCTCATTCTCTATGTCCTTTTCCAACGTCTACACTTTCCACAAGGCTAACTTGTGTCGAGCTCAAGCTTCATCATACTTCAACTTGTATTCCTTGTCCGGTTTTTATGCTAGATCTTTGTTGAATTTTAGCATTAGCATGAATTCTTTAACATTTTACAGACTTTAAGATAACAAAAGACAAGTGCAATCATCATCAACATCACACACATTTTGAACATAGTAATTTTTTACGGGGAAACCTTTAAAGGACAAAAACTCCAAAAGCAATAGTAATTCATCTATTAAATGAGATGACTTGAGTTCTTCAGAAAAATTATAAAACCCTAATAGGTTTGAACCACAGATCAAAATCCACAGAAGTGAATTTTATAACAAAAAGTCAAATTAAGGCTTTTTGCCCTAATTCTTCCAGCTGCCAAGAATAGTTGCCCGGAATCGTTTTTGCTTGCCCGAATCTGCCCAGAATGAGACTAAACCTGCCCGAGATCTTTGTCAACCTGCCCGTGAACTTTGTAAGCCTGCCCGTGATCCCTGTAAGCCTTCCCGTGATCCCTGTAATCCTGCTCGAGCCTGGCCGAGCCTTCTCTCTGCTTGCCCAAGTTGTTCTTCACCCTGCCCAAGCCTTTTGTTGCTTGCCCAAGATGTTCTTCAGCCTGTCTGAGCTATGTTTTCCTACCCGGATGCTTGTTTTACCTGCCCGGATGATCAGGATACTGCCTGGCAGCCTGCTACAGCTGCCCGAGCTCCTGTTGGAGCTGCCAGGGACAATTAGCAGCCTATGGAAGCTGTCGTGAAGGATCCAAGCTACTCGTGAAGGGTCTGACCCTGCCCGTGAAGGATCTGAGGTATGCCGTGAAGGAGAAGGGTCTAAGGTTAAACCCTAGGTTGTGAAGAATGTGAAGATGGAGTTGCTCATTGTGGAACCCTAGCTTAGGGTTTTCTGTAACAAGTGTGGATTCCGTAGCTAGAATCCTCCATGCTAGGGCATAACCACAAAAGATTAACCTTCTCTTCAAAACCAACGAAAAGAACTTCTTTGAGCAGCTGCAAGATGATGAGAAAGTGTGTGTAATAATGAAATGGATTGATCTTCTTTTATAGCTTTGAATCACCTATAAGTGGACCAAAACTTAAAAGAACAAAATAATATATTTTTATTCTTTTATTTCTTTGACTTTTACCTTTAGTGGTACTAAAGGTCTTTTTGCACTTTCACTTTGACTCCTTAGTGGTCTAAGGGTCCTTATGTATTTTTTGACTTTTACTTTAGCCTTCTTCAAGTGCCCCTGTGGTCAAAACAAGTGGTCAAGGCGGTCCTTCATCCCCACTCAAAGTACATCATCATAAATAGAGAGAATTACTAATGCTTTTATCTCACACTCCATGTGACACCAAGATCGAGTACTAGGTGTCTTAACCAACAGTAGCTAAGCCTTGGAGAAGATCACAAAGCCCACAGATCAAGGGTCCGAGTGCCTCACATGCCCAAACTCGCTCTAGGGCTTATACTGATATTCTGGTAACAGACCAAATGCCTCAGCCATAGGCTGCATAATTTGACCCAAGGTCAAATACTTGGTAACAGACCAAGCGCCTCCATTCTCCCGGAGAATGGCCCTCAAACCTAGGCTCCCCCAGTACTAGACCGGTTCATCTTCCTGGTAACTGACTAGGTGCCTTCATTCAAAGAATGGCCACTCAGCTCTAGGCTGAGTCCCCCAGTGCTAGACTGGTTCCACATCCTGGTCCTTGACCAAATGTCTTTGTTCAACAGAATGCCTACTCAAGACAAGGTTAAGTTCCCCAAGCGATGGACTGGTTCCACATCCTAATCCTTGACCAGATGTCCCCATTCAACAGAATGGCTACTCAACACAAGGTTGAGTTCCCCCAGTGCTGGACTGGTTCCACATCCTGGTCCTTCACCAGATGTCCCCATTCAACAGAATGGCTACTCAGCTCAAAGCTGAGTTCCCCCAGTGCTAGACTGGTTCCACATCCCTAGTCCTTGACCAGATGTCCCCATTCTCCTAATAGAATGGCTCTCGATGCTGCTCAGGCAAAATCAAAACTCCCTCTTAGCGATAGAGGTATTCTCTTGCATGCCAAGCTTGTCACAAAAGTACACGAACTTTGTTGTTTTCAAAGGCTTTGTCAAGATATCTACGATCTGTTCATCTGTACGAATGTACTGCAACTTCAGAGTGCCTCTCTATATTAGGTCTCTAATGAAATGATACTTCATTTCAATCTGTCATGAAACATCGGGTTCTCTGAAAGCTTGATGCAACTCTGATTATCGCAATGGATGATCGTTGAGTCAAGCTTTCCACCGAACAGATCACATAGAAGTTTCCTGAGCCAAACTGCTTCCTTGAAGGCATCACTTGCAGCAATATACTCTGGCTCAGCTGTACTCTGTGCTATGGAACCCTGTTTCTTGCTAGACCAAGAGATCATTGCAGATTCCATTCTGAAGCAGTAACCTGAAGTACTTTTTCGATCTATTGCACTACCAACCCAATCTGAGTCAGCGTAACCTGTTAATAATACTCCACTATTGGAAGTATACCTGAGCCCATAAGTGATAGTACCTCGCACTTATCTGAGTACATATTTGGCAACTACCCAGTGTATGTGCTTCAGCTCAAACATGAACTGACTCAAAGCACTCACTGTGTAACAAATATCTGGTCTCGTGTGTACGAGATACATCAAGGATGCAATGAGTTGTCTATACATAGTAGGGTCCACATCTTGTGAACTGGTGGCTGAGTCTCGCAACTTTGTCAAGTTGGTAGTCATGGGAACGCTCATGGACTTGCAGTCATGCATCCCAAATCTCTGTAAGATGTCCACTGCATACTTCCCTTGTGTCAGGAAGATCTCACCTGGCTTTTGCCAAACCTCTAAGCCAAGAATATAATGCATCAAACCAAGATTCTTCATAATTCAGAGGTAAGCTCCCTCATACACTGTGCTATTAGGTGTTCCTCACCTGTAAGGAACAAGTCATCCACATATAGGACAAGGATCAAGATATGATTATGAACAACCTTAAAATACAGATTGGAGTCAGCAGTACTTTTGGAAAACCCCAAGCTACGGAGGAATCCATCCATCCTCGCATACCAGACTCTAGGAGCCTATTTGAGTCCATACAAGGCTTTCTTCAGTTTACACACATGGGTCTTATTCCCATGAGTAACAAATCCTTCAAGTTGTTCAATGTAGACTTCCTCATCATTCTTGCCATTGAGGAAGGTTGTCTTTACATCCATTTGATGTAACTTCCATCTGAATATTGCAGCAAGAGAAATGATGGTTTTAATGGTAGTATACCTAGCAAAAGGAGAAAATGTCTCATCATAGTCAATGCCTTCTTTTTGAGCAAAACCACAAGCTGCAAATATGGCTTTATAGTTCTCAATGCTGCCATCAGCAGCATGCTTGATTTTGTACAGCCATCTGGATGTTACCACTGACTTACCTGTCGGTCTGGAAATAACTTCCCATACATCATTCTTCATGGCATCAACCCATACCTGTTGACTTGCTGCTTCTTTGTATGTGGAAGGTTCAACACCGATGAGTTGGCTCATAAGACTGGAGTACTTCTGTGGTCTTATGCTTTCTCTAAAAGTCCCAAGAGGAGCTTTATGCTTCTCAGCTTCTTGTACCGTTTCTTGGTACCAAGCAGGTCTCCTTTTGGAAGGAGGAACTTCAAGCAGTTCTTCTGGTAGACTTTCAATTTCCTCAGGTGCATCCAAAATTTGATTCTCAAATTCCTCTTCCTCCCTCTGAACTTGTGAATCTGGAATCTCAGGAGGAGGTTCTTCATCTTCCTTTGAAAACTCTTGTGTTTGACGAAACACAGCGTCCTCATGGAAGACCACATCTCTACTAACTTCAATGTACCTCTTTCTAGGAACATAAATGCGGTAGGCCTTCGAGATGTCACTGTAACCGACAAAAATACCTTTCTTATCGGAAGGATCTAGATTAGCCCTCTTTTCTTTTGGCACGTGAATGTAAACTGGAGTGCCGAAAATCCTCATGTGATCAACTGCAGGTTTCTTGTTGGTGAAGACTTCTTCTGGAGTCTTTTCCCCCAAGATAGCATGAGGGCTCCTGCTTTGGATGTACACAGGAGTACATGCAGCTTTAGCCCACAAAGATAAAGGAAGATCTAAATTAGTCAACATGGCATTAGCAACTTCACAGATAGTTATGTTCTTCCTTTCTGCAACCCCATTCTGTTGAGGGTTGTACAGTATAGTTAGTTCTTTCTTGATTCATGCTTCTCGGCAAAAATCATCAAACTCATTAGACTCATACTCACCTTCGTTATCTGACCTCAGGATACAGATGTGTCTGCTTATCTGATTTTCAATCAGAGCCTTGAACTCTTTGAACCTGTCAAAAGTTTCACTTTTGACCTTGAGGAAGTAAATCCATGACTTCCGAGAATGATCATCTATGAACAAGACATAATACAAGCACCCACTCAAGGAGGGTGAAGACATATGCCCACAAATGTCAGAGTGAATAAAATCCAATAAACCTTTAGATCTGTTCTTACTACTTGAGAAGGATTTCTTAGTGTTCTTACCTAGAGCACAACCTTTGCAAATTCCATCATGTTTGGGAGATATCTTTGGCATACCTGTAACCATCTTTTGTAAGCCAGGAAGAGCTGTATAGTGAAAGCTTCCAAACCTTCAATGCCATAGCTCACATGGATCAACTGTGTGGTGAACCAAAGCATGAGTGGAATTTTCGGAAGCCTTAGAAAGACCTCCCTCTCGAACCCCAATCTGTACAGCTGAGCTTAGCTTTTCATTCTTTGCCCATGGTAGGGCCTTCTTGTCCATGAAGAGGACTCTATAGCCCTTGTCCTCTAAGCCAGCAAAGAGAGAAGGTTCTTCTTTAAACCAGGAACATATAAGACATCATGAATATGTAAGACCGTACCTGAATCCAGTTGAAGTGTGGTTGATCCAACTCCTTCAATTCTATAAGTGGATTCATCTCCAAGTTCTACTTGAGTAGTGAACTTCTTTAGTCTGTAATTGGTGAGTGCTCCACAATTTCCTGTCATATGTTTGGAGGCACCACAATCTACTAACCAAGAGTTAGTATTTTCATTGATGGATACAGAGAGGGCAGAGATCATGTAGTATTCTCTTCTAGGTTCCTCTTCTTTAGTAGTCTTGGTGTTCTTCTTCTTTAACAGCAGAAGCTTAGAATCTTCTTTTGAACTTTCTCTTGGGCTTCCTGCAATCCTTAGCAAAGTTCCCAAACTTGTGACAATTATAGTATTCCACTTTTGAAACATCAATGTGCTTACCTTGTGGTTTCTTTACCTTCTTTTGTTGAGGGAAGGAGTTCTTGCACTTCTTTGTCTTTGTTGTAAGTGCAAGGTTTCCTTCCTTGGTACCAGTTTCCTTGCCTGAAACGCTTCCTTCTTCTTCCAAGCAACCATGCCAAAGTCTATCAAAGTTTGGTTGATTCTCACATCCACTTACAGATGCCAGGAATGTTCCCCAAGAGTTTGGGAGACCATTGACTACAATCTACAAAAGATCATCGTCATCTACAGCAATACCAATAATAGTCAGTTGATCTCTTACCTGTGCAATCTTTGTGAAGAAGGGTCCAACTCCTTCATCCTTGTTCATCTTCAAAATTTGAAGCCTTTTCTTCAAAACTCTCTTCTGATTGGGAGCCTTCTTCTCATACAGGTTTGTCAAGGTGTCAAAGCATTCTTTGGCAGTCTTCAATGATGTGATGTTGGGCATCAAAACTTCTTTGACAGAATCATAGATGATCCTTCTAGCCTTAGCCTGCTTCTTCTTGTATGCAATTCTGTAGCATTAGATGTTGGGTGTTCTATGGTGTTGAACACCATATCATCAAGGTCATTTTCCTCCAGTATGGTTGTAAGCCTAGCTTTCCAAGAGTTGTAGTTGGTTGAACCTTCAAGATTTTCTTCTGGTCTGGAGATGTTGGTAGCTATCTCTGCTACTAGTCAGTTGTCCAAGTCTGCAAAATATCCCAAGGTCTAGGAAGACAACAGTAATCTGCCTTTTACTAGGTCTTCACATGCTAATCTCTGATACCATGTTGAATTTTAGCATTACATGAATTCTTTAAAATTTTGCAGACTGTAAGATAACAAAAGATAAGTGTTGTAAAAATATCAACAACATCACACACATTTGAACACATTAGTTTTCACGTGGAAACCTTTAAAGGACAAAAGCCCCAAAAGCATTAGTAATTCATCTCTTAAATGAGATGACTTGAGTTCTTCAGAAAAATTCTCAAACCCTAATAGGTTTGAACCACAGATCAAAATCCATAGAAGTGAATTTTATACAAAAGAGTCAAATTAGGGGCTTTCTGCCCTTATTCTTCCAGCTGCCCGGAATTGTTTCTTCCTGCCTGGATGATAGATCTGCCCAGAATGAGACTGAGCATGCCCGAGTTCTTTGTCAAACTACCCGTGAACTCTGTAAGCCTTCCCGTGATCCCTGTAAGCCTGCTCGAGCCTTCTCTCTGCCTGCCCGAGCTGTTCTTCACCCTGCCCGAGCCTTCTTTTGCCTCCCTGAACTATTCTTCAAACTGCCTGAGCTCTGTTTTCCTGCCCGAATGCTTGTTTTACCTTCCCAGATGATCAGGTTGTTTCCCGACAGCTTGTTACAACTACCTGAGCTCCTGTTGGAGCTGCTCGGGACAATTAGCAGCCTATGGAGGCTGCCGTGAAGGATTTGGGCTGCACACGAAGGGTCTGACCCTGCCCGTGAAGGATCTGAGGCTGTCCAAGAAGAGAGAGAGGTCTGCCATGAAGAAGAAGGGTCTAAGGTTAGACCCTAGCTTGTGAAGAATGTGAAGATGGTACTGCTCACTGTGGAACCCTAGCTTAGAGTTTTTTGTAACAAGTGTGGATGCCCTAGCTAGAATCCTCCATGCTAGGGCATAACCACAAAAGATTAACCTTCTCTTCAAAACCAGCGAAAAGAACTTCCTTGTGCAGCAACAAGATGATGGGCAAGTGTGTGTAATAATGAAATGGATTGATCTTCTTTTATAGCCTTTGAATCACCTGTAAGTGGACCAAAACTTAAAAGAACAAAATAATATTCTTTTATTCTTTTATTTCTTTGACTTTTACCTTTAGTGGTACTAAAGGTCTTTTTGCACTTTCACTTTGACTCCGTAGTGGTCTAAGGGTCCTTATGTATTTTTTACATTCACTTTAGCCTTCTTCAAGTGCCCCTGTGGTCANATAAATAGAGAGAATTACTAATGCTTTTATCTCACACTCCATGTGACACCAAGATCAGGTACTAGGTGTCTTAACCAAGGGTAGCTAAGCCTTGGAGAAGATCACAAAGCCCACAGATCAAGGGTCGGAGTGCCTCACATGCCCAGAACCGGTCTAGGGCTTATAATGATATCCTGGTAACAGACCAAGTGCCTCAGCCATAGGCTACATAATTTGACCCAAGGTCAAATACTTGGTAACAGACAAAGCGCCTCCATTCTCCCGGAGAATGGCCCTCAACCCTAAGCTGAGTCCCCCAGTACTAGATTGGTTCATTTTCCTGGTAACTGACCAGGTGCCTCCATTCAAAGAATGAAAACAAGGAGGATAACTATCCCTAGCGGTTGGGAGTGACATCTAACAACCAATTTGAAATGCAAGCTCTATGGAGAGGACTCCAAGAGAGACTCGTCTAAGAAGGATAATGCTCTGCATCCAATCTATAATGAACATGCTTAACAAGATCCATCATTTCCATATCTATCAAGACCTCAACAAGATCGCGGATAACCAAGCCAATCTCGACAATCATCTGAATCTAGGGAAAATCATAGGAAAAGAGGGGAAGGAAGGATACCCATCTATCCCCTAAGCATTGGTTCGATAGTTATTCTCCTTAGTCCCATGTCTAGCATGCAAACCAAGGGCTTCAAAAAGCGCCACAAAGGGATCATCGAGAAGGAACTAGGAGCAGTCGCATGCCTCACTATGCACACAATCTTCTTGGGAATCAAAGCAATTTAATTAAGGCCCATTGCCTTATACATTAGGCATGTGGAACTTCAATGTCTATATGGTACTCCAGTTTTTAGCTCCACCATCCTTGTAGCTATGATTTGTAATGGTGAACAACGGACGCAGGCTAAGGTTTTTGCACCTATAGGGGGCTTCTTTCAAGCTCATGGCTAAATCAATAGGTTTGAATCTCATATGCATTTCTTCTCGACTCGATTTCTTGTTTTTATTCCTATTCTAGCTTTTACTCAGTTCTTTTGATCACCTGGATTCTATCAAGTCGATGGTTTCACATTGATTTGGAAGCAGAACTTTGTCTTGTTAATTAGGAGTCTAGTATCTAGTCCTATGTCCAGTCTTGTTGGTAGTTTGTCTAATTTGAGTAGAGTTCCTAGTTCTTTTGGATTATTTGATTTAAGCCAGTTGTTGGACAACTTATGATGTGGTGTCCTTTGATTTTGGCTCCTTGTGATCTTGTCATGAAGAATCATGAAGTTTAGTATCCTTCTTTTGCTCTAGAGTTATATTTCTTCATGATCATAGGTGGTCATTATTCTTTGGATTCAAATGTTGTGGTAGCATTGATAACAGGTTCTTTACAAATGATAATGGTTGATTCTAAGAGCAAAACAAGTAAAAATTTGTAGTAGCAAGTTTGGTGGAATTGTAGAGAGTCAACACAAGTTGGTGTAAACACTTTCCTTGTAAAGAGGAAGTGTTGGCTTTTGAGATAACTCTGAAAGTTTTTATACCAGGTTTGGTGTGCTTCATGAGACTTGGAGTACATGGTGCATGTTCATCCCCTGGATAGTCTGAAATGGAGTGGTGCAACGAAGGTGGTCCGTGATTGATTTGCAGAATGGTGATAGCTTGCTTAAAGATTACTTGACCTCAACTGGGTGTTGCCTTGGTATTCTTCCCATAGTTTTAAAACTCGGTCTGACCGATTTCGGAACTGGCTGGTTCACCGGTTCGGTACCAAACCGGTTCAAACCGGCAGGTAAACCGGATCGGTGACCGGTTAGTTACCGAACCGGACGGTTGGTAACCAAACCGGTCTGGTTTGGTAACTAACCGGTCTGACCGGCCGGTTTCGAAACTGACCGAGCCGGTTACGAACAACTTCTATTTTTTTTTGTTTTTTTAAGTTTCATATTTTTTTATTTTTTATTTTTTTACTAACCTATCCCTAAGTTTAGTCCCCACCCAACCCAACTACAAATATAAACTAGTATCGGTCCACTTCCTAATATCCTATTATTTCTTGTCACTTGTGTTTGCTATTTGAGACTTGAGTGAGTGCTTAGTGGACAGAGCAGCGAGCTGAGAGGAGTTGACCGTGGCAGTGGGAAGTGCCGAGTTGGGTGGACTCGGTGGACAGTGGACAGTAGCAGTGCTCACTGCTGAGTTGGGTCACGGGTGGACAGTGCTGGAGTGTGGACAGCAAAGTGCTGAAGCCTGATAGTTGGGTCACGGGTGGACAGTTTATCATTTTTAAGATTGCAGTGTGCACTTGCAGAGGGCAGTCTTCATTGTTCAATACTCATTATCAATTTATCATGGATTATAATATTGAAAATGTTGTTTTTCTTTAAAATTTAAATATTTGATGTATTTTTTAGCAAACCGATTCATTAAATTCAAATCGGCCGATTTATGACCGATTCCGATTCCGATTCCGAGTTGACCCTCGACCGATTCCGAGTCCGATTCCGATTTTTAAAACTATGATTCTTCCCTCGGGCATTGGAGTTTTCATAACAATTTGGTGGAAGCCGTTCGTTGTGGCCACATGGAGAGATCACTTGCTTGGAGAATGCCTTTCTTTTGAACAGTGTTATGCATCCTAAAGAACGACATCAATCCCTAGATAGCATGGGATAACTTAGATTCATGTTCAAAGGTTTGGAGTTGCCTAAAGGATTCCTAGGCTACAATCGTGTTCTTGCAATGGAAGTTGACTTAGTCAAGTACAATGATTAGGAGGATCGATGTCAATGGAGGCTTGTGACAAAGGAATGTGGGCATAACTTGTGTAGTTACATCATCTTGGAGCCCTTGTTATGTACAACATTACCTTGGGGCATGACATGTGTGCTTTGGAGTGGAGCACTTCACTTGTGTTGGCCTACAAGTGCTCACTGCTCATTGTACATTGTTTGTAAGGGTTTGGACCTGTTGACCACTTAACCAACTAGGTGGGCAACCATGTACCATGCACATGTACCATGTACCTTGTAGATGAGAAATATGTACTTGACAAATTTATTCAAGCGAGCAAGTTTTTTTTTTCTTTCTCCACTTATCTTTTATCCATGAAATTTCCACACCCCTGCAAGGGAATTTTGTAATGATATGTCAACATGAGGGTTATTTTTTGTAAAACTTGATTGCCTAGGACTTTATCATTAGGGGAAGATGGTGCACCATAAGGTTTTGGAAGAACGGCAAAGGAATGTGCACAATTAACATCTCCTCTATGACATGAAGAGGTGTTTCTTGTGGAAGAGGAGGCAATAATAGGAATTTCAAAGACTGTAGAAGGAAAAAATATTTGAGCAAGTCAAAAATATATTTTGGGCAACAACTCCTAATGGGCATGCTCCCAAGGATCTTGTAGATAAAATTTCTTCAAGTACCCCTCTTAGATATACAAATTTTATAGGGTCCACCTAGTACAAACAATGTTAAATTGTTTACTTGTCCCCCGCCCCCTTCCAACCCCCTGCCCATTAATCTTGATAGAAGATGACCATAAGAAAATATATTTCTTATGTATATATTTGTTTAGCTTACTTTATGCTTTCCTAATAGCCTCAAGGACACTTGCAAGTGCATATCGCTGATCATACATTTTTCTTTAACCCCATTAACTTATCCTTTTTACTATCTGTTGAACATTAATATAGTTATCTTATCTTATCTGAATATCATCTTACACCATAAGAGCAGATACCCAATTTATGTTAGCATAACTTATTTGATTCCATCTTATACCCTAATCTATAAAAAAATTATTTACACAGGTGGAAGACAACAAGGAAGAACGATGCATGACTTCCAGTGATTTGACATGATATCACAATAGAGGAAGCAACATATGTAAGAATAGCATTTGCATTTCTAAACATCCTTTGGATTTCTATTCCCATAGTTGGTCACAGATGTTGAAGGGCATCACAAAAAGAATCTAAGTCATTTCATAACTTTATCTATGAAGGTTTTATCATCATGTAGTTAAAGACCATCATATTTGCAATGTGAATGAAGAGAATTTGCAGTGTTTAAACCTATTTGATGGTGTTGATCTATTGAAAAGTTACCTAGGAAGTGTTTGTCCACCTAGACTTGCCTTGGGGTGGACAAGGACACTTTAAATGGTGACCTCTAGTCAATTTGCATTTATTGAAGTGTGAAGTACTTTATGTTTTTAAAGTGACTTTATTAAAAAGGCTAAGTCATGGTTTTCCTAAGTTCATATTTAAAATAAAGTTAAGTGAGTGATTAAATTAAAAGGGGTTGTTCAAACTTTATTAAGTAACATGAGGTGCACTAAATATCATTTAATTAATAATTAATTGAGCATTTAATGTGAACCCTTCATCTAATTTAATCTTGACCATTAGATTGAAAGAGGAAGTTACCATGAACAAAAAGGGCTAGGGCAAGGCATTCATTCATTCATTGTGATCATTTTCCAAGAGAGATTTTTGGAGAGAGGAAGAGAAGAAAAAGAGAGGGTTTGAAGAGATTTCAAAACTAGGAGAGAAAAAATAAGTTCCAGTGCACAAATTGAGAAGGTTAACTGGGCACAAAAATCGAGGAGTGATTTCAGCATATAGGGCACAAATTTCAAGGCTGCACAAAATTTGCGAACTGTACAGTAGTATGGACAGGCACAAATTTCGAGGTTTTCTGCACAGATTTTGAGGATCATACAGCAGTACGGAATTGGCATAGTTTTCGAGGTGTACGGCTGTTAGACTGTACAATACGAATTGCACACATTTCGAGGCAGTTCAAATCGGGCTTAGAAATCAAGTTGAAAGTACATAATTTAATTATGTCCATACAGTGCGTTTTTTGAGGTGAAAGTGGCACAAAAATCAAGGAAACTTTCAGCAGTAAAGGGTTCAATTTTCGAGAAGAAAATTCAATAAGTATTGTTGTTTGATTTATGTATTTTACTGAAAAAATACTAAATCTCTCTCTCAGAAACAAATTTTCCCTTAGGGGTTTTATCCTAGACCATTGGTCAAAAACATCTGTCTCATTTTCATTTGTGTTTGGCTTATTTAAAATTTCTGAGTTTGAAATTTGCTTGAAAAGAAAAAAATTCTGAATTATTTAAAATTGAAAAAGAACTTCTTGTGTTTCAGTTCTGTCAAATTTTGATTAAAATTTGTGCATAGAAAGGCTTGGGCAATAAACTATGCAGAGAAGCCAAAAGGCTTGAAACCGTGTTGGGGTTCTTCAAAAACTTTCATGGTATCAGAGCACAGTTAAATTTCAGAATTTGAACATTCAAAAAACAGGGGTTTGGAGAGAAGTAATTGTTGAACAGCTTGCTTGAAGTTACAGGTTGTAGCCATGGTGTTTGGTCTTAGAGTTGAAGACAAGTTAGATGGGGCTACAAATTTTATCCTATGGAAGGCTAGAATCAGTTTGATACTTGAAGAAAATGAACTATGGGATATAGTTCACAATACAGCTGCTAATCCTATAGTCAAGGAGGGATAAAGTTGCTAGAGAAAATAAACTATGCGGTTGATAAAGTTGCTTTCATGAAGAGAGATGTGAAGGCAAGGAGGGATATACTTGATGCCATGAAGGATCATGTAATCCCTCACATATCAGCAAAAGATCATGCATTTCAGATGTGGACAACTTTAACCAATCTTTACCAGAGTTCGAATGAAAACAAGAAGATGGTGTTGAGGGAGAAGTTGAAGAATGTTCACATAAGCAAAGGGGAAGGCATGGCTTCATATCTTACCAAGATCACACAGGTAAGAGATGAGTTGTAGTTGTAGGTGAGGTGATAGGGAATGCTGAGATGGTGCATAAAGCATTAAATGGTGTGACTCAGCAGTGGACCATGTTTGTGCAAACTATCATTGGTAGGGAGAACATGCCCACATGGGATCGATCGTGGGATGATCTCACACAGGAGGAGACATGGAAAGGATACTTACAGGGTAGTTCATCACATCACAGGGATGATGAGGAGAATGTTGCATTAGCAACGAAGGACAAGAAGAAGAAGAAGTTCAAGGGTTCCAAGGATGGGGTCAAACAGCATGATGGGGAGAACAAGGACATGAGCAAAGTGAAATGCTTTACATGTTAGAAGTTTGGACACTATAATGGACAGTGTCCAAACAAGAAGAAGAAGAAACAGCAGACAGCAGCTTCAGCAGAGATTGATGAGTTTGCTACGAGATTTGAGAGTCTCTTTGCAGGTGTTAGTGTTCATAGAGCATTTTCTATCACCAGCAGGGATATTCAGGACCACATGGAGCATTCCATGATTGTTGGGCATTCATTGAGTGTTGCCACTACTTCCTCCACTTGGTACATTGATAGTGGAGCTTCCAGTCATATGGCAGGTGATCAAGATATGTTTGCTGAGATGTCAGAGACAGACTTAGAGTTGGAGGTTGTATTGGGAGATGAAACAGTGGTGAGTGCAGTTGGGCATGGGACTGCCCGTTTTGACAGGGAGTCCATGCAGCCTATGTTTCTGAGGGATGTATTGTATGTCCCTGCGCTCAAGAAGAACCTTGTTTCAATTTCCATGATTGAGGATAGAGGCTTCGGTGTATATGTCCTTGATGGGAAAGTTCACATCTTTCCCAAGGCAACAGGTCCATCTAATTCACGGGCGATTGGAGTCAGATGCGGTAAACTATACAAGCTTCTTTTCCAGCCACATCATGCACTGTCACACACTCAAAGCAGCAGTGAGTTGTGTGAGTTATGGCACAGGAGGATGGCCTATCTTCACCATCCAGCTTTGAGGATACTGAGATATATGACGACAGGTATTCCAGAGTTTAGCACAAAGTCGAGTGGTGTTTGTAGAGGGTGTGCTTTGGGAAAGTACACCAAGCCTTCTTTTTCGAGCAGTGATTCCAGATCATAGGGAGTGCTTCAGTTGATTCATTCAGATTTGTGTGGTCCCATGTCATCTACCTCTTTGACAGAATATGAGTATTATGTCACATTCATCGATGACTTTTCCAAGAAGCCCTGGATCTATTTCCTTAGACGCAAGAGATAAGAGGAAGTCTTGCTTCGGTTCGAAGAGTTCAAAGCTTTTGTGGAGAACCAGATGGGAAAGAAGATCAAGGTACTTCGGTTAGAAAATGGGGGTGAGTATACTTCCCATGCATTCGATGAGTATTGTCGACAAGAGAGGATCAAGAGGCAGTTGACAGTTCCTTACACTCCACAATAGAATGGAGTGGCTGAAAAGAAGAACCGTTCGATAGTGGGTGCAGCTAGAGCCATGCTGCATGATCATTGTCTTCATTTCTTTCTATGGGCAGAGGCCTGTAGCATTGTTGTTTAAGTTCTGAACAGGAGTCCGCACCATGCTTTGGGGTGCAAAACTCTTGAGGAGATGTTTACAGGGAAAGTGCCTGAGATAGGTCACTTTCATATTTTTGGTTGCCTTACATACTCACATGTCCCTTCTAAGAAGAGGACAAAGTTGGAGGCTACAAGAGAGCGGGGTATCTTTGTTGGTTATGATGAGACTTCGAAGGCTTTTCACATATACCTTCCTACACAGAGGAAAGCTATGGTGAGAAGGGAGAAAAAGTTAACTGGGCACAAAAATCGAGGAGTGATTTCAGCAGATAGGGCACGAATTTCGAGGCTGCACAGAATTTGAGGACCGTACAGCAGTACAGACAGGGCACATTTTTCGAAGTACTCTGCACAAATTTTGAGGGCCGTACAACAGTACAGACAAGCATGAATTTTGAGGACTGTGCAGCAGTACGAAATTGGCACAGTTTTTTAGGTGTACGACTGTCAAACCGTACAGTACGGATTGCACAGATTTCAAGGCAGTTCAAATCGGGCTTAGAAATCAAGGGGAAAGTACAGAATTTAATTGTCTGTACAGCACATTTTTCGAGGTGAAAGTGGCACAGAAATCAAGGAAAATTTCAGTAGTAAAGGGTTCAGTTTTCGAGAAGAAAATTCGATAAGTATTGTTGTTTGATTTCTGTATTTTACTGAAGAAATAATAAATCTCTCTCTCTCAGAAACAGGTTTTCCCTTAGGGGTTTTATCCTGGACCATTGGTCAAAAACATCTGTCTCATTTTCATGTGTGTTTGGCTGATTTAAAAGAGTTTCAAATTTTGCTTGAAAAGAAAAAATTTCTGAATTGCTTAAAATTGAAAAAGAACTTCTTGTGTTTCAGTTCAGTCAAATTTTGATTAAAATTTGTGCATAGAAGGGCTTGGGCATTAAACTATGCAGAGAAGCCAAAAGGCTTGAAACTGGGTTGGGGTTCTTCAAAAACTTTCACGATCTACTTTGAATATCTTTACCATTAAGACGAAACCCGGTCCTTGTTAGATGCTATCACCCTCATTCAGGATTTACTTTTGTGAGTATTATTTGTTAACATAATTTTTACATAAATATAGTTCATTACCATGCCTCTCTCTCAAATAGGAAACTAGACTAGTTCAGGAAAATATTAACAGCGTGCATAAAGAAATGCATGTATTTTCACTTTGTTTGGATCATAATTAACACCTATGTTGACACTCTGCCACTGTCATACCTGGATGCAGTTTGAAACTTGGAGAGAAATGCATAGAACTCCTTCTCAGAACTGACACCTCTTTCTTGTCTGCACCTAAACAAGTATTCCATAGACTGCAAAAGGAAGAGATATAATTAGATGTCAACTAAGGGCCACAACGAACTTGCAGACACATTTGCATAAGCAAACTTCTAATTTTATTTTTCAGTTCTTCACCTACAGATATATTATAAAATGCCTACCAATAATTACAATTAAGAGTAATGAGGAATTATGGGTTTGAGTAATTGTTAAATTCCTTGGGTTATGAGCCTGCAAAAGCATTCAATAATAAAGAACAGTTACAATACCAATTAATGGCATTAATGTTGTTGATTGAATAACATCGTAATATAGGTTAAATAACATCTCTGCTAAGCATTACATAATAGCTGCTTTAGACATTAAATAATAGGCACACTATAGCTGAACTTTGAACTAAATAGAAGTTGTAAATTATAATATAAATTGGCAGCAATATTTGTTTATCAACTGTAAGCCTCACTACTTGTTAATGGTGGGCTATGCTGGTATTAATAACAGACCAACATGCTCTTTAATAGTTGGCTGCGTTACTATAATTATAGCAGGTTAACATGCATTTAATACAGGATCTATCCATGTGTTTATTCAAGGCTAACATTGCATTAAATGCATACTAAGATTGAATGGTGGTGTATTGCTGCATTTTTTTCTGATTTTGAACTTTTTATCAATATTCTGTCCGTTTTGTGGAGGAAACGCCTTGCATTAGGGTTTCCTTTTGCTTTCAGTGCCTTGGACTTCTCCATCTGCCTTGGTTAGCCTAACTTACCGAATACTTGAGGTTGATAGGTGATGCCCTAGCTTGCAAGTACTAAAGGGATACTCCAAGAGAGGGACACTAGCCATGATCTCTCAAAGCCCTAGGGATTGAGATGAAATCATAATTCCCTTCTCTTGTCAATCCTTTTTACTAAATTTTTCAAGCATTCATGTGTAATCTAGTGAGATGCATTGCATGTTAACTTAGGGATGCATTGTTATATCTAAAAAAGCCCTAAAATTCAGAAAACCCTAAAACCTAAGAATTACAAAATTCAAACTTGAAAAACATTAAAAATCCCACAAATCTAAACCCACAAGTCATCTTGCCCTAGCTGATTTCTCCTTGGATCTTGAAGAGCGTCATAGTTTGACCTGGCTGGATGCCCTAAATAGTCAAACGAGCCTGCAAATGTCAGCAAAACAGAGTCTAGGGCAGATGTCTGAGTAAATCCCAGTGGTGGTACTGAATTCGGCCTTGACCAAGGGTATCCCTGCTCCTAGAGCGAGCTCATCTTGATTCTTGAATGTCTACAAGTACCTTTAGGGATGTTTTTTCTTACTGATTTTCCTGTTGCTGTACACTCACTGTTTACATGACTGATAACTGCTGTTAGTGCTAAAGTTTATGTCCTGGTGTTTCACTGTTTAATAGCCTTCGAAGGATAAGTAAAGGGTTGCAGATCATGTATTTCAGACCCTACTCACCCCTTGTTTAAAGTCTGCAATCTCACTGTATTATCTGGAATCTGATGCTGATAATGGCTGATCTTGTACTAATTTAAATCCTGGGCTAGCACTTTGCAATTAAAGATCTGATTTAGCATGATATAATGATGAACATGGACCTTTGCTGATCTAAAGTACTTGCTTTCTGTATTTTGATAGACAGCCAATGCACTTAAATAACCTACACAATATTTGATACATACTGCAAACTTATAGTGCTCGAATTCAAAGTTACTTCGAATTGAATATTGGAAGTGGTGAAGTGGTGGTTACAATTAGTTAGACTTGGATCTAAATTCAACTTTTGCCTAAATGTTCTTTTACATATGTTATGAATGGATCATTGAATGACATTGGATGTACTATAATAACCTACAGCAGTTGGGGGCATATGCTTTGCATTAACAAGTCTGCCATTTGATTGAATACTTGCACGCTTTTATTCTTCTTTGACTGCTTCTAAAGGCACTGGTTATGATTATAGAATCATATAGAAGCATTTGTGTTGTGTCAAGATCATTGCAGATATCCTAGAAGGGCTCTTCCCTGGGGAACAACTCCCAACGAAGTTAGAGGAGCTAACCGTGGTGACATTGGATCTAGCCTTCCTCCCATATACTTGCCAAATTGTGCCCTGTCAGTTCGATTGGTAACATTTTTGGCACCGTTGCTGGGGACCTTCAAGACAATTAAGGTGGTTTGCTAAGGTCATATTTTCTCCTTGGCAAGAACAACATTTGATAAGAAATCGTAATATTGTGAGATATATTGCTATTGAAGGCTAATCCTCTAGGTCTTAGCTGGCAACTCCAGTCACAAGTGCTTCATTCAAGACATCTTAGGTATGTTCTTGTTCTGTACTTTGGTGAGATTTGTTGCTCTAACTCAACAAGGCTCTCATGGCAACTCCCACTGAAGAAAATTAAAAGAGGTACTCTACAAGAATGAGGCAAAGAGGTAGCCATTGTTTTTATAAGATTTTTGTTAAAGGCTAACCCCACAGGTCATATTTGGCAACTCCGGTGGAGGAAACTAGTTAAAGAAGTGCAAGCAACCTCAGCTATTAATAAGAAGAAGATATGGGGCTCCTCGATCCACTGGATTTCTCGAACATTCCGAGATATCCAAATAAATTGGATGAACCTGGATGTCCTAAGTGTAGATTTTTCACTAGTTTCAGCCTCTGGTTTATGAGTAAAAATTTGTCTTAGTTTATTTCCATCTCGGAATATAAAATGCTAGAAATAAACATTAAATTTTTCAGACTTAAAACACTGTTGTAACTTCACTTTTTCACTGACAGAAAATAAATAACATGCACGCCATTCAACACACAGTACTCAGAAATTTTTGGCCAATGGCCCTGGAAAAACCCACAAGGGGAAAACCAGTCAGAGAGAGAGTATTATTTCTTCAGTATAAAATCAGACATTCATTTACAGTCAAAAATCCAACTTATCTCAACCCAGAAAAATGACCCAGCAAGCTGCTTCGATTTCTGTCCAAGAGCTGCCTTGGTTTTGGTGCAATTTCAATCTCGAAAAACGTGCCTGCAAATCGCTGCTTTGTTGCCCTCAATTTATGTGCATGAACAGCAAACTGTTGTCCTCAGGATTCGTGCCAAAGAGGCCCAGAATCCGTACTGTACGATCTGTAATAAATGCAGCCGTGCACCTCAAAATTCGTGCCAGAAATTTAATGCATGCTGCGTCGGGAAACGTGATGTACCTTCCTCAAAATTTGTGCCTAATATAAACCTCAAAATTTGTGCCCGAACCTTCCTCAAAAACTATGCCAAATCCATACTGTACAAAAAGTAATAAATGCAATCATTCCTCTTCCTTGAAATCTGTGCACTCTAATAAATGTTGTTGTACTTCCTCCTAGAAATCTGTGCCAGCAACTATCACCTCAATTTTCGTGCCAACTGAACTTCTCAGTTTGGTGTCTCAGAATTCGTGCCCACTCTCCATTCAGTTCTCTGCTCTTCGTTCTTCTCTCAAGAATGAATGAAAAATGGCCTTTCCCTTGCTTTTTGCTCATAACCCTAGGTAGGTGAATAGACATCTAATCCAAAGGCTGAGAATGAATTAGATCTATGGTTGAAATTAATTGCTCATAATTTATCTCTAAAATATTAATTTCACTCACCCACTTAAATTTATCAAAAACTGACATTATACTCTAAAGTCAAATTAAATGTCAGTTAAGTCATTTATCCAAGGGTCACTTTATTTCCCCCTTCTAAGTGACTAAGGCTAAAGTCATTTAGGGGAACACTTCCCTAGGTACAAAACTAACACTCCCTCTTACTAAGGAAGGTGTTCTACACCACTCCCAACTTGTCCCTGAAGAAGACAAACTAGCCCCTCCCTAAAGACTTCGTCAGTATGTCTGCTACCTGCTCATCAGTGGAAATGTACTGAAGCGTAATTGCCCCTCTCTGAACATACTCTCGGATGAAATGATATATGATCTCAATGTGCTTTGACTTGTCATGGAAAACTGGATTCTCAGAGCGCTGGATGCAACTCTGATTGTCACAGTAAATCACTATAGGCCTAAGCTCTTGACCAAATAGATTCACCAGCAACTTGCGAAGCCACAAGGCCTCACAGCTAGCCTGACTGGCTGCCATATACTCAACCTCAACAGAACTCAATGCAACGGATTTCTGCTTCCGACTGAACCACGACACTGCTGCCGAGCCCAAACTGAAACAACATCCGGAAGTGCTCTTCCGGTATGCCACACTGCCTACCCAATCTGAGTCTGTATAACCAACCAATCTAATCCCCTCTGACCTCCTGTAGTCCAAACCAAAATCCACTATCCCTAATAGATAACGCAACACATGTTTTGCCGCGACCCAATGCACACTCCTAGGCCCAACCATGAACTGGCTAAGAGTGTTCACTGCAAAACACAAATCTGGCCGAGTGTTGACCAGATACATCAATGACCCAATAAGCTGGTAGTATAAAGTAGGATCAACCAACTCTCCCTCAGAAGCATGAAGCTTCTTCCAATTGGTGATCATAGGTGTCGACATAGGCCTGCAATCCTCCATCCTAAATCTCCTCAAAATATCAACTGCATACTTTCCCTGCCCCAGGGAAATATGTCCAGGATCCTGCCAAACCTCCAATCCTAGAAAATAATGCATCATTCCAATATCAGTCATCTCGTACTCTGCTGCAAGATCCTTCTTGCAAGCTGCAATGGGTCTCTCTCTCCCTGTGATAAACAAGTCATCAACATATAGCAGAAGAATAAGCGGATCATCTCCAACCATGATGAAGTAGATATTCGGATCTGCTTCGCTCTTCTAAAACCCCATACTCAGCATGTAAGAATCAATCCTGGAGTACCAAGCTCTAGGAGCTTGCTTCAACCCATAAAGGGCCTTCTTCAACCTGCAAACATGAGACTCTCTCTCATGAATCTCAAATCCCATAGGCTCCTCAACATAGATCTCTTCCTGTATGATCCCATTGAGAAATGTGGTCTTCACATCCATCTGATGGATCTTCCAACCCATTTCCGCTGCAATGGAGATCAATGCCCTAATAGAAGTATACCGAGCAACCAGCGCAAAAGTCTCATCCTAATCAATGCGCTCAACCTGTGGAAACCTTTCGCTACAACCTGGCTTTGTACTTCTCCACACTCCCATCCGCTGCATGCTTTAGCTTGTAAAGCCAGCGAGAAGTCACCACTAACTTCCCCTCAGGCCTCGGAACAATCTCCCATACATCATTCTTCATGATGGAATGGTATTCATCCATCATGGCATCTCTCCAAACCTAATGCTGGGAGGCCTCCTCAAAAGTAGAAGGCTCAGAATCTCGTGTACTAGCCACCAACAACATGCCCAATCTGTCAGGCATCTTGATGGCCCTCACATCCTCCTTGGATGCCCCAAACTCCTGAGCTTCCTTCAAGGTATATCTCGAAGCCACTTAGGTGCCTTCGTCCTTGGAGGTTGCTCCCACACTGGTCAGTCATCATCTGAAGATCTACTAGAGGTGGAAACCCCAGTATCTCGTGAACCTGAAGCTGGTGTACCAACACCAAGTGTACCCTATAATCCTGATCCTGATCTTGATCCTGATCCTCTATAAGGTGTACCTGTAATAGTAGGCCCATCACTTGTCCTCGAAGACCCTCCTGGTCGAACCATTGAACCTAGTGAACCTGTGCCAACACTGTGCGGTCCTGTAACCCCAGAAACCTGTGAAACAACCTGAGGTGCAAGGACCTACTGCTCTCCCTGCTCTGACTCTCGACTTCCTGAAGGCGCGCTCCTCCTCAAACTTCACATCCCTCCTCGCCATGACTTTCCTCTAAGAGGGAAGGTAAATACAGAAGGCCTTCGAAGTCTCATCATAGCCCACAAAGATGCCCTTCTCTGCAATGGGCTCCAACTTTGTCCTCTTCTATGAAGGGGCATGAGAGTAAGTCAGACTACCAAATATCCGAAAATGGCTAACTTCAGGCTTCTTGCCTAAAAAGCACTCCTTGGGTATCATATTTCCCACTGCACGATGGGGACTTCTGTTCTGAAGATATATAGTTGTGCTGCAATCCTCAACCCAGAGAAAGAAAGGAAGTGACTGGTAATGTAGCATAGCTTGGGCTGCTCCAACAATGGACCTATTCTTCCTCTCTGCTACTCCATTCTGCTCTGGAGTATATGGAACTGTCAACTATCTCTTGATACCCTCCTGTTTGCAAAATTCATCAAACTCATTGGAGGTATACTCACCCCCGTTATCCGATCTAAGAAGTCGGATCTTCCTCCCTGTTTGGTTCTCCACAAGAGCTTTGAATTCTTGGAACCTTTGCAAGACTTCCTCGGACTTCTTGCTCTTCAGAAAGTAGATCCAGGTCTTCTTGAAATGGTCATCAATGAACGTCACATAATACTTGTATCCTCTCAAGGACACAGAAGACATATGTCCGCATAAGTCTGAATGTATCAAGTCAAGGACCCCTGTTGACCTATTATCACTGCTCGGAAAAGCAGTCTTGGTGTACTTTCCCAAAGCACACCCCCTGCACACATCACTTTGCCCTGTGTTGAACTCCAGTAATCCTGTAACCATGTGTCTCAACAACCCCAAGGTTGGATGATGCAAGTGAGCCATCCTCCTATGCCAAAGCTTACAAAGCTCACTACTGTTGCTATGTGCCAAGGCAAGTTGCGATTAAAACAAGAGACTATACAGTTTCCCACATCTCACTCCAATGGTAACTGAAGCAGATGGTCCTGCAGTCTTGGGAAACATATGCACGTGTCCATCTAGGAAACACACCCCAAGACCCTAATCCTCGATCATGGAAACTGACACTAGGTTCTTCTTCAGCCCAGGTACATACAATACATCTCGCAACACCATGGGACTCATGGACTCCCTCTAAAAGGTAATGGTCGCACGACTAACAACTTTGACTCTTGAGTCATCTCCCAACATAAATTCCACATCTGTCTCTGTCTGTGAAAGCTCAGAGAACATCTCGCGAGCACCTGTCATGTGACTCGAGGCTCTGCTGTCTATATACCAAGTGCTGAAAGTAGATGCACTGTAAGAATGGTCTGTCACCAGGGAAAACTCCCTTTATTTGTCAACATTCGCACTGGTGAGAATAGATGCTCTCTCAATCTCAACATGCCCAGTGCATAGTGAAAACTCACTCTGAAATCTCGCGGCAAAGTCATCGACTTCCACAGACGCTGCTGTCTGCTGCTGCTTCTTCTTCTTCTTGTTAGGACACATTGCAACAGAGTGTCCCATTTTGTGACATGCAAAGCACTTTACAGTGCTCAGATCCTTCATCTTCCCATCTTGTTGCTGCTTGGCCCCACCCTTCTTGGGACCCTTCTTGTTCTTCTTCTTCCCCTTCGCTGTCAAGGCCACATCCTCCTCATCCTGTCTACTAGTAGAACTACTGCACTGCAAGAAACCCCTTCGAATCTCCTCCTGAACAAAATCATCACAGACCCTGTCCCAAGATGGTAAGTTCTCTCTAACCACCAAACCCTGTACAAACACAACCCAAGGTGCAATCACCCTATTCAAGGTTGTAAGCACTAGCTCAGGACCAGTAACCACCACCCCCACAGTTGCAAGCTCATCTCTCACCTAAGAGATCCTAGTAAGATAAGTCATACACACCTCTCCTTTGACCATCTTGATATTCTTCAGCTTCTCCCTAAGAACCATCTTCCTATTCTCATAAGAACTCTGAAATAACCCAGTCAAAGCTCTCCACATCTCATGTGCATGATCCTTCGCTAAAATGTGCGGAATAACATGGTCTTTAACAACATCTAAGATAATCCTCATGGCTGTAATATCCTTCTTCTCAAAGGCAGTTGTTGCTGCTGGATTAGCAGTAGCACTGGCAATGACAATGGAGTGAGTTGTAGTGTTATTGACAACCTCATCCCACAGTTCATTCTCTCTCAACAAAAGAAAAATCCGGGCCTTCCATGAGACAAAGTTCGTTGCCCCATCCAACCTATCCTCAGTTCTCAACCCAACGAAAGTCATTTTTCACAAAGAACAAGTTTCAGCAAAATGTACTACTGTCACAAAAGTTTTTCTGAATTTTGGAAATGACTGTCAGTCAGCAAATATTTAATTTTCTGCCCCACTCAGCTCTGATACCATGTAGATATTTCACTGGTTTCAGCCTCCGGTTTATGAGTAAAAATTTGTCTCAATTTATTTCAATCTCAGAATATAAAATGTTGGAAATAAACATTAAATTTTTCAGACTTAAAACACTGCTATAACTTCACTTTTTCACTGACAGAAAATAAATAACATGCACAGCATTCAACACACAATACTCAGAAATCTTTGGCCAATGGCCTTGGAAAACCCCACAAGGAGAAAACCAGTCAGAGAGAGAGAGAGTATTATTTCTTCAATATAAAAATCAGACATTCATTTACAGTCAAAAATCCAACTTATCTCAACCCAGAAAAATGACCCAGCAAGTTGCCTCGATTTTTGTGCAAGAGTTGCCTTGGTTTTTGTGCAATTTCAGTTTCGAAAAATGTGCCTGAAAATCACTACTCTGCTGCCCTCGATTTCTGTGCATGAACAGCAAACTGTTGTCCTTGGGATTTGTGCCAAACAGACCCAAAATCCGTATTGTACGGTCTGTAATAAATGCAGCCATACACCTCAAAATTCATCTAGAAATTTAATCCATGTTGCCTCGAAAAATGTGTTGTACCTTCCTCGAAATTTGTGCATGATATAAACCTAGAAACATGTGCCCGAACCTTCCTCGAAAACTGTGCCAAATCCGTACTGTACGAAAAGTAATAAATGCAATCGTACCTCTTCCTCGAAATTTGTGCACTCTAATAAATGTTGTTGTACTTCCTCCTCGAAATTTGTGCCAACAAATATCACCTCGGTTTTCGTGCCACTTAACTTCTCCAAGCTTGGTGTCTCGAAATTCATGCCCACTCTCCATTCAATTCAATGCTCTTCATTCTTCTCCCAAGAATGAAAGAAAAATGGCCTTTCCCTTGCTTTTTGCTCATAACCCTAGGGAGGTGAATAGACATCTAATCCAAAGGCTGAGAATGAATTAATCTATGGTTGAAATTAATTGCTCATATTTCATTTCTAAAATATTAATTTAACTCACCCACTTAAATTTATCAAAAACTGACTTTATACTCTAAGGTCAAATTAAATGTCACTTAAGTCATTTAATGCAAGGGTCACTTTATTTCCCCCTTCTAAGTGACTAAGGCTAAAGTCACTTAAGGGAACACTTCCCTAGGTACAAAACTAACACTAAGTCTATCCCAATATTTCATGAATACGCGGTTGTAAAGCATGTTACGAAATTTAAAGAAATCCTCATGGCATGGGGTGTAACATACAAGGATATTAGAATGAGCTTATTTGTAATGTCCCTTGGCTTGGGAGGTCTTACCGGATGAACTAGCAGGGCTAGTCACTGATAAGCATATGAAGGAGGAAATGACCACTGTCACCTTAGCCACTTCTCCAAACTTCTTTGGAAGTCGGAACCTCCTAAGGGAGAGCCCTAATTGCAAGTCTGTAAGGACACTCAAACACCAAATAATAACTTATTTTGTGAAGGGTTAGCGATCAGTGCCTTAACAAAGTCAACCCAAGGAATGAAGAGGACATGCTATACATACAAACACTACTTTGTGAGTACAACTAGCATACCAACTTCGGTAATTCCAAATGCCATTCATTACAAGTGTAGCCAATAGAAAGGGTAGAAGCATTAAATTGCAAGTTTGACCAATAGCATTTAGGTGGACTCGCTCATCATCAATGAAGGACAAGAATGTAAATGCTTATTACAATAGTACTTGTATCGGTTATTAGGACAACAGTAATCATTAACCCTTTAAGGATATATTCATATATTGATTTCAAACATTTCAAGCACACTAACTACTTTATGTACACAGCAGTAGGGCAACCAAGAAACAAAGTAAGAAAGCAGCCAATGTCTATATATATCCATTTGCCCAATCACAACAATATGTTTGGCAAACAAATAGTAATGCAGCCAATAATAAATAGAGATACAATAACAAGTGTATATCAGTCACATTCCAATTCCTTTGGCAATAAGGCAGTCCATTTATAAATATAACAAGTGTTTGCACAAAAAAGTTCTAACATCAGTGTATGTATTATTTAGGACTTGTCTAACCATTGACCAATGATGTATTTGTTGTGTTTGCAGGTGTAAATGAGAATTGTTGTAATGAGAAAGGAGGGCTGCCACAAAGTAGCAGTGAGTTAAGAAGCAGGTTGAGGGTTTTGGAGAGGGGAGGGCAGTTTAGGTCCCCTTTCTTAGGTCTGTTTTTAGGAATTTATGGCATCTTTTAGGTTTTTGAAATTTTGGAATTTTTAGGGTTCCTATAATTTCGCCTTAGGATTTTTAGGGACAAAGAGGGAAAGCCGAATTGGTAGGAGGGAGGTCCGAAATTCTAGGAAGGTCAAAAATTCACGAAAAACAAATTATTCTTTTTTTTTTTTAATTATTTTTAGGTTTTTAGGTCTTCCTAAAATTTCGCCCTAACGTTTTTAGGGACAAGAAAGGCAGGGAAAAATTGTAGGAGAGAGCGCCGAAATTTGAGGAAGGCCAAAAAACCGAATAAATAAATAAATAATTATTTTCTATGATTTCTAACATAAAATCAGACTTAATTATAGCCCTAATTCTACCATGAAAATGCAAATTTACACATGCAAATGCAAGAGATTTGAAGGGAAATTGTATGAGAATAAAGCCAAGGGCTTTAAAGTTTTACCCTAACCCTAGGGCATCAAGGAAGGTGACCAGCCTTCTTCTTGAGAGGTCTTTCCAAAGTTTGGCAAGCTAGGGCCTTCTCCAACAGCCACAAAAGTTCGTTAAAGGAAGCCTAGCTAGGGCAAAACTCAAAGACCCAAGCTTCTAAGGACTCCTTCTAGAGGACGTCGTTCACAATACTATGCTGACAAAAGGCTGAAAATGACCTAGTTTAGACAAAATGCAGCACTAATGGCTACCATTCAACCATAAACAAGCATCATCCATCAACATTTAACAAAGAGAAATCAAGAGAAGAACTTGGATACCTCCTTGTGCACGTGTTAAGCAAACAATTCTAGTATCACCTCAACAAAGAGCATGAACCATAAATACTTCAAGAGATTTGCCTTTAAACCAGAAAGATATCCTCCTCAAGAGGTGTGTATCACTCCAAGAGCCCTAAGAAAGGTAAAAGAGTAACATAATGTTTTATCCCATAAGTTATGTCTTTAAAATGAAAGTGAGGAGATCTATTTATATGCTCTCGCACTCACTTTTTAAAATATCCAGGCCTACATGCCTTAAAATAAGTCAATTTGAAATTATAAAATGTTGACTAAAAATTAAAAGAAAATGATAATTAAATATAGCCTAAGGTAGGCTCAAGGTAGGCTACTTGCGGTATTTGTACCCCCAGGTGCCAAAACATGCTCAAATAAGCGAATCACTCCAAACGAAAGGCTGGAGTGAGCAGGAGGAAGGGCAGTATACCCCATCTAACCCCTAGAATGTTGTAAAATCCCTCAACGCCCTCCTCAAAGCATGAAAAGGCCTGGCATGGAGGTTGTCTTTCCTTTGAGGAGATAAGGCCAAGGAGAGCAAGAACCCACTGACTGAAGGGCCAAGAGGGTGTCATATGTGGCTATGAATGGAGACGAGTGTGTCACCACTGAAGCAGAGGCCACCAAATCATGTAAACAGGGTATGGAGCCATGTGACCCAGTGGCCGACCCTTAGGGGCCCCGGACAACAACCTCAATGTTAAAAACCCCAATAAAGGGAAGTTAACAGTGCCATTAAGCCATAGTACCCCTAAAGGATGACCAAAGGACCCAGCCATGACCACCATTGCTCGATAACACCCCTCCTGGTAGAAAACAATTGGCCCTCTCTCCCTAGGGTACACCTGAAGGTGCATTGGGTACAAGTGCAGCATAACACTAGCTCCAACTGCGGGACAAGTGCTCTTCCCGAGAGTGCTCGAGAACCTGTGAATCTGCTGGTACCCGTAGACCTACACACATATAAAATGTCCAAGAGGATTAAAAGCATCTAAGGGCAGACACTTATGTCTTGCCTTGTTCGCAAAATGAGGGAAACAAACTAAGAACAATAAAAAACCAACTAGACAATGAAAAGACATCAAACGCAATATACAGAAATATGCCTAGTGCAATAAACCCTACCTAAACCCGACAGTCAAAGTAGGCTAGGTGAAAGCATACCGCCAATGTAACCATTAGAATAAGCAATTCATACATGATATCTTACCTTTGTCCTTCAGTGTAATCCATGACAATACCTCATTTATGATAAGTTGAGTTTGTACCAGGATCTTCATCTGGATGAGTGCAGGAAACTGAACCTTCTTAAGAGCCAAGAATACTTGAAATTGGTACCACGGAGAAGCATCGCTTTGACAAGCTTTGTTGATCCATGCTTCTAGCCGACTTAAGTATGGGACACCTCCATCATACAAGTCTTCTAAGAAAAAAAAAATCCTAAAATTCGCCCATAAATCTTGAACTTGGGAAGCTATTTGTAGAGTCAAATCTCGCAAATCTTCATATGTGAGCCACAACCTGTCTTTGCATTTACTCAAACATTTCTTTGGGCATACAACTACATTGTTTATCCTTTTCATAATTGTGTTAGTAACCCCAATAATTCTTGAACTTTTGAAATTGTCAGCTATATAATTCATACCTTCATGCTTCAAATGAAAAGATAAACAATAAATATTATGGGGCCGAGGAATTAAAATCATACCTATCCACCTACCTTCCTCGGCCTTGTTGAGATATATCATTAAGGGTTTATCGATGTAGGGTAGAGTGGGTTGAACAACTTCTTCAACGCTTATTGAGGAGCATGACTGAGAGTGATAACCTAGGCTCATCATATGCAAAATATCTACAAAAGAATCCTCTATGCAACATGCTTCCCTGTTGCACGATGAGTATGATGGAGACATCATGGAAGAATCACCAGAGATACGGGGTCCCAAATCTTCGAACTTTTCATCATAATGGGCCATCTGCATATAACAACTATCTGCAAAGTCTGGCGATGTTTCATCTTCCACTATAGTGGCAAAAGGGTTGAGCCATTCTTCATCATTAGCCTCATAAGGAGAATGAACAATCATATCTCGTTCCACAGGGTCTTTATAAATCATGTCCTCATAATCACTGCTTAAGGTGACTGAAAGCTCTTCATCCAAACAATGTCAAAGTCTGGCTCAACCTCAGTAACTTCATCAAGTTGTTCTTCCTTGCTGCAACGTATGGAGACAACGCTACCTAATCTCGAGGAATCATAGAAAAGTAAACCCATAAATGTCCAATAACCATCGTCCTCAGAATTCTCGTCATTATGTTCCCAGAGATCTGATAAGTCATAAGGAGTTTCTGCATGTTGGAATGGATAACTCATCCTATTTTTCTATTTTTTAATTTCTTCAACTTGGGCTTCTAGATCTTTGTCTATAGGACCATCATCATATTCACCAGCTTGGGGAGCTTCACTTATCATGCTTGAGATATCATCAGTTAGGCCTTGGACAATGGCTGCTTCACCCTGATCCTTGTTTTGAGCTTCCTTACTGAACAAGTCCCTTGCATGCTTAACATGAGGTATCCATTTGTCACATTGCTCTGAATCCCAGTGGCTACAAAATGTTTCCACAAATTTTGCAAAGGATGATATCGTTCCTTTATCTAGGCCCACAAACCAAGCAAGGGCCTTTCCTCCCAGGTGAAGAACATATGATCACATGTAAACATCTTTTTCTTTGATACCATATTCTGAAGCTAAGTCATAAACCATTCCACATGATGCACGGCATTATCATGGTCACCCTTGAAGGCATGCAAGAATACCTCTGGTATCTCATCTGAATATCCTGGGAAAGCTGAGATATCAAGAGGAGCGAAACCTATTTCCATTTCTGTAGCAGTCGAATTATCATGATCTTTGAATTCAAATGAAATATCATCTTTAATTTTGTTGCTTGAATAATCTTGTGTCTGGCCGCTTTCCATTGTTTCTTCCCATATTATGTCGATCATGGCCTTTCTTTCCTGTTCTTCGACACCGTAATCCTAATCCATGTTGAATGCATTAATGAACTACCTAAGTGAAGAAAAACTTTTGTGAGGAAAACCCTCATACCAATTTCTGACAAATAAGTTGTCTTCTAAGTGAAGAGATATCTGAAGTAGCCTCATCATGATGTCTTCGTGCACAATGTTGCTTTCCCAGATGAATTGCATGAATGCATGCACATGTTTTGTTGCATAGTGCTTATACTACTAGAATAATGGGAAAAGTGCCTTCCCACCATCTTGAATGGCATACTTCTATGGAAATCTCGGAATGCACAAAAAATCCAATGTATCCATCCACAGTTAGTAATTAGATGCCATCTCATCAAGCTTCCTTTTCTTTGAATAGAACTTCTTTATCTTTCTTTGATTGGAGTCACCAGGAGAGACATGCCACGTTAGTTAAACAAATCTCACCAAAGCACTGAACAAAACAAGGGCGTTCCTGATTGATAGAGTGGGTTGAGTTCTTTGTGGAGTCACCAGGTAAGCTTGCAAGTTAGTCCTTTAAAAAAAAATGTATGCAATCAGGACTTCAAGACTTACTAAAATGTCATTCTAGCCTGGATAAGTTACCTCAATGAATTTGAGGTCCCCGGCAACGGCGCCAAAATGTTAAGCCTTGTTGGGCTTCTTCTTTGTGGAGTCGCCAAGTAAGATCTGCAAGATTAGTCCTTGACAATAATATTTTCATGATATCAAGAAAAACTTACCTCAATTTTCCAGGGGTGTAAATGACTCTGTGTCAACTGCTTCAAATTTTGAAATGGTCCCCAGCAACGACGCCAAAATGTTATCGGATGAACTAGCAGGGCTAGTCACCGAGAAGCATATGAAGGAGGAAGTGACCACTGTCACCTTAGCCACTTCTCCAAACTTCTTTGGAAGTCGGAACCTCCTAGGGGAGAGCCCTAATTGCAAGATTGTAAGGACACTCAAACACCTAATAATAACTTCTTTTGTGAAGGGTTAGTGATCAATGGCTTAACAATGTCAACCCAAGGAATGAAGAGGACATGCTATACATACAAACACTACTTTGTGAGTACAACTAGCATACCAACTTCAGTAATTCCAAATACTATTCCTTACAAGTGTAGCCAATGGAAAGGGTAGAAGCATTAAATTGCAAATTTGGACAATAGCATTTAGGTGGACTCATTCATCATCAATGAAGGACAAGAATGTAAATGCTTCTTACAATAGTACTTGTATCAGTTTTTAGTACAACAGTAATCATTAACCATTTAAGGATAGATTCATATATTGATTTCAAACATTTCAAGTACACTAACTACTTTATGTACGCAGCAGTAAGGCAGCCAAGAAACAAAGTAAGAATGCAGTCAATGTCTGTATATATCCATTTTCCCAATCAAAACAATATGTTTGGTAAACAAATAATAAGGCAGCCAATAATAAATAGAGATACAATGACAATTGTATATCAGTCACCTTCCAATTCCTTTGGCAATAAGGCAGTCCATGTATAAATATCAGTGTTACCAACATCGGCCGAGAAATCACAAGTTTTTCAGCTTAACGATTTTTTCTCAAAAAATCGCCGAAAAAATCGGAGCGATTTTTTCCCGATTTTTGCCCGATTTTTTTCCGATTTATCCTGAGATATTGTCGATTTTTTCAAGGCGATATTTTCCCGATATATTGCCGATTTTTTCCCGATTTATCCCGAGATATTCCCGATTTTTTCTAAAGCTGAAATTGAATATTTTTGTATTTTTTTAAGTTTGCCGATTTATTGCCGA
Organism: Pseudotsuga menziesii; assembly: GCA_001517045.1. NCBI lineage: Eukaryota > Viridiplantae > Streptophyta > Pinopsida > Pinales > Pinaceae > Pseudotsuga > Pseudotsuga menziesii. The sequence goes on along the minus strand of LPNX010810367.1, from coordinate 87,636 downwards.
TGTTTGCCGATGCGTTGCCGAGATATCCCGAAACGATGTTTCCTGGACCCTGCCAATTTTTTTGCCGCCCCGATGTTTGCAACACTGATAAATATAACAAGTGTTTGCACAAAAAAGAGTGTAAATGAGAACTGTTGTAATGAGAAAGGAGGGCTGCCACAAAGTAGCAATGAGTTAAGAAGCAGGCTGAGGGTTTTGGAGAGGGGAGGACAGTTTAGGACCACTTTTTTAGGTCTGATTTTTAGGAATTTATGGAGATTATAGGTTTTTTGGAATTTTGGAATTTTAAGGGTTCCTATAATTTCGGATTAGGGTTTTTAAAGACAAAAAGGGCAAGCCGAATTTGTAGGAGAGAGGTCCTAAATTCTAGGCAAGTCAAAAATTCACGAAAAAATATATTTTTGATTTTTTTAGGGTTTTTTGTTGTTTTTAGGTTTTTAGTGCTTCCTAAAATTTCTCCCTATGGTTTTTAGGGAGAAGGAAGGCAAGGAGAAATTGTAGGAGAGAGGGACAAATCTTAGGTGGCCAAAAAAAAGAACAAAAAAAAAAAAAAAAAATTCTAGGGTTTTTAACATAAAATTTCAGACCTAATTCTACCATGAAAATGCAAATTTACACGTGCAAATGCAAGAGATTTGAAGGAAAATTGTATGAGATAAAGCCGAGGGTTCTAAGGTTTTACCCTAACCCTAGGGCATCAAGGAAGGTGACCAACCTTCCTCTTGAGAGGTCTTTCCAAAGTTTGGCAAGCTAGGGCCTTCTCCAACAGCCACAAAGGCTCGTTAAAGGAAGCCTAGCCAGGGAAAAACTCAGAGACCTAAGGCCCAAGCTTCTAAGGACTCCTAGAGGACGTCCTTCACAATATTATGGTGACAAAAGGCTGAAAATGACCTAGTTTAGACAAAATGCAGCACTAATGGCTACCATTCAACCATAAACAAGCATCATCCATCAACATTTAACAAAGAGAAATCAAGAGAAGAACTTAGATACCTCCTTGTGCATGTGTTAAGCAAACAATTCTAGTATCACCTCAGCAAAGAGCATGAAGCAAAGATGCTTCAAGAGATTTACCTTTAAACCAGAAAGATAACCTCCTCAAGAGGTGTGTATAGCACTCCAAGGTACCTAATAAAGGTAAAAAAGTAACATAATGTTTTATCCCATAAGTTCTATCTTTAAAATGAAAGTGAGGAGATCTATTTATATGATCTCACACTCAATTTTTAAAATATCCAGGCCTACATGCCTTAAAATAAGTTAATTTGAAATTATATAATGTCAAATGAAGATTAAAAGAAAATAATAATAAAATATAGCCTAAGGTAGGCTCAAGGTAGGCTACATGGGGTATTTATGCCCCCAAGTGCTAAAACACGCTCAAATAAGCGAATCGTTCCGAATGAAAGGCTGGAGTGCGTCGGAGGGAGGGCATTATACCCCATCTAAACCCTAAAATGTTGTAAAATCCCTCAAAGTCCTCCTTAAAGCATGAAAAGGCCTGGCATGGAGGTTGTCTTTCCTCTGAGGAGATAAGGCCAAGGAGAGCACAAACCCATTGACTGAAGGGACAGAAGGGTGTCAAAAGTGGTTGTGAATGGAGACGAGTGTCTCACTGCTGAAGTAGAGGCCACCAAAGCACGTAAATAGGGTATGGAGCCATGTGACCCGTGGCCAACCCTTAGGGGCCCTGGACACCAAACCCGAGATTAAAACCCCTAACAAAGGGCAGTCGCCAGTGCCAGTAATCCATAGTACCCCTAAAGGATGGCCAAAGGACCCATCCATGACCACCATTACTCGATAACACCCTTCCTGGTTGAAAAAATTGGCCCTCTCTCCCTGGGGTACACCTGAAGGTGCGCTGGGTACAGGTGCAGCGTAACAAGAGGTAATCAAGATGTCGATGATTAGTATGATAGACGTCCTCCTATGGGGATATCTTCCCTCATACAACTAGTTGAGGCATTCTGCAATAAGCGGGATCCCAATGTTGACAAAGAAATCCGGGAGATCATTACCTCCTTTCTCGAGAAGAAAGATCTTGTGGATATTGTTGAACAGGTCTCAGAAAAGCATGAAACGGTCCTTGACGAAAAAGTCCTTGATGAAGATCAACCCTCGGAGGGTTTCCTAGAAGAAACAATTGTTTAAGATATAGATGATGACATCCTAAGCCTTATGGCAAAGGCAAAGGTTCTTTTGAAGATGAATATGATCAAGATGTAAGAAATGAAGACCAATAAGCCCTGGTGGAAGCAATTGAAGAACGCAAAGAAATAGTGAGTTTTCCTTACCGTCATATTACAGTTTCTTATGAAATCTCAGATTTCTTGGAAGAAAATGACAGGGTTCTTGAAGACAATGATTATTGGAAATTCATGGCTCCACCATTTATGATTCATCAAGACCTAATAGTATCATCTCAAAGCCTTTCCAACTATTTATTAAAGAAACAAGAGTCAGTAAGGACAATCCCAAGCCAGAGTATTATACGGATTTGAAGCAAGATAAAGAAGTCGTAATCACATCATGGAAGGACATCGAAGACAAAACCAGTGAAAGCTCAATTGACTAAGATATGATTATTTCTTCTCATAGTATCAATGATGAGGATTGGATCAATCCTTTTGCGCTTATGGTTGATGATGAAGCACCTCGTGAGGTGGGTCCTCTTTTAATTAGAGACGATCACAATATGCAGCTACTTCATATAGGACTTCAAGATTTTGGAAGCTACAACTTCGATGAAAGTTCTTTGGACTCAGTCCAGTCGTGCATACCCAGCATTGGGGAAGGAAGTATTGTAGAAGTAGATCAACCCTTTCTGTCCACTACTGGTAAGTTTTCAATGATGTATTTCAACAAGACTGATACAGGTATGTGGAAAGGTATAGTATTTACTTCCCTTTTCCATGATATTTGTTATTTGTCTTTCCGCCTAAAACTTGAAGGAATGAATTTTGTGGCTGACAATTTCAAAATTTTAAGATTTATTGGGAATACTAACATGATTATTACGAAGACGAACAATATGCTTGCATGTGCAAAAGAATGTTTGCGCAGATACAAGGGCATGTTGCAATTGGTTCACCAAGATTCTCCAAAAAATTTCCAAAACTCATCTTTGCAAATGGTCTCCCAAGCTCAAAATCAACTGGCCAATTCCATGCGAAAAAATTTCTCAAAGCAAATATATGATGATGACAGTGTATACTCAAGCCCGCTACAAATATGGATAGAAAAAGCATGTGAAAGTAATCCTTCTCCATGGCTGAAATTTCAAGGCTTCCCAGTTCCCACATTCATCCAACATTCTTTCTCCATCCCGACAAAGACACTGGTATGTACACAGCTATCCTTGATGTGACCTTGTCATGGATTTGTTATCATGGATCTTGTCGTTACCCCGATAGAGAAATCCAATACAGGATGGCAGAGGGGATGGGAAACCAAATTTGTGACCTACGAAAATCCCAACCCCCAAAAGATGGATGGTTGTCACACCGGTTAGGACTTACTTCGCTTTATGCCACTGAATTCCCAAGTGACAATGGGGGAGAACCGATCTTATCTTGAAAGGACATATCAACAGCTAACCACCAGATCAAGCCTAGAAATGCGAATACGTAAGGTGAGAGCTAGAAACCCTAGGTTTAAGTGATAAGCCACAAGTTTAATGATTATTCAAGTACAGAGGTTTAAGGATTATAAAAATGTTACTTGAATAAAGATTTATTAGTGACTCAAAAAATTCAAATCAGATCTAGGGTTGGTTTTTTAGTTCAAACGATCGTGTGTTAGTTCAAACGATCGGACCCAGGACCCTGGGGGAATTTAATCAAGAAAATGGAAAGTTCCCAGGATGAGGTTGATATAATGAAATTAGGCTTTCAACACACCTACTTGGATGTAAGATTCAACAGTAGAGAAAAATCCAAGCCAAAACCAAAAAGAAAAGCAAGAGGAACCAGTAGCCAGATAGAGAGGGGTGCATTCTCTCCTAGAGATCAGTGCCTGAGAGTGGGCAAATGGAGTATGTGGCTGATGCCTAGGAGGGAGAGGAAATTTCGAAGGATGGCCAACAAAACCCAGATCGTCGAATTCGCAGATTCCAAGTGCAAATCGATCCGGTGATTTTTCCTAAGTCTAAACAAGGGTTTTTTAGTAAAAGCAGTGATGGGCAATGCATACAGAAATTAAAAGAGGGAGAATTTACCTCTGAGACGTACCTGGATCTTGTAGACGACCTCAAAAGTAATGAAGAATGCTGCTTTCTTAATCAAATAAGTATATCCAGAAAATATCTTGTTGTTGTTGAGCCTCAGCCAGTGACCCTAGCGCCCCCTTCAACCTGCCAAGCTAGAGGAAATCAAATGGTAAGACAAATGAATGATATCTGCAGAATAAGGAAAGGACGAGAAGTAAAAAATCATAGAGAAAGAGAAACTCCCTGAACTGGACACCCAAGAGTCGGGGCAATGGTGAGTTTCCCCACAGAAGTGCCCTCTTCCCTAGCGTGCCTCCTTCCCTGCAAATGAAATGGGTAAAGGAAAAATATACAAGATCTATCCCGAAGCAAACTCGGTACAGAAGAGCAGCAATGCCAATCATCAACTCATTTACAAAGAACTCAGAAAGTAATCCCAGACACGTCTCTTTATTCGAATTCCGGTGCCAGAGCTCATGGCTTACAATGAGGGGGTCACCTCTCCTAAATAGTTTGAAAGTGTGTCCACATTTTAACTAACTATAATCTGACGGTCGAGATTAAGACATCTTCGACGATGGAGATCAACAATACCAAGATCACTACATAGATCAAGTGACGGAGTCAACAAGGGGGGCGCACTTTTCTCAAGGATGCCTATCCTAGGTGAAAGTCACAATATAATATAAAGTGTGACATGATAATACATGAGAGAGGGTCACTTAGGGGCATAATTCACCCTAAGCCCCTCTACAACTTCATAACATTAGATATAACAATGAAATACATCATTAGCCAAGTAGAGGGGGCACCCTTTAGGGGGCTTTCCTCCCTGACTGAGCCAAAATAAAATAATTCGGACAACCACTAACTGAAAACTACTGAAAGACTGTCCGAGATGTTGAGACACATTATCTATCAAAATTCCAAGCCATTTCCTTGACCCCAGAGGCCAAATCGATTTTTTCAGTGAAGTTCCTTGTTCATTTTTGCTGGTACAATCTCTAGAAAATGATCAAATCACCATAACTCTGTCCACGATGAGAATTGGGGCTAATTGACTACTCTGGATAATCTGGAGACACAGAAGAATGGTATAAGTGACTACTCATATCCCCTAGAACACAGAACTGCTCTAGGAGGACCAAACACACTGCCATCTATAATAAAATTTGATCATTTGGCCAGTAATGAAGTGATAATAATCACTTATCAGGAGAACCGAGGCCAAAATCTCAAAATTGAAACCGCAGTATTGGTCCTGGGCATGTCTGAAACAAATATAGACCATGTTGTTTTCTGAGTCATTGCCTCAGAAACCGTGCTTGACTTGGTCAAAGTGGGTTGACCAGGTCAAAGTACCCAAACTGAAAGTGAGATACTGTATCCATATGATCCTGCAAGCATCAAGGGTAAGAAATGCTCCAATGGTGTATATCAAAACCAAGCTTAAGTCAAGTTATTCATAATCATGGCGACAATAATAGTAATAGTAAAAGATATACCTGTGCTTCTAAAAAATCTTGGAACCTTCTGGAATTCTGCTTGTTCATGCCATACTTACAAAGTCTAAACAATGTGCTATTGTTGGGTGAGGATGGAAACCAAAGGCTAAGGCAAAGGGTAATGACTTTTGACTGACTTTGACTTTGTGATCTCTCTGAATGACAACCAAATACACTCAACCAAAGTGACATATACATGACAGATAGCAATAGGGGATAGAGGTGTCTCACAAGTGGATAAAGTACTTGGGCTTGTTTCCTTTAGACTCTAGCAAGTTTTCCTTTGCACTACTTTGCAATATAGGTCAACCTTCAAAGGCAGGTGCCCTAGAAGCCTTTAGGCTCCAAATCTGACAAAGACACGGCCTTTGTAGGCTAGTCTCACCCTGTTTCCCTGTGGGGGGGAATGAGCCTAACACTATACAAAGAGTGAGTGCTCATCCTTTGACCATTAACATTTTATCAATACATTTCATATTTCACATAAGATAGTAGCTAGCCTACAAGAGCAGGTGCCCTGGAAAGCCTTCTGGGCTCCAGTAAATGACTAAGGCCTAGACCTGCTACCAACGAGTAGTCCATATCCCCGATAGGTTTTCCTCTCCCTGTTGCCCCTGTGGAGGGCAGATGAGCCTCACATTATACAAAGAATGAGTGCTCAATCCCTTGGCCATTAACTACCTTTTAGAACATTTATACTTTTGCATCATTTAGATATAGCTTTTATGCGTTCTAATGCTTTATTGTTTAGCAACACTGTTTGGTGGAGCACTTGCTTTGAGGACGAAAGGAGAACTTCCCAGTGAACCCAAGCACACTGGAAAATCCACATACTTCATAGCCAAAGACATATAACAACATGGAGTCTATCATGTACAAGGGTCAAGATGGGGAGAAGATATGCAATCTCACAAGTCTCAAACAGTCCAAGTCATGGGATGATATTCAGAAATGGATGAACTGGATGGACGTTGGGGAAAAGATCTGCAATCTCACAAGTCTCAAACAATCCAAGTCATGGGATGATATTCAGAAATGGATGAACTGGATGGACGTGGACAAGTGACACATGAGACCAACCTAGCACTAAGGTTTACTATTTGTACAAGCATGACATGAGCAACAGTCTTCATAGCAAGTTCTTTGATTAGTCATGACACAAGTTCAAGCGTTAGTACAATATAAGCATAAGTCACCATAATTATCCTAACATGACAAGCATAGGTGTTTGATATACATCATAGAGCAACATCAAACCAAAGAAGCATATACCTGATCTCACCATATATACTTGTCTCCAACTGATAGGGCCCCTCTGTACTGTGTGTACCAACTACGATCTGCTGCTCTACTGAAATGAACTATGTCATCACCAAAAGCATCTCAATGGACTCAATGAATCTCGGTCCTGGTAAGGAAAATCTTATGAACAAGGCTCTGGAATGGCTAACGCTGTAATGATCCATGCTAAAACCCCATGTGAAAAGTAGCTCGGAATAGAACAAGAGATAAGTCTGTATGCTGCATCAGGGTAGCCCAGCTACAAATGTATATGTGATAACAGGATTATCTACAAAGACAAAGGAAGAAGAATTGGCATGAATCAAATATTCAAATGGTTACACTACTGGTATGATTTCACTTGACCCCTCTGTGTTATCATAATTAATGTAGGTAGGTTAGTTCATTTCAGTTCAACATGAGTTACCTATGCATTGCATTTGTTATTCTTTCAATTTCCATTATTTGCATTTCATTTTGAACAAGGTAGGACGAAAGTGTCTGCCTTCGATGCATTTGATGCTTTTGTTATTTGATGTGTGTGTAGGTCTATTATAGGTACACAAAAGAATCAAGAGGTTCTCGTGCACTCTCGTGAAGAGCACATGTCTCGCAGTTGGAGCTAGTGTTACGCACCAGAGATGCTTCAGTGTTCCAGTGAGGCTAAGGCTAGAGTAAGGGGTCAAGTTTTTTTATTGTACATGCCAAAGTGGGTTTTATTGTATGGATATTTCGTTTGGGGGTTGTTTACCCCCTGGATTGGACATGGCCAGCCCCTTTGGTTTCACTCTCAAAAGTATTTGGCTTAGTGGCTTTGCTAACTTCCCTTTTGTGTGATGATGTCTCCACCGTGCAGAGATTTATGCTCCATGGGTTGGTGCTCCGAGGCTTCTAGGGTTGACCCACTGGGGCACATACCCATCCTAGTTATTTGATTTGCAAAGGTGACTACGCTTTGTAAAGGACTATTATCTCCTATTAGCACACCTTTTGCACCCACTTGGACCTTTTTGTAGCATCCAGAAACCCCTACTCTAGCCTTCCTAACCCAATGCACTACCTTTCCAACTATTGTGCACCAGTTGAGCCTACAGTTCTTTGGAGGAGGGACGTTGAAGGACGTTCAGCATTTTGGGGTTAGATGGGGCATGACGCCCTTCCCCCTTGGCTCACTATTTCATAAAGTGAAGGCATCTCTTAGCTTATTTTAGTTTATTTTTATCATTTTTGTACTTTTGGTGTTAAAATTCTTTTGTTACGTAAAATTTGCCCTAAAAATAATATTATTTTATGTTTGAGACTTGTAGGCTCAAATTAAAATATTCAAGAGAGAAAGGTATAAATAAACCAGTGTTACACGGGGACGCGTCCCGAAGGGTCAGGGACGCGTTTCGGGGTTTCTCGCCTCCCAGGGACTCCAAAACTCCATCTGAAACATTTTGGGACATCCCCCTTTTGGCGAAACTTCGTGAGACGCAAACCGAAACGTTTCGGTGGGCGGCGAAACTTGGTGAAACTTGGGGGGACTTCCTGGCGTCCCGTCCGAAACTCCAAAACTTTGCCGAGACTTCTGGGCGTCCCGCCTTGAAACTCCGAAACTTCCCCGAAACTCCAAAAAAATTTTCCTTCTTAATTTAAAAAAATTAAATAAATTAAATAAATCATTAAAAAAAAATTAAAATTGTTTAATAAAACTTAAAATGTTATTATTTATAAAGTTATAAATTTATATATTAAAATTTTAAATTTAAAACATAAAAAATTATTAAAAACTAAATAATAATAAAATTTTAAATTTAAAACATAAACAAAAATATTAAAAACTAAATAATAAAAACTAAATCTAATTTACAATGTCTAACCTAAAGTATATTATATAATTCTAAACTATCAATGGTCGTGAAACAAATACAATATCATACTATCTAGTATCATTGATTCATTTTTTCAATCACTTAAAAGTCAAATCTGAAGATTATCAAATATGATGTGCATGTTAATCATAGATTCATATTGATATATAATATATCTATAGATTATTATTAATATAATGATAATCTTGATGAATCCTGTAATGTGTTTGAACTTTGAATTTTGCATTTACATTGCATGATTGCAGATTCCAGAATGATGAATGTTTGTTATTGTTGGGATTTATATTTTTCATATTTTTAATATTTTTAATGACTATCACGTCTCGCCATCCCCGCTGAATTTCTCTAAAATTTGGGGGTGGTCTCCACACGTCCCGAATGTGCGTCTCCCCGAACCTGCGTCCCGCTGTCCCGAAACCTTGGGGGAACATTGAAATAAACCTCCCCTCCACATTGTAAAATCATAAGACAAAGGTTCTATTATGATATTATTATTTTTTCTCTTGCTTTATGAGCTCTCTTGGTAATGTGCACTTCTCTTGGATGACTCTTCTTGCTTGATGGTGAATGGTAGATGGATCTAGGGCTTCTTTTTGCACGTGCTATGGTTGATGTTAGAATTCTTTGCTAAACACATGCTCAAGAATAACCTAAAGCTCTTTCTTTGCTCATATCTTGGTGAATATTGGTAAGTTAATGCTTCTATGTGGATTGAATGGTGGTGTATTGCTGCATTTTTCTGATTTAGGGCTTTTTATCAATATTCTTCCAATTTTGTATGGAGGAAACGCCTTGCATTAGGGTTTCCTTTTGCTTTTAGGGCCTCGTACTTCTCCATTTTCCTTGGTTAGGATCACTTACCAAATCCTTTAGGTTGCTAGGTGATGCCCTAGCTTGCAAGTACTAGAGGGATACTCCAAGAGAGACACTAGCCAAGATCTCTCAAAGCCTAGGGATTGAGATGAAATCATAATTCCCTTCTCTTGTCAATCTTTTTTACTAAATTTTTCAAGCATTCATGTGTATTATAGTTAAATGCATTGCATGTTAACTTAGGGCTGCATTCTTATAACTATAAAGCCCTGATAATTTAGAAAACCCTAAAACCTAAAAATTACAAAATTCGAACTTGAAAAATATTAAAAATTTCACAAATCTGACCCCACAAGAGATCTCTCCCTAGCTGATTTCTCCTTGGATCTTGAAGTGCGTCATTGTTTGACCTGCCTGGATGCCCTAAAGAGTCAAACGATCCTGCAAAAGTCAGTAAAACAGAGTTTAGGGCAGATGTCTGAGTAAATCCCAGTGGTGGTACTGAATTCGGCCTTGGCAAGGGCATTCCTGCTCCTCGAGCGAGCTCATCTTGAAGGTCTACAAGTCCCTTTAGGGATTTTTTTCTTACTGATTTTCCTGCTGCTGTCCACTTACTGTTTACATGACTGATAACTACTGTTAGTGCTAAAGTTTATGTCCTGGTGCTTCACTGTTTACTGGCCTTCGAAGGATAAGTAAAGGGTTGCAGATCATGTATTTCAGACCCCACTCACCCCTTGTTTAAAGTCTGCAATCTCACTGTATTATCTGGAATCTGATGTTGGTAATGGCTGACCTTGTACTGATTTAAATCCTGGGCTAGCACTTTGCAATTAAAGATCTGATTTAGCATGATGTAATGATGAATCAGAATAAGGACCTTTGCTGATCTAAAGTACTTGTTTTCTGTATTTTGATAGACATCCAACGCACTTAAATAACCTACACAATATTTAATACATACTGCAAACTTATAGTGCTTGAATTCAAAGTTACTTCGAATTGAATATTTGGTATGGTTGTTGCAATTACTTAGGCTTGGATCTAAATTCAACTTTTGCCTAAATGTTCTTTCACATATGTTCTGAATAGATCATAGAATGACATCTGATGTACTATAATAACCTACAGCAGTTGGGGGCATATGCTTAGCATTGACAAGTCTGCTATCTGATCGAACACTTGCACACTTTTATTCTTCTTTGACTCCTTCGAAGGCAGAGGTTATGATTATAGAATCGTATAGAAGCATTTGTGTTGTGTCGAAATCATTGCAGGTATCCTAGAAGGGATCTCCCCAGGAGAACAACTGCCAAAGAAGTTAGAGGAGCTAGACCGAGGTGACATTGGGTCTAGCCTTCCTCCCATATGCTTGCCAAACCATGCCCCGCCAGTTCAATTGGTAACAAGTGGCATATCAGTAGATCTATGCATGCATCCCAGTATTCTGGTTCGGAGAGCTCATTATATGAAGTTCAAAACAAGAAGCAGGTATGAAATATTCAAGCATGCACCTAAAGGGGTATGCTGGAAATGACGTTCAATCTGTCTCAATCAGTCCACCAAAGTTGTAGCATCCTCAATGCATACGAAGCATCCTGAGTTGCACATCAGCCTATGTTAGTTATCCTAGATTGTGGTCGGAATATTGTGAAGAATCATCTTATCTATACTGCTGTTTGCACTATTCAGAAATTGATATATTTACTTTTTGAGTCGGAAGCCTGAGTGATGTCTTAAGAAGGGTATTTCAGCATATCACTGAGATTTGAGTAAGTACTAAAATTTGCATGACCACTAGCTCTTTGTACAGATTCATCTGCAGACTGGTATCAAAAAGGGGTTTGGATATAGATCCTGTGCATGCTGATGGCCGCTCAGAGGGTTGGACTGTCAATTCCAAGCTCCGGGCATATGTTAATTCAACCCTGTTGCTTGGAGAAGTGATGGATTCAGAGCGTTTTTCCAGGTATCCTCCAGCCAACAATTTGCAGCCTACAAGGATTTACACATGGCAATTGAGCTTGCTCAATGCACGTTTTCAAATATGTAGCATGAGTAATAAGAAACGACTTGGTAGAAGAATGCAGAGATAACCTGTAGCAGCTGGCAGCGTCGTCCCTTGCCTTGTCAATGATCAAAGGGACAACAATTGAAGTCATTTTTGAGCTCTTGAGACAGCATCAAGCTTACAGATTTTGCAGCCTTTTTTATCATAAAACAGCAATTGTAAAGGCCATTACCGAAATCTATGAAGCAAAGCAATCTTCTGGTACACGTTTACCTATCAAAAGTGTCAAGCCTTCATTAGATCTCAACCTCGGCTTGGGTACTTCATATCTTGCTGCTAGCATGTTAGTTACATCTGGAGCATCATCTTCTGCTGCAGGCTATAGAAGTGATACTGTCTATATAGTTTTTCTGATTTGGGGACTCCATTGAGACAGAATCGCATGGCAGCTAGCAAATTCATCTGAGGACGTTCATGGCAGCCTCAAACAAATCTTAAACTCAACTGAATTGTACAGGATGGCATTCGCCAATTGGTGCTCTTTTCATGCTATCATATTCAACATCTGTGGAAGAACTAACCTCATAGGCAACAAGAGTGAAATTTGGCAAAAACCTGTACCGCTGAGATTGCTGATGTGATTCATGGAAAAGTAGCAAAAGCACAAGCAATGCTCCATCTAGCAGCTGTGCAGAGGGTGAATACAGAAGCTTGCTGGGCCATTACCTTGGTGTTTCTGAGAAGATCCTTAGATTGAATTCGCATGCCAAGCTTTGTCACCATGGAAAGAACTATGAGTTCACATTGCAGTATTGTTTATGGGACCATTTTAAGGAACTTGATTCAATGGAAATGCAGAGATTGGCCAATCTTGCTCGGTTCCTTGTTGATTTGATTGGATCATTCTCTCCATCTCTTGCTGTCATGAAAGCGGTTGATTTTACTGGTTCTGCAGTATTGATCTCCAAAGTTATGATGCACTTTCATCTTAATCAGGAGGTAGATATAGTTATCCTGTGTTGCAGGTGTAACGAATTTGGATCCAGCTGAGCACTCAGAACATGCAAGTCCTCAATTCATGTTGGTACATGATCAAAACAGGCAGTTTGAGGGCTGTTTGCTCTCTTAAAGGAGGCCATTTTTGGATTTGGATTTGTTCTATGCCGTATTAGGAGGAGTCATTAAAGTCTATGAGAATGCTCAGTTATTTGAAAGAACCCCCCGATGCCTTATTTTGATCATATTCTGTGGGATTCCCCGGTTTAGGGGGGGCTTGGTCAAAGCACCTTTAATTTTTATTAGTTATTTCACTTTGTTACTTGTGCAATGATCTAAAGGATTGAAATATGGTTTGTCCTTTCCCTTGGACCATCATCATGTGGATCGCACCTTTGAAAAGCCTTACATTATTTTAACATTGTAAATGTGACCTTTTTAAAGGATTCGATGGAGTTTGGCTGTTTTCAGACCATATGATTAGGATGGTCTTTAATATTTTGGAAAATAAAGTAGTTAAGGAGTTTCATATTTTATTGTATATCTAACTTCTTTCAAAAAGGTGGGGTGGGGTTTGTTGAGGAGTATTTGGGACAAAGGGACCTTTGCTATCTTTGTAATGTACTTATGGTTTGACCAGCTTTTATATTTATTGAAGGTTTGTCAGGATGTTGATTAGAGATGTAGTGGAGTTGGTTATTTTGCCACCTTAGGCTAGATCTAGGGCATTAATAATATTTTATTGTAACATGAGATTAAGTTGCAACCTGTACAAGGGCTGGCTCTGTCATTCTTTAGTCATAGTTGGATAATGAGAGCAACTCTTCCTTTGAATCCTAAATGTTATATCTTATGGAGCAATTGAAGTTCAAGGGTTTTCTTCTCCTTTTGTAAGTGGTTTCTGGTTCTCATTTTTAATGTTGCTAATGATGTATGGAATAGCTAGAACATGTTATTAGGGCCATAGAAGAACAATGCTATAACATTGGAAGGATTGTCAATCCTTTGTTGTTTATACTTGAATGTTACATTGTTTCAAGCATCTTTAATGAGCAAAACTTGTGATTATTCATTATATAGGGCATACTCTAATTAACATTGTTTTGAGTTGGAAGCAGACGGGGACTCCTAGTGATTTCCATAAATCACATCATGACATGTTAGAGTTTATTGGTAGGCACGGTATGGAATCCAATTCCCCAAACTATAACAAGAACTCCTCCCTGTCATCAGCCTTGTTTCTCCTTGACTTCATTTTGCCCTTGGGGATTGGCCCTAGTCTTCAAAACCTTCCATCACCTATACTACAACAGAAGACCTCAAGTTTTGCTAAGGCTATCTCTTCCAAAATCACCTTGTGCCCTCCATCGCCATAGCCTAGCAATTCTATCTTAGGGAAGCCCCCCTCAAGTTGGAGAAGAGCCAACCAGAAGTGCAGAAAGGTGGTTATCAAGGTGACAGTGGGTAACACCTCTAGGTTGCAGCTAGTCCAGCCTGTTCTTTGGGGTTTTAATCACGCATGCCAGTTCAGGTTGTAATTGATTCCATCTGCATCTGTGTCACTCCACACTGTCGAGTCGCAATATGCACAGTTTGCACAATGTACACAGTCGACACCAGTGGCTTGTTCAACTTCAAGTTTTCAACCTGCAGCCCTGCATGAAACTTGAGCCCAAGTTGACTACAAGGTGCAAACGAATGGGTCATTGGCATCGAGCAACACTTAAAAGTGGTCATCAAGATAACTAGTCACGGTCGGGTTTCAAATTTCAAGTTCTTGGATGTTCCAATCAACCACTAAATTGATTATGGTAGGTGGCCCAGCAGCTAGCTGCTAGAGTGCAACAATGAAAGACTAAAAAATACCACACGATTGGAACCAAGGATAGGCAGGGTAACGCGTTAGGCTTTGTTTTTTTTAATCTACAATTTACCAACAAAAGGAAATTGATCCCACAACTAAACACTGGTCAAATTTCACATTAAATTCGTCTTCACTTTAAATTCTTTGAGATTAATCTTTCAGGTTTGATAAATTTCAACAAATTTTATTTTTTATTTGGGATTCGCCAAATTTCGAACCTTGAGTTTCAAATTCGGTGAATCCTGTGCCTTAGGCAGTCCTAACGAACCCTAGGGACGCCCCCTTTGCGTTGGAGAAGAGACAACCTAAAGTGAAAGGAACCGGTTATCAAGGCGACAATAGGTAACTACTAACACCTATAAGTTATAGTTGGGCTAGCCTTGTTCTTTGGGGATTTAATCACACATGCTAGTTCAAGTTGTACCAAAATGCATTGCCCATGATTGACAAAAACAGGTCTTGTGAGCAATTCAAACTAGAGACTTATTTCATATTTTCTAGAACAATCAGTAAACTGCTTTGCCAAAATGTTGTAATCCATCTACTATCGACCAACAAGGAGATCATGTCAAGTTACGGCTTCTTACCAATTTTAAAAAGTTGAGCATCATTATCAAGAACTAAAGATTGGGGTACAACAACCCCATTATTTAACTTCCCTAGCCATGAAAAAGCTACTAGGTCATGAAGCAAGGACAAGGTGAATGCAATCATGAGGATAAGCTGACTAATATTTATAGAAGAAAATGTAGACACCACCTTCAATAGCATTAAAATATATATAAGCAATCTATTATATAATTGGGCTATTGTGCTCTGTCTATCGTAGTACAATTTAAGAATGTATCCAATTTAATATATATATACAAACTTAGATGCATTGTTGAAATGCTCTAAGATATGTACTAAGATAGATAGAGTACAATAGTCAAATTATGTATTACATTGCTTTTTACTGATATTTCTAGAAGTAAATGGAGACACTGTCATTTTCCTCTTTCAATAGCGTTAAAATAATAGAATTAAAGATTCAACTAGCATGAAGATGCATTCTTGAAATGTACTAAGATAAATAGAGTACAATAGCCCAATTAAATTCAAATAACATGAATTTAAAAAATTTAAGTGTGTGTGTGTGTGTGTGTGTATATATAATTTAGATGCATTCTTGAAATATACTAAGATAGATCGAGTACAATAGCCCAATTATATTTTACATTGTCCTTTTATGAAGGATGAAACATGTTATCACCAAGAAATTGTTTTATACATTGTTTTTTATGAAGGATGAAACATGTTATCACCAAGAGATATATGTTATTAAAAGCAATTCAACATTTTTAAATAAAACCCATTCTTAGACTTCAATATAAGAAGATAAAGGGATAAAGAAAATGAGGATAGCTAAAATACCTAAAAGAAATTACATCTTCCAAATGATTAAAGAAACATAAATATCAATCATCTATAAAATAAATGAATGGAAATTACAACGTACTTGTCGATAGCCAATTGCACGAGATGCGCAAGTTGTATTAGGAAGAATTCCCATATCCAAAAGCCAAGAGGCTTCGGCCAAAATTCCATTGCTCCCTACAAACAAAATGTCACTTCACTCCTTTGCTTACAACTATTTCCATTTTTATTGAATTTAGGTAGTGGACATATTAGCATTCCATGTAAATTATATTCTCACAATTATCATAAATATATCAACCTTGAAGCAACTAAGAAGGATGGCTCCTGAATACCATTCCCTTTCTCCCACAATCTCCATAGAGAGTTTTTAAAACACATGTTAATCACAATTTAAAGAAGTGGATTTATTGTCTCTTACCTTTCATATATTTAAAGTTAAGAACAAGATAATTAACGCAACAAGCAAAGGTGGAAGTTGAATTTTATGTTCAATGGGACTTCAACCATCCTAGATTAAGCAATATTAATTTATTAGTGAAAATTGAGTAGACACTACTTCTAAGGGAAGCTCTTATCCTTTTGAAATTACAATTACCCAAATGTATGAGATGAAATGAAAACTTAAAACCTTGAAAACAAAGTGTATGATTAGAATATAAGTAACAACAATAATTGCATTTATCGGAAACATCACAATTTCGATCTAACTTAAAATAAAATGGATCTTTCACTATCCTTGAATTTGCAATGATATTGCAAGAATGCAAACCATATAGCTATCACTTCTTAAAGAAAATCCCATTCTTGTGTCATGTGAAATGGTTGAATGTTTGGTCCTTGTAAGGATCTAGTAGGAAAACCTAAAAACTTGAATAACTTAGTTTTTGATTGATAACAAGCAATAAGAAAATTACTAAGCAGCTAAAGGGTTTACTATTTCCCTCAAGTATGCGAATTGAAACACTTTCATGCCCATGCAGGGGTGACCTGATGATCAGTTGTGGTCTGTGATCATATCAAAGACATTGTTCCTGTGATGAGATCTATGGTTTCCCCATAGATCATTCATCAAATATCTTGTCAATATGCTCAAATGGTTCATGTGCCTTGGATGTGCCTAGTAGAGATGGCGTCAAATACACAAGTGTTGTGATATTTCTTACTCTCACCAATACTTAGAATGTTTGCTTATATGTTGATATGATTTCATGGGGTGTTATTTTGTGCTCGTGCAATGACTCATAACACTTAAAGCTATAACTCATTACTTAGCCTAATTTTGGTGTCATCATAATTCTAACTGCAAGAAGTGTGATATTTTGAAGAAAGTTGTACCCCTAATGAACCAAGCAAGTATTTCATCCTTTCATATGATTTTGTCTAGCCAATTTTCACTTCGCTAGCCATTTCATCCATCCCCCTCATTTTCCCCTTTGTAAGTGATTTGTCATTACCAATCATCTAAGATCTCATAACTATTCCCATGCATGAATGCCTAAATAAAGCTAAAAGAGTCTAGTACACTAAGATCAATGCTACTAAACTAAATTGGAAAACATATGGGAGATATTCCCCCTTGAAAAAAGCTAGGTTCCCAAGTTATCAAAGTCAAATATAAAAGTAAAGGGACTATTACCACCTAAGTTGTACTTGGTGGATTTTCCAAGAGAGCCAGCACGGTTTGAACAAGCACACTTTGTTCATGATCAGAGTTTAGAAGTCCGCCAGGCTTTTTCTGGGTGTCTGTTCAATTTTTTTGTAACACATGTTCATACCCCCTTGGGGAAATGGTAAAAAATGCCCTAGCATGACAATATTTTATAAAAGGCTCGGCTTCCCAAACTTAAGAATCAAGCCAACTAGCCCACAGTGTTTTTTCCCTTGGTTATTATTGGTTGTTGAACAAACGACTAATAATTTCTAAGTTTTTCACTCACACCTCCAAAGTTGGGGTAGTCGTCTTGGTGGTTAGGCCTTAGGAGGTTATTAGAGCCTTCGTGTCAATGTTTTTCAACATGCTAGGCATTCAAATTGAGTCGTATGGACATGCGTTAGGTCACCCTGGAGTTTCGTCTGATTCCGAGAAAAATAAGTTTTCCCGCAAAATTTGGCCATTTTTTAATGGTTTAATTAAAAAACTTCAAGTGTAATAAAAGTCAAATGCAGAGTCCGTTTTTGGCATGGAGACACTCGTTTTCACACTCAAAGCGTCCTCTTTACCCCAAAGGCCACTTTTCATATCATTCGAGCGATCGGAACACCTCGTGGAGCATTATTCAACAAAGGGTGCATCAAAATGGCATTTTAATGCTAAGTTACAACAATTTCGCACAAAATGACAAAAGTTGAAAAAAGTCAAAATTCATTTAAAAAGGTGTGGAAATGACATGGCATGATGTCACCATAAAGCATTCGACCCTTTTTTCAAATGCTAAAACTAAAACTTTGGTTATATTTTATAAGTGGTGAATGATATGTTAAGAGACGTCAACCTCTTCACGTGAAAGCTTAGAAGCTCGCGTGTCAGATGGGGGAGGGGTGGACCCCTTTCAAATTCAAACCTTGTTTATTTGTTTAAAGTTTAAACTTTGGGTTATTTCTTTGAAGGAGAGCGCATATGTCATATGGATGACATCACCCTTACCAAATCTTCACGTCAACTTTGAGCTCACGCATAAGGGAATGAAGAACGCCAATTTGGAGTTAGGTGTGTTGGCAAGTTAATGGTGAGTTAAGTCAGAGAGGTGTTAATCACCTCTTCATTTCCTCTTCAATCCAAGCTCAATTTAACTCCGGTTTATCTTTAGTGTTGGTAGCACCCTCCCCCCCCCCTTGGGTCTCTTTGCCTATTTAAGCAACCTCTCGGTTCATTGTTTCTCATGGTCAAAGGACCGAAGGAATGCTCAAGTGTTGTATTGTAATTGTAATACTCTTTGGAATAATAGAAAGAATTTGGAGGTCTCATGTGGTGTATGGCTGAAGTGTGTGGATAAACATTGCATAGTTCATGAGGTAATTTGTATCATTCATTTTTGTTGTATTTTTATGGTTTGTTGTGGGCCTACAAGGAGAAGTAACTCGGTAGGGTAAGAAATTTTTTACTTGATTATTTCTTACTGATTAGTTGCATTAGATCTCCTGGACGTATATGTTATTTTTGTTTAAATACATGTTTTCCGAGTTTCTTTTGTAGTTAACACCCTTGCGTTTAACCATGTCTTTGTGCAAGAATTGGTGAATTGATACAGGTATCTAGGCTCGAACGTTTGGTTGACTTGTTTGACTCCTCCAATTTTCAAGCACTTCCAAGGAGCATAGTCCTTCCACTTTCCACCAACAAACTCCACGGCTCAAAGGATTCCCAAGCTTGGAGCTATCTCCTCTTTTCTCTTTCCTTCACTTCTAAATTAAATCTTTCTCGATTATGGTTACTCACATGCTTAAGTAGAATAGTACTTTCTTTTCTTCAAATAATATCTAAAAGCTGATCTATTTAAACATGTATCTAGATCTAGAAGCATAAAGTAATATTTTCAAAGTAGATCTAGTTTTTATTAAGTACTTGTGCATATTTCCAGTCTTTTAATAGTCAAAATTTTTATGTTCTTAACGCTTTATTTGGCACATTTGGTGCATCACAAGTGGCTGGTTTTTCACTTTTATTGCCAGGGAAAGGAGAAGTGCTTCCAGAAAATCAAAGATCTAAGTTGTTCAAAGACCTCTCGAAGCACCATTCTTGATCTTGTCTTACTCATAAAACTTGTAAGCCTTTGGATCCATATCTGTAAGGACCATTGGCATCCACCTCAAGCATTGTAAATACCGTAATAAATATTTTGAGTAAGCTCCTTCAAAGCCCACTCCCCATCCCCCTGGGGGGTTTTGCGTCGGTGCACTTTTTTCATGGTTTTGTTTTTGTTAATGTAGTTTTGCTTTACAGATTAGTATACTTTGCTTTTTCAAAGTTTCAAATTCATTGCAAAGTAATACCACTAGTTACCCCACGATTTCTCGAGTGACCCAAAAAGGGAAAGAGATTCATGGTAGATAAATTAGATAACCCTTTTTGCTTTATTCTATCTTGCACTTTAATTCTAAATTCACTACAAAAATCTTTAATAAAATCCACCCCTCCTTGCTTTCCCGATTGCGGTTCACTTGAATCGAAAGAGATTCTTGGAGGTCACTTTTCTTCTTTTAAACAACTAAACAATTATTAAAATCCTTTAGACTCCATTGTGTATGCTCTGCACCACTGCGGTTTGTCCGAACAGTTGGTTGCATCAAAAGCAACGTGGTGACTCGAATAATTAATTTTTCACGACCCAATTAATCTCCTAGGCGAAAATCCACACCTCGAATTAATCTGTTGCGGTGGCAAAATCCACAAAGGAAGCGGGAACAACTGTATAGCGACCTCAAGACACCGTTAGGCTACACCCTTGTTGGTGTAGTGTTGAACACATCTCAAAGACTCCAACCAGCCCACATATTCCTTGCGGGTAACCGCATCAGATAACGTTTTTGGACACACTCCTCGTACCTTTGGGTATATTTGGAGTTCCCTCTTCCCCTTAAGTTAATCAACTCATCCCCACACCAATCTAAAATTCAACCAAGAGCACTTGCAACATTTTTCTTTCAGCAATACAACACTTTTATTTGTGGACTCCATTTTGGTATTGGTTCTTTACTTGATATAATCATCTGTTTCCACATGCTTTATATATCATATATTGATCTTTATGCTGTTGTGTTTTAATTCTGTTGCAATATCTTGTGTTAGTTTTTTTCATCAAACTCCTAAATAACTCATTCATCACCATCTCACTAGGCCTTAACAGCCTTAGCAATTTCATAGGGTCTACCCCCCTTGGCTTCGTTAGGAGTTGGCCTAAACGAAGGAGTCAAGAACAAGGTGACAGCCTTGACTCGAGACTTTCCTCCAAAAACACACCGAGTGGCTTGAAGATTTATGCCACGTTCCCCCCAAGGTGTGTGAAAGGTGGCAACATTTTCTGGCGTCGTTGCCAGGGATAAATCTTTTTATTCCCGGAGTACGACTTTTGTTTTCTTCTTTTTTGTTTCTTATTTGTTTAATGAATACTTAGAGTAGAGCTTTAATTTTCATACGGCGACTCCATTGACTTTTTTCAATTTTTATTTTATACAAAGAAAAACAAAAAATATTTTCGTGGGAGTTCTTAAATGTATATTTTTTATCACATGGCGACTTCATTGAAGGGATAAAAACCCTGCTTTCTCATCAATTTTGTTGAGATTGATTGTGTGTAGACGAGCTCATACAAAAGTGAATTTAGTTGACAGCT
Organism: Pseudotsuga menziesii; assembly: GCA_001517045.1. Classification (NCBI taxonomy): domain Eukaryota; kingdom Viridiplantae; phylum Streptophyta; class Pinopsida; order Pinales; family Pinaceae; genus Pseudotsuga; species Pseudotsuga menziesii. The sequence continues at coordinate 66,333 of LPNX010810367.1, read as the reverse complement.
TCACCTATTCAACACAAGATACATTCTATGGCTATTCCTGATATATGTTTCAGTTAGCTGAATATGGATGATGAAGAAGATGGTGCTCAAATTTCCAATTTACTTATCCCCATTGACTTCTCAAACATCCCAGATTCTCATGCTCAAATCTCCAATGCATATCCTCGCATCGACTTCTCAAGCATCCTGGGGTTTCCTAACCATGAACCATATCTCCCTGATAAGGGATATGTTCACGCTCCATTTTTTTGTGGAAATGGTGATTCAACTGTCTATCACATCATTTCCTTCCTTTCATTTGTGAATGAGCTCAACATGCTTCACAAGGATAATATGATGCGGATTTTTGCTAATTCTTTGGAGAAGAAGGCTTGGATATGGTTTTGTGGTCTTCCTGATAAATGCATTATCTCCCTTGAAAACTTTTGTGCTATGTTTTTTGAGAGGTGGTATAATGGTGATGGAGATATGGTAACAGCCGTAGAAAGGGCCCTCGCCTACCTAAAGGAGCTTAAGGAGCCCATGACTTCCAATACAGATGAGCACAGCCAGGATGATCCTATGGAAGAGCTTCACGAGGAACCCATGATTGAAAACATTGTTGAAGACTCTCCTCATGTCACCATAACTGAAAATATTGAGATTTAAGGTGTTCTCAAGTTTATTTCAAAGCTAATATTTTTCCAGAAATCCCTCACGAGGAAACCATTATAGAGATTGACACTTACGAAGAAATTCATGATATCTATAATGTGTCTAATGACACTCCTCTATGCTCAACACTTAAGGATGAAGTTTTGGAAGGTTTTACTTCTTGTAATATCTTTGAAACCAAACTTCGAAGGATGACTATTATGAACAGGAGGAGGGTAGTTATATCCTAGGATCTAATACCAGCGATGAAGACTCTCTCATATCTGACAAATGGGGGTGAAGACTATTGGAATTTTATAGATAATCCAACTTGTGAAAATCTTATTAAGAATCCCATCTATGATATGTCCAGCGAGGGGAGTGTCTATTCAAAAATTTGTGGAAGTCCAATCTACGATACGTCCATAGAGGGGAGCATGGATCTAAAGACCTGGGAAAATCCTAGTAGAGAAGGAGAGCATTCAAAACTTTTATATGATCATTCAGAGTCATATCATACAGGGCCGCACAAAAGTGTCAGTAATGAAGATCTGGAGAAGCAGTATCATGAAGAGTCGAATATGATGCTACTAACAAAAGATCAGTCTCATCCATCATCTTCACATATAGAGTTTCCTTATTATTTGGAGCAGCTTTGGGCTTATACAACGAGTTATCATTCAATAAGCCTTGATGATCAGTATGATGGTGTAGTCAGTCTGCCTCATCATGTCGATTTGTATATCAGTCCTATCCAGTCATAGATTGAAGCAGCCTGCGCAAGCACATACCAGTTTGGGAAGAAGTTTAAAGACATTATTCATGCCTATGATTTCCCATCCAACCTGCTCATTCTGGATCATCACACAGGTTTGCATTTTCTGAATAAAGTGTCCTTGCTTTGGATGGTAATCAAAGATAAGGCAAGTTTGTTTTATGTTTATAAGATGCTTAGGTGGTTACATTGGATTTCTGATTACACCTGTTTAGAGTAGGAAAAGACGCTCCTTAAAGTGAGCATTTACTTGCTGCATTTCCTTTCTGTACTTAGGAATAAATAACCTTTTATTTTGGTTAAGTTTTGTTTTCCACATTCTTGAATAAATGCAACTAATGATTCATTTTGCTTTTTATAAAACTTGTACTACTAAGGTTTTCTTGTCAAGTTGAGATGTTTTTACAGGTTTATATAAACCAAAGATTCTGGTGTTCTCGTATCCTCTCCTTTCCCTATGATCAGATCGAGCACACGTCCCGCAGTTGGAGCCAGATGTTACCACCTAAGTTGTACTTAGTGGATTTTCCAAGTGAGCTAATAGGGTTTGAACAAGCACACTTGTTCATGATCAAAGTTCAGAAGCCCGTCAGGATTTTTCTAGGTGTCTGTTTAATTTTTTTGTAGCACATGTCCATACCCACTTGGGGAAAGTGTAAAAAATGTCCTAGCATGATAATTTTTTATAAAAGACTTGGCTTCCCAGACATAAGCATAAAGCCGACTAGCCCAAAGTGTTTTTTCCCTTGGTTATTATTGGTTGTTGAACAAATGACTAATAATTTATGAGTTTTCACTCACACCTCCAAAGTTGGGGTAGTCGTCTTGGTGGTTAGGCCTTAGGAGGTTATTAGAGCCTTTGTGTCAGTGTTTTCCAACATGCTAGGCATTCAAATTGAGTCGTATGGACATGTGCAAGGTCCCCCTAGAGTTTTGTCTAATTCCGAGAAAAATAAATTTTCCCGCAAAATTAGGCCATTTTTAATGGTTTAATTAAAAAACTTCAAATTGTAATAAACTTCAGATGTGGAGTCTGTTTTTTGCGTGGAGGCACTCGTTTTCACACTCAAAGCATCCTCTTTACCCCTAAGGCCACTTTTCATATCATTCGGGCAACTGAAACACCCCGTGGAACATTATTCAGCTAAGGGTGCATCAAAACGGCATTTCAATGCTAAATTACAACAATTTGGCACAAAATGGCAAAGTTGAAAAAAGTCAAAATTCATTTAAAAAAGTGTGGAAATGGCATGGCATGATGTCACCATAAAGCATTTGACCCTTTTTTCAAATGCTAAAACTAAAACTTTGGTTTTTTTTTTATAAGTGGTGAATGATACGGTAAGAGTGGGTGACGTCAACCTCTTCACATCAAAGCTTAGAAGCTCACGTGTGAGGTGGGGGAGGGGTGGACCCCTTTCAAATTCAAACCTTGTTTATTTGTTTTAAGTTTAAACTTTGGGTTATTTCTTTTAAGAAGAGCGCATATGTCATACAGATGACATCACCCTCACCAAATCTTCACGTCAACTTTGAGCTCACGCATGAGGGAATGAAGAACGCGAATTTGGAGTTAGCTCAGATATACTCCGTGGGTTTATCTTCAGTGTTGGCAGCACCTCCCTTGGGTCTCTTAAGCTATTTAAGCAGGCTCCCAGTTCATTGTTTCTCATGGTCAGAGGACCGAAGGAATGCTCAAGTGTTGTATTGTAATTGTAATACTCTTTGGAATAATAGAAAGACTTTGGAGGTCTCATGTGGTGTATGGCTCAAGTGTGTGGATGAAAATTGCATAGTTCATAAGGTAATCTGTATCATTAATTTTTCTTGTATTTTTATGGTTTGTTGTGGGCCTACAAGGAGAAGTAATCTTAGTAGGGTAAGAAATTTCTTGCTTGATTATTTCTTACTGATTAGTCGCAATAGATCTCCTGGACGTATAGGTTATTTTTGTTTAAATGCATGTTTTTCGGGTTTCTTTTGTAGTTAACACCCTTGCGTTTAACTATGTCTTTGTGCAAGAATTGATGAATTGATACAGGTATCTAGGCTCAAATGCTTGGTTGATCTTGTTTGACTCCTCCAATTTTCGAGCACTTCCAAGGAGCATAGTCCCTCCGTTTTCCACCAAAAAACTCCACGGCTCAAAGGATTCCCAAGCTTGGAGCTATCTCCTATTTTCTCTTTCCTTCACTTCTAAATTAAATCTTTCTCGGTTATGGTTACTCACATGCTTAAGTAGATTAGTACTTTTCTTTCTTAAAATAATATCTAAAGGCTGATCTATTTAAACATGTATCTAGATCTAGAAGCTTAAACTAATATTTTCAAAGTAGATCTAGTTTTTATTAAGTACTTGTGCATATTTCCAATCTTTTAGTATTTAATATTTTTATGTTCTTAACGCTTTATTTGGCACATTTGGTGCATTACAGGTGGCTGGTCTTTCACTTTTATTGCCAGGACAAGGAGAAGTGCTGCCAAAAAATCAAAGAACTAAGTTGTTCAAAGACCTCCCGAAACACCACTTTTGATCTTGTCTTACTCATAAAACCTGTAAGATTTTGGATCTAGATCTGTAAGGACCATTGGCATCCACCTCAAGCATTGTAAATACCATAATAAATATTTTGAGTAGGCTCCTTCAAAGCCCACTCCCCATCCCCCCTGGGGGTTTCGCGTCGGTGCACTTTTTTCATGGTTTTGCTTTTGTTAGTGTAGTTTTGCTTTATAGATTAATATATTTTGCTTTTTCAAAGTTTTAGATTCATTGCAAAGTAATACTACTACTTACCCCATGATTTCCCGAGTGACCCGAAAGGGGAAAGAGATTCGTGGTAGACAAACTAGATAACCCTTTTTGTTTTATTCTATCTTGCACTTTAATTCTAAATTCACCACAAAAATATTTAATAAAATCCACCCCTCCTTGCTTTCCCGATTACAGTTCACTTGAACCGAAAGAGATTCTTGGAGGTCACTTTTCTTCTTTTAAACAACTAAACGATTATTAAAATCCTTTAGACTCCGTTGTGTATGCTCTGCACCGCTGCGGTTCGTCCGAACAGTTGGCTGCATCAAAAGCAACGTGGGTGACTAGATTAATTAAGTTTTCACGACCCAATTAACCTCCCAAACAAAAATCCAACGCCTCAAATTAATTTGTTGCGGTGGCAAAATCCACAAAGGAAGCGGGAACAACTGGATAGCGACCTAGAGACACCATTAGGCTACACTCTTGTTGGTGTAGTGTTGAACACGTCTCAGAGACTCCAACCACCATTCCTTGCTAGGAGTCGCATCGGATAACATTTTTGGACACACTCCTCGTACCTTCGGGTATAGTTGGAGTTCCCTCTTCCCCTTAAGTTAATCAACTCATCCCCACACTAATCTAAAATTTGACCAAGAGCACTAGCAACATTTTTCTTTCAGCAATACAACAACACTTTTATCTATGGACTCAATTTTGGCACTAGTTCTTTACTTGATATAAGCATTTGTTTCCACATGCTTTATATATCATATATTGATCTTTATGCTGTTGTGTTTTAATTCTGTTGCAATATCTTGTGTTAGTTTTTTTCATCAAACTCCTAAATAACTCATTCATCACCATCTCACTAGGCCTTAACAGCCTTAGCAATTTAATAGGGTCCACCCCCCTTGGCTTTGTTAGGATTTGGCCTATACGAAGTAGTCAAGAACAAGGTGATAGCCTTGACTCGAGACTTACCCCCAAGGACAGACCGAGTGGCTTGAAGATTTCTGCCACGTTCTCCCCCAGGTGTGTGAAAGGCGGCAACAGGGACTAAGCCATTTAAAGGGCTAAAATGAAATGTCAAGAAAAAACAAAGACAGGGATCGCAAAAAGAAGGCATAAGGATGGGTCACCCATGATAGCACTTCCTTCAAAGGCACACAAGAAAAATCTTAAACCTTAGCTCTTGAAAGTTAAAGGTAGACCTAACACATCCAATTGCTATGATGGTCAACTTGCAAAGACCCCTTTCATTCCTTAATTACACATCCACTTCATCACCCTCAATTGTCTTAGGTATCTAGGTTATGCACCTTGTCTTAGGCATTTTTCACATGTAATAAGGTTTAATACAAGTCACACCAATGTTAGACTAGATGAGTAAAAGTTAGATAATTCATCAAGTTGTTAGAAAGGTATAATTGTAACTTATTTCAGGTATTATCTTCACATTTGTGTACATTTCCTAAGTTAAATGTGGACTAACCCTTTAGCACTAGAGTGCTCTGCTATATTTCCATGATAGGACACATGTTATGGTATATTATGATGGTGACTATGTATTTCATGTGGAGTGTCCCCTTTGCACACTCATTTGGAGGCTTATTTTGGCACCTAGAATCTTTTGGATAGGGTCACCCCCTTCCAGATGATGGAGAACCCCACTTCCATGGCACGTGGGAGATGTAGCACACATTTGGACCATCCCCTATCATGTTTGGAACTATCTTCATCATTTTTAATCATTGGCACACATTCTAGAGGCTTCTTGAGGGCGTTGGAGCACATTACTAGAGGGTCGTACGACTTGTACCACATGTTGTGACCTTATGGATGAGTTTTCTTAAAATTTGGGTGGAGAGCTCTAGGGCTTGGAGCCATTTTTTTGAACCTACATTCACTTGGCACTTCAATTATGCTGAGTGCTCCCTTGGTTGAGGCACTTCTCACTCATGTGTTGACTTTTGGACCTAGACATCACCTTGGAGAAAGCTTTTGGACCACACATATGTGGGTTTTATAGAGGAGCACTCTTAATTGTGGAGCTCATTCATGTGATTAGTTGTCCTATGAAGCATTTGTAGTAGAGTGCTCTCCTTCTTGGATCTATTTTGTATCATTTCCATGTATCTCACCATTGACTAGGAGGTGCACCCCACTTGTCTTGAGCTAATGATTGGACTTTTTGAATTGTAGTCCTAACTTCCTCATTGTTTATGATATTTTGAAAATGTCTAGAGAATTTGTGATCCTCCGTAGAATATATCTAGGGTTTTGGCCCAGGATATTATCTTTTAATTGGAGGGTTGTTGAGCATGCGCCTATAGCCTATATAAGAGGCTCCACTCACATTTGCAGCTTGTTGTTGTTGTGGATTAGATAATAATACTATCATCTTTTGTCTCAAGGCATTGGTTTATTTGGAGATCTTCCTTTCATTGTGAATCATTCTTGGTGAAGTTATTCTTGAGGTAACTCTTAATTTTACTTTGACTCAGTTACCAAAGATTTATTTCAAAGACTACTCATAGATAATAATAAAAAACTTTAAAATGCGGATAATCTTAAATAAAAACACAGTTGAGTCTGATAACACCAAATGCACAGCAGAAATCAAGAACCAGTCACACAATGACAACAATATCACCCTAGAAACCCAAAATGGGGAATACCAGCAAAGTTTTGAGAGAGTTTTATTACTTCAGCAGATCAGAAAGTGTTACAGAGATACATTACAGCAATGTATTTCACCCAAGAAAATCGTGGGCACACCAAACTCAACCCAACACCCTCTGCAATTCGCCAAAGCACCCTCATGTTGTACAGCCAAGAGAAAACAAGTTGTACGGCCTCAGAAATAGACCTCACTACTGCTGCAGTTCATGGCTAAGAAGATTTGCAGGTTGTACAGCCTGTACAACTCACTTCCAACAGTCTGGAGTCTAGACTACCCCCACGAATATGTTGAGTTTGGGCTGCCTCCACTATGGTTTTCACTTGGTTTACTCCTGAGAACAATGGGTAATGGCTTTTGGGGCTACTTGTATGTCTCCAACACTTTCCTGTTGTTCAAATTCTCTCCCTTGTTGACGCTAATGCACCTCTTGTCTTTTTTTTTCCCTAGGTGTATCTCCAACATCAAGATCAACAACTTAGATTAAGTCTTCAGCCTCTAGATCAATGGCTACAACATATTCTCAAGTTGACAATGCATTAACTTTGTCAACTTGACTTAAGACAAAAAACGGGGATCCTCGTCCTAAATCTGTGATATCGATAAAATCCCTCGTCCAATCGTTGATCGGGATGGGTTGTTTCAATGCTTGGGTTTAAACAGTCATAGTAAGGCTGATCCTTATACTGACCTTGTTTCGAATCTTGAAAGTAGTCATGGAATCAAAAGTGTCACTGATCGAATTCCACCGTCAATAGTCATAAGCAGAGAAAACACATGTTTTCAATCCGCCCTCCCATCCCAGCTTGCAGAATTATCTTGTACAGTTTTGTATTTGAGTTAGGAGTCTCAAGATTATTGCTTGATTAGTGGTAAAACGTTGCATCTCCTATTACAGTCACCCTGGATGAATAATAGTTTCCAATTTACTAATCCGCTTGATTGGTTATTTGAAAAGCTTTATAAAGATCAATTTCATATTTTTTCAATATTTAAGCAACAAGAGGGGTTAATCTCAATATCCGGTTTATTAATCTCTAATTTATCCCCGACTTGCTTTGCCACTGATCCTAAAGTAAACATAATTGAGTATGCTAGCGTGGCAGATGAGGAAAATAACATGAGCCAAGGAGAGTTGAAGCAAGTAGGGTATCCTTTTCTTCCATCAATGTTAAACTCACATTATTTTTATGATCCTATCAGTGTCTTAATGGATGTAGTTTGCAAAAATCATTTCCAACCTTGGCATGATTTCATTCCGCATTTTCCATATTTTTCTTTGAACATCATGCAGCAAGTTAGAATGGCTTCGATTTTCATTCACATTACTTCCAAACCATCTTTGACTTGGTGTATCATTAACTATAAAGAAAGACCAATTGATCCGTTCAGCGAGTGGTTACATTGGATCTATGATTTTACCTAGCATTTGCTTGACTGGGGAGTAGGGTAGGTAGGACGAATAAGCCCATTTGAGCAGTAGTTAGTTTGTCTTTGCCATTGAGTCTGGCCTTTTATTTGCTTACATATGTGTCTTTCCTTTTCAGTTAATAAAATTAAATTGTCTCAACAGTTCTTAGATAGATTTTTATTTCAGCATTTGATTTTAGCAATATTTTCTCTATCATATATGAGGTGTGCTAATAGTGGGTCTGCAAAGGTTGGTAGAATGTTTGCTTGATGCAGGAACAGGTACATTTTTTAAGATGAAGCAAATGTTTGAGTGCATCTTCGTGGATGATGAGAGGGGTGTTGCTGACCAGAGACTCCTGAGGTTCTCAAGCACTCTCTCCATTAGAGCACTTGTCCCAGCTGGAGCCAAATGTTATCACATACACTATAGTTGGAGCTACCATGATGCAGTACACTATATTCTTCTTCCAGTCAATGCCAGTCCCAAATGTGTTGAGAATATTCTTCCAATGATCATCGGTGGTACAGCCAGTCAGAGCCATTTCTTTTGATCAGCAGCGGTATCCCATGACATGACTTAGCCTCAGATGACCCATTGAGATGGATTTGTTGTAGCCATGGTTTGCTTAGCAGATCGGGCAGCTAATACATTTCCCTTGCCCCATGAGAAGTCAAAGTTCGTTTCATGGTGATCATCAAAGATAGGTATATGGTTGGACAGGTATATATGTGTATTTCGGTGCTACTTAATTGTCTTGCCCATCTTATTAGCTTTAACTTGACATGGTAATTGATTTTGGTGATTATGTACTATAGTGCTTGTTGTCCACCGAATGCACACCGTCAGCATAAATCTTTTGGACTGTTGTTTCCCTAAGCGGGAAACGTGTGGCCTTGGGGGCATGCAAAGAGCCAGGTGTTGTCACATGATCCCAACTCTTCCATTTAGGCTAACTCCTAACGAAGCCAAGGGGGGTAGTCCCTAAAAAGGTTGTCTAAGGCTCTTAAAAAGTTTTTTAATGACTCTTAGATGGAAGATGAGAATTAATGTTGTTTAGGAGTTATGATGTACACAAAAACCAATTATGCAATCCACGTTGCTATTTGCAAAACACGATATGAATAATAAAACAGAAATTAAAGCATCCACGCATGAAATAACTTAGAAACAAATGGACAAATGGTCCAAACAAGATAATGCGAGAATTAACAGACCAGTGCCTAAAAATGGAGTCAAAGTGCTGGGGATGTTGAACATATAAGTCTCTGATGTTTGTGAGATCATTTTGCAAATGCCTCTTGGTAAATTTTAGTGTACGTTTTAAGATGAGGTTGATTATTAAATGGGAAGGGGATCTCCAAGATATACCTTTCGATACGGGAGATATGTCCAAAACCCTTAACCGATGCGGCTACCCGCAAGAAATATGTAGGCTGGTCCAGAGTCTCTGAAGTTGTGTTCAACACTACACCGCAAGGGTGTAGCCTAACTGGTGCCTCGAGGTCACTGACCAGGTGTTCCTGCTTCCTTTGGGTATTTTGCCACCGCAACGACTTAAATCTAGGCGTTGGATTTTTGCCTAGGGAAAGTGGTAGATTTTATTAATGGTTATACTTGGAATTAAGCGTGAGAATTAAAAAGTTACAGTGCTTCTGGGTAACCCGTACGAGTAGAGCATACACACTGTAAAATGGTAAGTTTTGATTTTAAAGAGTTAACGTGAGTTGCAAATTTTATTAACAATCACAACTCTCCGCAGAGAGTGCTCTTGATCCACCTTATGGTGAGATTCAAGAGTCTTATCTAACCTACTATGATAATGCAATGCAAGTGCTCTCCGATAGAGAGTGCTCTTGACTTGTCTTATGACAGGTTCAAGAGCCTTTGGGTTCCTTTTATGAATAATGAAAAGAGCATACAAAACAAAAAGCATGCAAGTGAAGATTGAAACTAGCAATTAGTGGAAACAAACTAAATCTAGCATGCACTCTATTCTACGTAAGGAAAAGACAAGACACGCTTCCCCCAAATAGGGGAAGTAGAAAAGGTGTGGGAAGCTTAACCACACTAGTCCTTTTTTATTAATGATTACAACAAGAAGGATTTTAACCCTTGAAAAGAAAGCAAGAAAGAAGCCTTAATGGATTTTACAAGGATGCAAGTTATGCTTGATGTTTTTCTTCTTGGTTTTTGCAATTTCTTCAATCTTCAAGTCTTTCTTGGTTCACTTCTCCTCTTCGATGTCTGCACAAAACAAACAAGTACCCATGCACCCATTATTTGTTAGACAAAATAAAACTAATCGAAGTACAAAAATAAATCTTTTTTAATGCAAAAATTTAGTGTTTTTTGAAGCAAAACTAAGAAAAGTACATGCAAAGAAAAGAGTAAAACGAAAAGTTGAAAAGATGGAAAAATAGGGCTGCCAACAAAAGAGTTAGATGGTTGCAACAAAATGAACAAAAGGGGAAGCCAAGTAGGAAGAAAGATGGCTACAAATCAGAGAGGAAAAGAGGCTCGAAAAAAGACACAAAGGAAGCTGAAAAAGTGCCCAAAAGGGCTGAAAATAGGCATGAAAGAGAGCAGCCAACTAAGAGGAAATTTGGCTGCAAAATTTTGGCAAATAGGACAGCCAAACAAAGGTAAGTATGGATGCAAATAAAATGAGGAAGAGGGCAGCGAAGAGTGGAGGAAAAGAGAGCAAAAAAGCAAGGAAAAACAGGGTGAAAATAGGTAAAACAAAGAGAGAAAAAGAGGAGCAAAAAGGAAAAAGAGTGAGGGCAGAAGAAGCAAACTGAAAAGAGGAAAGAAGTGATAGATAAAGAGAACAAAGAGAGAGAAAAAGAAGAAGGATGTGTGGATCTTATAACCAAGAAAAAGATTTTTTAAAGTTTGATTAAGAGAGGTAAGAAAGAGCCCCTTTTTATCCGTATGTTTTGAAGTTGGATTAAGCACTCTGAAGAACCTGCATGGTGAAAGTATGAAGTTAAGAGCTCTTGATGAGAAACCGGTTGAACTTCAACGCCTCCTCCCCTGGTGATTCCTGAAACCAAAACAACTCAATACAAGTAAAAGTGATCAAATGCTAGGATGTAATAATCAAAATAAATATTGAAAGGCACTGGTATAACTGACTACAATCTGCCCACTTCAAATATATAATGAAAATTGCATAGATAATCAAATTAAGACATTAAATGACTACTCAACCGTGCTAGATTCATAGCCCTCATGAGCTAACATTGATCAAACATTTACTAAAATAAAGAGAAGGTTGAGAAGAATATCACCTCGTAAGATGAAAACCACATACCAAAATCCCACACATAGACCTCCAAAGTCACTTTATTCCATTATCAAATAGCGGTTACAATCTTGGCAGAGTTCTCTTGCAAATTCTCCATATGCAAATGGGAAGAAGAGACTCTTATTTATACAAAAAAGAGAGAAAGATAAGGCTTAAAACCCTAAATCAATACTCAACATCAGAAGAGCACACTACGGTGATGGAATGAGCTCGGCAAACTGATTCTGAGTTAAACTGCAAGATCCGAAGGTAGGAGTGGGGAGGTTGCCTCCACTTAGGCAAGGCGCCCCCACTCTCCAACCTAGGATTCTCCACCTCCAATGAGATGCCCCCACATGGAAAAACGTCACCCCAAGGAGAGGAGGCGCAAGCTTGAAGCAGAGACACACTAGGAGTTACATGGATGTTGAACTGAAGCTAAGGCTAGGTGCAGACTGAGTTGGAGTTAAGAGGGGGGGGTGAGGTGGCTCGTCCTCCCTCGTAACGATCAGCCAGCCAATAAGAAACCAACACTTAACCAATATAAACTACCAGCTGAAGGAGTGTGAATTTCTGATTGAGAGTTTAACTGCTGCACTCCGATACTTGATGAATTTTTGATTGAGAGTTTAACTGTTGCACTTCAATACTTGATCTGAAACTGATTGATACTAATTGGAATCATCATGAATGCCCTGTGTCGAGCTAATTAACTCTTTGTTTTATTCAATTTGGTCCTTTTTGGAGATATTTTCATTTTCTCCAATTTATTAATTTTTATTATTTTAATTAATATTTCTCATTTTTTGGGTTTTTTGAGAAAATATTAATTTCAAGGCCAAATAATAGTCTGAAACTTAGGATAGTGTGTCTAGGGGTTAAATGAGTGTTTTGGCTTAGAAAATAAGTGTTTATTTGCCAAAAACCCACCTTAAACCACTTATTTCTTACAAATTGAAAATTTTCAATTAAACCATGGTCAAAATGGTTTAATTAATTGAAAGTTTTAATTAATTCTCTATAGTCAAAAAATAAAAAATAAAAATTCACCACTCGTCTGGAAAAAAAAATTCGGACATTGTTTTAATGTATCCCGGGGCCTAGGAAATCACCATAGAACATGCCAATAGTGTCTAGTAGGTTTATATTTACTAGTTGGACTCTAATAACCATAGTGGAAAAAATCGCCGATTTTTCGGCAATGTGCTGAAAAATTGCAATTTTTTTTGTTGCCGATTTTTCGGCCCGAAAAAATCGAGATTTTTTCAAAAAATCGAGCATCACGAAAAATCGGGAAAAATCAAGAAAAATGGGCAAATAGGGGAAAAAATCGGTAAGCAAATTTTGATTCTATTGAAGTACAAAATTTGTTGTTTTTAATGCTTGCCGCGGGTTGCCTATTTTTGCCGATTTTTTTCGCCAATGTTGCCAAGAAGATGTTTTCTGGACCCTCACCGATTTTTTCCACTATGCTAATAACCCCCCAAGGCCCAAATTTCAAAATCAGGCATTCCAGCTTTGGAGGAAGCAGGAGAAAAATTCATCAATTATGCTCGACTATAGGCAAAGCATAATCGACATGGGAAAAAACTCCCTGGAATACCTTAGTTGAAATCTACACCTTAGGGGACCGAGCCACTCGAAACCCCTACTAGCACACTTTATTACAAAAACCCCATGGGGCATGGTCATTTCAACATAAAAATAAAAATGACTAGCCAAAATTAGCTAGGCAAAACATTCTAAACATCTACTGCACTAGATATGAACATTGACCATGTCCATCAACTGGCGGCTCAACAGGAGGTTCAACTATGGTACAAAATAGTTGGTAACAGTGCTTTCATAGACTTGTTATTCTGAATTGATCTATGATTTTGAATGCTAAGACCTTCTTATATGCTCACTAGTATTGCCTACCTTATCCATACTTGGTCTTACCTTGTTATTTTGGCATCACCCTTTCACTTTTGTCCATTCATCTTTTTCTTCCATATTTGAGATTAACCCTTGACTAATGAGATTGAAGACCTTTCCCCCCACTTAGACGTCTTTGTTGGATAGACCCCATGTTATCATGTGTCTCGGCTCTGAGTTGTGCGACATAACTTACCAAAATCTTGACCCTTTTGGGCCAAGAGAACCCGCTAGTGTTGGGTCTTGAGCCTAAGGGAGTTGGGTTTTGAAGCCTTAACCCTTCCGATCGATTGTCCTCAATGTTTGGTCTTGATTGTGGATGATTCCTTCCAACTTAACCCATGATTCACTTTTGGGTGAGGAGAACCCGCTGGTGTTGTGACATGAGCTAAGGTTGGCTAGTTTCCCAAGTAGTGTCCACTAGACTTGAAGCAAGTTGCACTACCATCATTACATGCATTTATGAAATTTATTGCTATATATATTCTAAAATGCAAGCCCATGATGAAAGCTACAAATAGTTGTGCATTTAAGCACATGTAAAATTGTAAGAGGGCTATGAAATGAAATGTGAATGGGCCAAAGAAAGCAGATGTGGAACAAATGCTATATCTAAATGACTGTTGGCCATGATATATCCAAATGTAACGATTATTTCCTCATGGATCCCATAGGTTTGGATGTGAGATGGAGAAAGTGTCTGCTAATTCTAAGTGTACCCTAAAATCTCTTATACTACAGTTGCTTGTGTACTCAACGCAAGGATCCTAGAAAAGATCTTCACAGAGCCTGAGTCAAGCTTGGATGTGAGTTGTAGACACTTGTTAGAATTGAATGGACACTTCTCACTCAACTTATTCCATTTCTGAGACACTACCCTTCCCTATTGTTCTATGAAGAAATTTGATAAAAAATCACAAAAAACTTCCCATTGGACTTTTATCAATCACTTTGACTGCAAATCTAATTTATGACTTTTCTGAACTAAGAATTCATAAAATGAATTTATCTAATAGTTTAAGCATAAACACCAATGCACTCAAAATTGATCTGAAGATCAGTGTGACTATACAAAAATTTAGGGCCAAACCAGAGGAAAACCCAAAGAAAGAATTTTATTTATGAGAGATAAACTCAAAAATTCAACGACTCATAATTTCTTCTCCGACATCAAAACAATTTTAAAAACCCCACTCATTTGGAAATCTACATTGGTGAAAATGTGCCAAATAATACTCACAGTCAACCCACACGTGCAAACAGTACACAACAGTTTTTCAAGATTCGTGCCAGGTACAGAATGTACGAATTCTACCCAGCATTAAATGCATAAAACAGTCTCATGCCAAACTTGACCTCAAGTGTCTCAAAAACTGTGCCTGCGATCTACCTTGTTTTTGGTGCTTGTACGGTCAGCAATGATGGTTGTACAGTCTAGCTACACGATCCAATGAATGCTACAAGAATTTCTTGGGAATTGTGCCTTCAAGTTGTCTTGATGATCAGTCTTGTTAACACACAAATTGTAGTTGCCCCACAGATGGTATCCTATTCAAGATGGTAGAGGGGACAAGCAACTAAAGAGGTGAACTATGAGTAGCACAACCCCACATATGGATTGGTTGTCACGCTGGTTAAGACACCCTTCGCATAATGCCATAAATAAGCCAAGTGACAAAGAGGGAGACCCTAATGAAACCTCAAAGGAGAGACCTAAAGCTAACACACCAGATCAAACTATAGAAATAGAGTATGTAAGGTGAATAGCTGAGAAACCCTAGATATGAGAAAGATAGCCACTGATAAGGATGCTTTGGACAATCAGGGTTTATATAGTGAAAATGTAGCCCAAACTGTTAACATTTAGAAACCGTATAGTTATTATGTATATCTAGGTAGTAAGTGCTAGTGCAAATGATCAATGCCACTACTCTGGAGGGATTAGAGGTGGAAAATGAGAGTATGCCAAGAGTGATGGATTGATGAACAATTAAGGTAAGCTATCACTTGATTGTGATGGCTTGGGGATGGATTTAACAGTATCTAAATGCACAAGCCAAAAAATGGATCATAAAACAGGAAAATTAGTTGAAAACCCTAGGAGGGTGATTTGTCTAAAGATCAGTGCCTTGCCCATAGGGTAAATGGAGTCCCTAATGATGATGTTTTGGGAAACCCACCTAGCTCTACGAAAGAGTAAAATAACCTAGAAACGTTTTGGCAAAAAACCTAACAAAATGACCCAAAGAATTTTTTGAAGGTTTTAATTATGGTTTTGATTATTCGTCGGGTGGATTAGAAATTAAAACAAAAGAAATACTAACAGAAATACCTAGAAATCTTGTAGTAGATGCCCAGTGCAATGACACTACCCTGGTTTGACGCAATTCCGGGCGAATTTGATGAAGTTCCAAGCCAAAGCAATTTGCCCAAATTGAGTTAGTGCGCCCCTCTTCCTGCAAGAGAAACCTACGTCAAGTTAGAATTGATTCACAAAAAAAAGAAACTACAAAAGCAAGATAAATCAAGAAGCACAACCGATGATCAAAGACACATTAGAAAAACTCCCTGGTTGCCAACGTTTTCGGATAGAGAGAGTTGGATCTCTCACAAAAACACCCCAAGAGAAAATGCCTTCCTGTAGACAATAGGGCCCTCACAAAAATATATTTGGAACAAGCATAAATTAAGTGAAACACCTCTGGAAATAATTTTGCAATCAAGCACAAGAACAATCTATGACAAAGAAAACACAGGATTTCTCTGAATATATCTCCTCTATTCCAATAGCCAAGAGCCAAATTTCCCAATGGGATACAATGAAGGGGGTCTCTTCTTTATATAGCTTTGAGAGACACAAACCCTAACTTACTTTTTCATCCAATGGTTGAGATTAAAACATCATCAACAGTGGAGATCTCTTTACGTGGATCAATACATGGATCAACTTGACTAGATCAAAAGGGGGGCGCACCTTTTGCCCAAGGACACCTTGTCAAAGTCAAAATACATCATAACATAAGATATAACATGATTGTCACCTTAGGGGCTCAATTCTCCCTAGGCCCAATTACAACTTCAAAACATAAGATATAGCAATGCCATACATCATATCACCAAGGTGAAGGGCGCCCCATGGGGGACGTCCTCCCTAGAAGAGCCAAATAAATAATCCCCGACATAAAACTAACTGAAACTGGTGTGGAAGTGTCTAGAGAGCCATAACAAATCACCTAGAGAAATTCCTTTGCCATTTCCTTGACCACACAAGCCAAATCGATTTTTTCAATGATTTCCTAGTTCATTTTTTGATGGTACATCCTCTGAAAAATCATAAAAATCATCATAACTTCATTCAGGCTAAGAACTGGGACAAACTGACTGAACAGGAGTATCTAGAGACAGTAGAATGGTATCAGTGACTACTCATACCCCTTGGAGCACTATGGCACCCTAGGAGAACCATAATTACTGCAATAATAATATAATCTAATCAATAATAATATGATAATAATCACTAATCATGCAATCTGAGGCCAAACTCTGAAAACTGAAAATGGAGTATTGGTCCTAGGCATGTCTATAGCAAATTTATAAGTACTGTCAAATTTTTAGGCACTGCCTTGGGAACCAAATACCCAAACTGAAGGTGAGATGCTAAACTAAGTTGAACCTGCATGCATCCAAGGTAAGAATTGCTCCAAGATGTATATTAAAACCCAACTTAAATCATGATAATCAGAATCATGGTGACAATAATAATAATAATCAGTAAAATATACTTATGTCGTTGAACAATATTTGAATCTTCTGGAAGTACCTTGTATATGCCATACTTACAAAGTTTAATCAATTTCTAATGCTAGGTGAAGGTGGAAAACAATGCTAAGGTAAAAGGGAGATGACTTCTAGTTGACTTTGACCATATGATCTCTCCGAATGATGATAAGTACACACAACCGCAGTTACATATGCATGACAGATAAACAACAGGGAATGGTGGTGTCTCACAAGTGGATGAGTTCATCTTAAAAAGAGTCCATTCAACTTTAACAACATGTCTACAGCTCACATCCAAGCTAACAATCAAGCTCTATGAGGATCTTTTCTAGGACCCTTGCGTTGAGTACACAAGAAACTATAGTGAAGAGATCCTAGGGGACACTTAGAATCAGTTGTCGCTTACTCCCTCTCACATCAAAACTTGTAGGCTCTGTGAGGAATTAAACATTACATTTCAATAAGATGGCCAGCAGTCTTTGGATTTTCCATTTATTTATCCACTGCTTTATTTGGTCCTTTCATAATTTCATTTCATAGCCCTTTTTGAGTTGTGTCTAAATACACAGTTTCCAACTTTATTTAAGGGCTTGCATTTCTCAGTATATAGCATATAACACATAATGCATGTAATGATGGTAGACATATTGCTTCAAGTTTTAGCTAACACTCTTGGGCAATTAGGGGGGAATATCAACAGTCAAGACCAAACATCGAGGGCAACCAACCAAAGAGGTCAAGGCTTCAAAACCCAACTCACCTAAGCTCAGGAACCAACACCAACGGGTTCTCCTGGCCCAGGAGGAATATTCTTCCACCATGGCATCCTACCATAATTGCTTTTAAGAAGCCTCATCATAACTTGAAGGTTCAACCTCTAGTATCTTAGTCATTAAAGGCACATAGCTGGAAAAACGTTGAGGTGGCCTACTCTCTCTAAACGTTGTCCTGGATGCACCAACCAGCTCCCAGGCCTCACGTAAAGTCTGCTCAACCCACCTGGTCTTCTTCCTCATAGAAGTGGGAGGAGTAATTTGCACTACAGGAACATCCTGCTCACTAGCCTCCTCAACAAACTGCCCCTCATCATGCTGCTCCATGTCATCATCCACTGGATCACCTATATCTAGATCTGCACTCTTCACCTATAGTTGTTCTGCCTTAGGAGCCTCGTGCTCCATTTCAGCGATGGGTGTTGTCCCGGTCTCACAAGCTCTTCTCAAAGTTCTATCCTCCTAAAATTTGACATCATGTCTCACAATAGTCTGCCTAAGAGTTGGTATGTACTATGTAGGCCTTAGAGGTCTCATTGCAGCCTAAGTCACCAGGTTCGCCGTTTTTTTGCCTTGAAAATCGAAAATCAACGAATTTTTAAGACAGTCGAATTAATTCAATCAAGTTCTGAGAATTTCATCCTGATTTAGATTTTTTTGTTTGGAAAATGTCAACACGAATAAAATCGCCACATATTTGGGGTATATTTTAAAAATATGCAAAAAAATTGTTTTGAAAGTCGTGTTTTCCCTTTCCCAGCCCGCAGGTAACCCTACAGCCTTCCAAAAGAAAGTCCACCCGCGAAGCCGCCATCCATTCTCTGACTGCTCTGTGCACGCAAATGAATCATTGAGGCCGCGTATTCTCAGACTTCAGTCAACGTGAGTGAAATCCCAGTCCATGAGTGGAATTCCGCACCATATCTGATGACTGTTGTTGTGAACTCGAAACCTGGGGCAGAATGGATTTGTGGGTTAATAGTCGAACCGTGCTCGGGGAAATGTCGCAGCTAGCTGGAACTTGAAAGTGTTGTGTTATTTTTTTTAATCAACCTCTTATATTGTAGATCTTAAGCTATTAATTTTGTAAAGCTAAGTTATTTATATATTAATAAATTTACATACTGTAAAATTATATAATATATATTTAATATTTTTATGAAAAGGTATATTATATAATTAAAAAACTATATTTTTAAAAAATAAAAATTTGAGTAATATATATATATATTCAAATTTAATGCCAAATTTCATTCACGTCGAATTCGAAGTTTCGAACACGAACTCGAACTAGGTGACTTAGATGCCCACAAGTATGCCCTTTTCTGTTGTAGAATCCAACTTAGCACACTTATCAGCAGACACATGGTACTAAACAAGACAGCCAAATATCCTGTGCCCAAGGTTAGGCACCATGCCTGTGAACATGTCTTCTGGAGTCTACTTCCCAAGCACCTTGTGTAGACTTCTATTTTGAAGGTAGACTATTTTATTGCAGTATTCATCCACAAGAACATGGGCAACCACTGATTATATAACATAGCTCTAGCAGCGCCAACAATGGCTCTGTTCTTGTGTTCTGCTACTCCATTCTACTGAGGATTATATGGAGTTGTGTACTCCCTCTTTATCCCAGCACTCACGAAAAAATCTTTGAAGGTGTTTGAGGTGTACTCGCCCCCATTATCGAACCTTAAATTTTTTAGTTTTCTTCCAGTCTAGTTCTCAACAACAACCTTGAACTGTAGAAACTAACTGAAGACTTCACCTTTTGTCTTCATAAAGAAAATCGAATTCTTCCTGAATTATTCATCAATAAAAGTGACAAGGGTCCACACACATCCGAGTGTATCAAGTCCAAAACTCTTGCTATCCTGCTGACACTACTTGGGTACGTTGTCGTGTTGTACTTGCCCAATGCACAGCGCTTGAAGACATCATTCTACTCAACCTTGAAATCTGGGACACCTATAGCCATGTGTTTGAGAATGTTCAACGCCCCATGATGCAAACGGGCCACTTTCTTATGCCATAGCTCACTCAACTCATTGTTGCTCACTGTTAGAGCACTAGTTGAGTCAAATTTCAGCTTGTACAACTTCTCTTGTCTCACTCCAATCATCCAGAAGGAGGTAGAATTTTTGGGCCTTATGTGAACTTTCCCATCCCGAAAAAAATACCTCATAACCTTTGTATTCCAAGGTTGAAACAGATATCATATTTTTCCTTAATCTGAGGACATACAAAATGTCCCTCACAGTCAAGGGCCCTTCTCTGAAAGGTGACTGCACCTTGTCCCATAGCAGGACAATTGGTGTCATCAGCTATCTCCACATTGAGATTCAGATTACCCTCTTCCAGCTAGGAGAAGTATTCTTTCACACTAGTCAATGAGTCATGTGACTACAAGCCCCACTGTCTATATACCGGCACCCTCGGTTTGCACTGTGACTTCGGAAGCACATAGTGTAAATTCGCTATCAAACTTTGTTACAAAATCATCCATCTCATATGAGATAGAGGCTGAAAATTGCCCCTTGTTGCTGCCCTTTTTCTTAATGGGGCATTGACTAGAAAAATGCCCAAACTTCCTACAAGCAAAACATTTAATTTTGCTGAAATCTTTCTTCTTTTCAGCTCTGGAGGACTGTACCTGGTTTGGCACCTTCTTGGCCCTGGGCTTTCCTTTCCCAGCTAGGGCCACGTCCTCATCATGCTCACCCTTACACTGGCTTGGGTTAAGAGACTCTTGCCTTAGTTCTTATACACAATCACTCCACAATCACTCCCACTTAGGCAGAGTTTCACTTGCAACAACACAACTGACAAAAATCTCGTGCGTCTTGTTGAAACCCTGGAGGGCCATTTTCACAAGGTCATCAGGGTCCATTTTCTCACCCACTGCAACCAGTTTATCCTTTACTTGAGTAAATCTGGTCAGGTAAGAAGCAACACCCTCTCCTTTTCCCTGCTTCACACTGTTGAGTTTTTCTCTTAACATCAACTTCATTGTGTTATTGTCTGACTTGTACAACTTGCTGAGGACTTCCAACATTTCTTTTGCAATCTTCTAACCATGCACATGAGGAGAATGGCATCCTTCGCCCAATCCATTATGATCCTCCCGGCTTTAATTTCCTTCTTAGCATGAGCTGCCTTACCAGTTGGATCATTTGGTTCAACTGCAAACCCATCAACAAATTCCCTGAACACCTGCTCATCCAACACAAGAGAAATACGCTAAGGCCAGGGAGTGTAGTTGGCAATGCCTTCAAGTATGTCCTCAAAACGTAGACTAGTTTGCCATGGTTGTCTCTGCTCTTGGAAGGAAACTCATTGAAGTTAGGGCACTAAAACCCTAGGTTGGCTTATGCTGGAGTTTGCTTCTCTACCTAGAGCAAATCACCTGAAAGCACAAATTTGGAGCTCTGATACCATGTTAATTTTACTTAGACTCAGCTACTGGAAATTTATTTCAAAGACTACTCACTGCTAATAAAAAAACTTTTAAATATTGATAATATTAAATAAAAACACGACTGAGTCTGATAACACCAAATGCACGGTGGAAATCAAGAACTAGTCACACAATGACATCATTATTACCCTAGAAACCCCAAATGGGGAAAACCAACAAAGTTCGGAGAGAGTTTTATTACTTCAGCAGCTCATAAAGTGTTACAGAGATAGATTACAGCAGTGTATTTCACCCAAGAAAATTGTGGACACGCCAAACTAGATCCAGCACCCTGTGGAATCTTCCCAGGCACCCTCACGTTGTACAGCCAAGAGAAAACGAGTTGTACAGCCTCAGAAACAGACCTCACTACTGTTGGAATTCGTGGTTGAGAAGATTTGCAGGCCATACGGCCTGCATGGCTCACTTCCAGTAGTCTGGACGACCCCCACGATTATGTTGAGTTTGGGTTGGCTCCTCCACTGTGGTTTTCACCTGGTTTACTGCTGAGAACGATGGGTAATGGATTTTGTGGTTGTTGGTACGTTTCTCACACTTCCCTGTTGTTCAAACTCTTCCCCTTGGTGTCACTAATGAGCCCCTCTTGTCTTTTTTACCCTAGTTATATCTCCAACATCAAGATCAACGACTTAGATTAAGTCTTCAGCCTCCAGATCAATGGCTATGATATATTCTCAAGTTGACATTAACTTTGTCAACTTAACTTAGGACAAAAAACACATTAATGAAAATTTAATTTTCTCTAATGTTTAGAATTAAGAAAATTTTAAATTTTCCAGACTTGGGCAAATTAATGTGTCCCAGCATGCATGACACCTTATGCCAATGCTAAGAAACCTTCCAAGCTACATTTTTGAAAGTAACATGCTTGTTTTTCCATTGACAAATGTACGAATCTAGTTCATAGAATGAGTAACTTGCTCCATTGAAATAAGTTAAAGAAACTCTCTTCGCTTGTTATATGTTCTAGCCTTGTTAGCTTACTTGTAGGTGGCATCTCTAATATTTCTATAAGTCTAAGTGAGTATAGGCTAGGGTGTTGTTGTACCACCACGTGTATGGGGTGTTACTCCTCATTTTCATCGGAGCAGACCAGAGTTTTGATCAGTTCTTTACAGTGAGCACAACGATTTTTCATGTATATCTGATGGTTGAGATCATTGTATGAGCAGAGTTGTAGTGTTTTGTATGGCGGGCAGAGCCTCAAAGCAGTTACACATGTCTTTGTTGAGCCCACTCCTGTGGATCCCTTGCTATAGAATTTTATATCTATGTATATATGCTACCATGCCTTAAGATGTTGAGCAGAGATCTTGGTTTTCAGTACTTCATATATACCTATGATGTCTATTCTACAGTTCAGTTGTGTATCAAATGCATGCCTAGAGGATACTATATATGGACTTTATGATTTATATTGACTAAATGACTAGTGGTAGGCTCTATTTTAAGCTTGTGATTGTCTAATTAGCATAATGAGTAGGGCAATCGCATAGCATTACATCTAGTGTGAGTTCTTGTTTTATATACATCTCTTTTTGGCAAGGTCACCAGTGTGTTGCATGGATCACAACCTGCTTCCTAGTTCCATATATTTTCCTTATCCATCTCCACACATTCATCCTGCTTATAAAGAATCTCATTAATCTAGATATGACTAAGTAACTTAAGGACCTTCCCCTATGTGACCTCTTTAATTAGGATGGCCTCCATGTTTACCCGCATTGTCTCAGCCTGGATGTGTGTGGAAAATCTTTCTGACCCCGTTGATCTCTTTCTACTTGTAGACCCCTGTGGATTGAGTGAAAGCTAAGGTTGGCCTAGTCACCTGAAGACTACTCTCAACGCTTGAAACTCCCATCCTTGAAATTGGTCAATGGTTGTTGTTGAAGTTAGGGCTTTTTAACAAAAATAAAAGAAATTGAACTTTAATGCAGATATATATTAAATAGTACCAAAATAAAATCACAATTTACAGTAAAACAGCAGTAGTAATAAAAATAAACTAATTTAACAAAATTAAAAAAAACAGATCTGATAATTTACTTGGTGTGAAGAACCTTCCTTATACTCAGAAATAGCTTTCAGATCAGATCTTGCCTATCAGAGGCAAGTCAACAACAGGAACAACACTGACCCTTACCTGAGGGTGTGAACACACCTGAGAGGGAGAGAAAATCAAAATGTTGAAGAATGGGGTTAGACAGGTACAGTAGCTTACCAAGGGTATAGTACATCCAAGATCAACCCCAAAAATATTAATCAAGACAGTCAACAAGTGCCCAACAGTGGATGGTAGCCTACTAGTAGCCCACGGCAGGCCCAAACAGCTCTCAACAAGTAGTGGCATCCTCAAATCAATGGACGGCAACCATAATGAAGGCTACAGCAGTGGACGGCAGCTACAAGGAGACACACAGGACCCTTTAAACATTCCACACAGGCAGCGGTAGCCACAATGAGACTCACGGCACCCTCAAACCAGTCCAAAATAGGCAGCGACAGTCACAAGGAGACTCACGGCACCCACAGAACAGTCCACATAGGCAGCAACCCTCCAAAAAAAAGTCCAAAATAGGCATAGGAAGCCACAAGAAGGGAAGCGGCACCCTCAAGACAAACTACACAGGAATCAACAGCCACAAACAATCCAAAGCAGGCAGCAACACCTTCACAGCGATCCACGGCTCACACGTGTGGGAGAGAAGGGTAAATAGCCTTCAAAAGGACAAAACAAGAAGAAGAACAAAAGCCCTGAGTAGCCCTGAGTAGTAGGGAAAAAGAACAAGAAAACGTCCAAGCACAAGGAGCAAGAGAACCCTAGATGTCACCCAAACAAGATTGTTGAAACCCTAGATCAGTCGCATAATAAACAGAGTTGAGTTACCTCTTCAAGATTTATTTATAGATAAAGGTTAGGCTAGTATTTATAGCCTCTCAATGAGCCTTAGAAGGTTCCACCTTCTATTTGGTCATTGAGTTTAAGGTTACCCAAAATCAAGTCAAGACGTCAGTCCTTTTAGAAGTTTCCACATAAAACATAATGTAATATTAGGACATCTTAAGGTGAGGGTTACACATACGACATAACGATGGGTAAGTTACCACACTCAAGAGGGGCACTAGTGCAAGGGACCAACAAGGGAGGGGTCCAACACAAGACTAGGCCAATCACAAGGCTAACCACAAGTCAACAAGAGATGTCACAAAAAAGTGGGAAAACAACCCTTCTAACCACAAGACCAAAGGTGTAACAACCAAGTGGGAAGATAACCCTTTTACCCACAAACCAAAGGTGTAACTACAAGGTGGGAAGAAAACCCTTTTATCTCTCTCTCTCAATGTAAAAGTGTTCCATACAATAACTGGAAGTTCATCATCAACATACAAGGAAGGTTCACACTGGATGATGTGATCCTTTGGTCCTCTTAACTGCTCCTAAGGTCAGTGCTAGTGACACCATCAAGGGGTGGCCAATCCCTTGATGAAACAACCAAGTTCAACCATCTTGAAGACCTCGAAGAGGAGAGCATCACACATCATCATTTTGATTAACTAACCAAGATCCTCCATTCTTAAAGAATTGCTCTCAATCCTAGGCTAAGTTTTAATCCCAAACTGAATTATATTGATCAACCTCCTAGTCCTAGACTAGGTCCTCCATTCTCCTAGAGAATGGTCCTCAGCGCCAAGTTGAACTTCAGTTCCAGACTGAATGTTGATTAACCCCTGGTCCCTAACCAGGTAACCTAGGGATCAGCTAGGGGCCCTAGATAACTGCTACGGGCTTATCTGACTTGGTCCCAGACCAAGTACCCTAGATAACTGCTAGGGGTATGCATTGCTTGGTCCCAAACCAAGAATCTCTCTAGTTAACTGACCAAGAGGCCCTAGTGATCAGCTAGGGGCTTTTTCCATGGCTCATACTACTTAGTCCCAGACCAAGATCGCCAGATAGCTGCTAGGGACTTACACTGCCTCGTTAACTGACCATGAACCCTAGTTAACTGACTAGGGTGCCATCCTCCCAAAGAATGGCTCTTGCGTCTGCATTATCTTTAATAGCTAGAAGAGTAGGTAATCCTTGAATTAAGAGGTACTGCCTATTTGCTATAAAAAAGCATTACTATGGCAACTCTATCACACCTATGGATGGTGGTTGGTAGTGGAGCTTAGGCCGTGTCATAACTGTTGATTTTTTCTTATAGCAGTAGAAAATACAATTTCCAAATCTTGATAATTACTTCCTAATGATTTTCAAATAGTAATTTCATCCCATTGTTATCACTGAATGATTATACACCGAAAATTTCAACTTCAAATTGTAGCAGAAACACAAGATCATAGAAGGATAGCCATGCACAATAGACACAAAGATTTTACCTTGGGAAACCCAAACTTGGGAGAAAACCCAACAACTTTTCTAGAGAAGAAATCAATCCAAAGTTACAAGTACATCACCATGAAGAGAAACCCTAGCACATAAGAAATTCATCCTCTTTCATGAGGAAACCCTAGTCACAACAAAGTGTGACCTTCATAAAGCAACCGTAGATCAAGATAGTGAACCTCTAAAATTGATGAGAACTTCCAACAAGAGGCTCCTTGTACCTTTGCTAGGCCTACTTGAAAAGCACACATGAGAAGAGATGAGAAGATATGTGATGTTGTGATGATAAAAATGAAATGTTTTGGCTACTTATTTATACACTTCAAATCATTTCACCATTGGGCCAACTTGTACTTTTGATGGGGCCGACTTGTTCTTTTCTTCTAGGGTCGACTTGCACTTCTTGTCTTCAATCTTTCATGGGGCTTCTTCAATGCTATCTGGGACTCCTTCAATGGTTCACTTGTTTTCTTAATTATTTCTTCTTCACTAGAAAAGTTGTCCATGATGATCATCTCCACACATGCACGTATATTCACACATAGAGCTCTAATGTTGAATAGACCCACTAAGAAGTCTCGGACACTTCCTAGATTCTATGCAAATTCAACATTAGATCAGACTTGTAAATTCCACAAGGGTATGAAATCCCCTATCAAACATAAAGTCTCAGACACTTCCTAGATTCTATGTCAATTCAACATTAGACTAGACTTGTAAATTCCACAAGGTATGAAATCCCCTATCAATTAAACAAATCAAATCTCTAATATAGAATAGATCACTCCATCATGGAAGAGGCAATGTGAGAGCACCCTAGGGCCAAATTCCCCACAACATATGACTCGGGATAATGGGAGAGTGTCTATCCCTACCTAGGTCATTCACCTCTAGCCATGTGACTTAGGCTCTTGGTCAAATCAGCATGACTACTCTAGGAGAATGTCTGCCCGATGCTGCAACCTAGGGAAACATCAACATTCCCTCAACGAGGGAGACAATTTTGCATTGTGCCAAGCTTCCTTGGTCAGAATGTCTATAATCTGCATCTCAAGTCTTTCACTCCTAACCAAATCAACATGGTTATCTGGATAAAGACTGCGCTTAGGCCATTCACCACTAGCCATATGACTCAAGCTCCGAGGGTGAAAATTTGCCTGATGTTGCTCATCTGTAGAACCATCAGCACTCCCTCTCACTGAGGGAGACATTCTCCATTACGCCAAGCTTGTCTCTAAAGTTACAAACTTTTCCTTAGACAAATTCTTGGTGAGAATGTCTGTTATTTGTGGATATGTACTGGAGCTTCACTGCTCCCTTCTACAACATGTGTTGGATGAAGTGACATTTGATCTCAAGATGCTTCGACCTATCATGAAATACTGGATTTTTCAAAAGCTTGACACATATTTGATTATCACAATGTATCAAGGTCGTCTCTAGCTCCAGATCAAATAGTCCTGCAAGAAGCTTCCAAAGCCACACTACTTCACAACTTGTGACACTAGCTGCATAATACCCTGCTTCTGCTATACTGAGTGCAATAGAATTCTAAGCCAAGATATCATGCCTAATACCAAGCTAAAGCAGCACCCTAAGGTACTCTTTATGTCCATTGCACTCCCCACCCAGTCAGAATCTACATAACCCTGCAGCCTCAATTCACCACCTAAGACATATCTTAGACCATATCCAAATGTACCATGCAAGTACCTCAACACATGCTTTGCTACAACCCAATGTACATGCCTCGACTCAACCATAAACTGGCTCAAGGTGTTCATTGCAAAGCAAATATATGGCATGGTGTTAACCAGGCACATCAAGGATCCAATCAGCTGCCTGTACATAGTGGGATCCACCAAATCTAAATCTGAAGCGAAATCACTCAGCTTCTTCAGATTTGTCTCCATAGGTGTAGTCATGGACTTGCAGTCCATCATACCAAATCTCTTCAAGATATCGACAATGTACTTCCCCTGAGAAAGATCTCACCTAGTCTCTGCCACACCTCTAATCCCAAGAATAATGCATTAGGTCAAGATCCTTCATCTTGAACTCTGAAGTTAACTTCCTTTTAGAGAGGGAGGTACTCCTGACTGGGGCACCTCCTCCATTATCAACAAACTATGTTGTAGCTACTCCCTTTATGTTGGAGAACTCTGCTCCCTCTGCACCTAAGTATCATGCTGCCTTTGCATTAGACACTTTGCTCCCTCTACAACTGAGTATACTGCACTGAAGCAACCTATTGCCCTCTGCACTGTTGATCTGTGTATCCATCTGTGTCACCTCCCACCATGTGGGTCCACTGAGGCAAGCCTCCTACTACCTCAAGAACGCTAAATACGATCCATGACTCTCTCTGAGCCTGCAAACTGGCCGACTCCACAGCCTATATAATGTGTCATCCCTAATGCTAATCTTGACTGCATGCTTGATCTTATAGATCCACTTGGAAGTCACTATTGACTTCCCCTCTGATCTCGGAACTATCTCCCTAAAAGTACCACTGGGAGTTGCATGCCCCTTTGCATCCTGCAAAGTTTCACAAAGCCATGTTGTCCTCTTCCTGATCACTACAACATCTCTATGTAGATCCATTGGCCTTGTTGAATCTACTAACTCTTCCTGATAATCTGAAGGGTGAATAATTGTACAAGAGGGATTTGTACCCTATTCCTTCGGAACCTCCTGCTCCTCTCTATCAGTGTCCATGTGAGACTCTCTAGACCTCCTAAAGGCTACCTCTTCATCAAAAGTAGCATCCCGACTATACTCAATCTGACGTTGTCTTAGAATGTAGATTATGTAAGCGTTTGAAGCCTTGTTGTATCCCACAAAAGTACTCTTCTTCCCATAAGGTTCTAACTTCATCCTCCTCTCCTTCGACACATGGGTATATACTAGACAACCAAAGATCCTGAAATGACTAACCTTTGGCTTCACTCCTGTGAATGCCTCCTCGGGAGTCTTGTACCCCAATATCTGGTGAAGGCTCCTCTTCTGAACATAAAATATTGTGCTGGATGCCTCTGGCCATAAGAACATGGGTTGATCCTGATCATGGATCATCGCCTTCACAACCTCCACAATGGACCTGTTCTGCAATAAATGATAGAATTGTCCACAAGAGTTAACCAGTACCAATTAAATAGTTTATGTTAATCATCAACAAAATATCAATTCAATAATAAAATTCATTGCACAAAGCATTAAATACATATCTTGTTATCGACTCCCTCTAAATCCTTGCCTCCTTGGAGAAATCACTAAAGTCCTTGGAGGTATACTTTCCTCCATTATCTGACCTTAAGACCTTAATCTTCTTCCTCATCAAGTTCTCTGCATAAGCCTTGAACTCCTGAAACCTGTTGAAGACTTCATCCTTGGTCTTCATGAAGTAGATCCATGTCTTCCACAAGAAATCATCAATGAATGTTACGTAGTACAAGAAGCCACTAAATACACTAGATCCAAGATCCCTTTGGATCTACAAGAAATACTCTTTCTGAGGTTCATCTACAATCTCATCAAGTTTTTTCTTCTTCTATGATGAATGCTCATCAATATCAGTTGTTGATGCATGTTGTTTTTCCTTCCTTTTCTTCTGAGGTCACTAAAAAGCAGTGACCAAATGTATGACAATTGAAGCATTTAACTTTGGAAAGATCCTTCTTCAGTTCTTGAGTTGGAGTTGATCCTGCACTTGAATTTTTCTTCCCAAAATTTAATCTTCCTTTTCCTTTTATTGCATGAGCTGTAAGAGCTTGATTTTCTTCATTCTAAGATCTCTGCAAACTATTCTTGGACAATACCTTGAGATTGGACAACATCTTGACAAAAATCTGAAATCTAATCCAAAAATCCTAGCACCGACAAAATAGGTCAAAACTCAACTTTGACAAAACTGAAAACTGGCTCCGCCAATAAATGTGCCCTGCCAAGGCGATCTCCAAAACACTAGGTTCAAGTCCAATGTTAGCCTAGAAACATCCAAACATGGAATCCCTAATTTCCAGACTTGAGCAAAAAGCTATTCAATGGTTGCCTTTCAATATTGCTCTAATACCATGATGAATTTTCTTATAGCAGTAGAAATACAATTTTCAGATCTTGATAATTACTTTCTAATAATTTTCAAACAGTGATTTCATCCCACTGTTATCATTGAATAATTCTACATTGAAAATTTCAACTTCAAATTGCAGTGGAAACACAAGACCATAGAAGAACAGTCATGCACAATAGACACAAATATTTTACCTTGGTAAACCCAAACTTGGGAGAAAATCCAGCAACTTTTCTAGACAAGAAATCAATCCAAAGTTACAAGTGCATCACCATGAAGATTCGTCCTCTTTCATGAGGAAACCATAGTCAGAAATGAGTGCGACCTTCGTAAAGAAACCCTAAATCAAGATAGCAAACCTCTAGGGTTGATGAGAACTTCGAACAAGATGCTCCTTGTACCTTTGCTAGGCCTTCTTGAAAAGTGCGCATGAGAAGAGATAAGAAGATATGTTATATTGTGATGATAAAAATGAAAAGTTTTAGTTGCTTATTTATACACTTCAAATCATTCCACCTTTGGGCCGACTTGTACTTTTGATGGGGCTGACTTGTTCTTTCCTTCTAAGGTCAACTTGCACTACTTGTCATCAATCTTTCGTGGGACTTCTTCAATGGTTCAGTTGTCTTCTTGGTTATTTCTTCTTCAATAGAAAAGTTGTCCATGATGATCATCTTCTCACATCCACGTCTATTCACAAATAGAGCTCTAGTGTTTAATAGACCCACTAAGAAGTCTCAAACACTTCTTAGATTCTATGTCAATTCAACATTAGACTCAACTTGTAAATTCCACAAGGGAATGAAATCCCCTATCACATAAACAAGTCAAATCTCCAATATAGAACAGATCACTCCAGCATGGAGCAGGCAATGTGAGAGCTCCCTAGGGCCAATCTCTCCACACCATATGACTTAGGATAATGGGAGATTGTCTACCCCTGCCTGGTCCATTCACCACTAGCCATATGACTAAGGCTCTTGGTCAAATCAGCATGACCACTCTGGGAGATTGTTTGCCCAAGGTTGCAACCTAGAGAAACATCAACAATAACTAGTGCCTAAAAGGAAATCCAAGGTCAGTACCTTTCAGTCATCAGTCAGCTAAAGGATTACAAATGAATAAGGTGTTTCCATGAAATATCCAAAGAAAGAAAGAAATACTCAAAATGAAAAAGCATCGAATGTGAAAGTGGAATGAAAGTGAAATGCAAAATGTGAAAATGTAAAATAAAGTGAGGTCTTGTGGTGCAGGGAGTTAGACCAAAACCAACCAACCAGCACCTCCAGGATCTCAGGGTCCTACACTTCGCAGGATTGCCAAATTCTATGCTAAAATTGTCCCCCTGCAATTTTGCCTCTGTACCCGTCTTTCCGCAATTTTGCCTCCCCGCAACAGAGTTTCCACATGCGGGTTGCGGGATGCGAGATGCCAATAATCCGTAAATTGCCCTCCGCAATTCTCCTTCCGCAACGGAGTTTCTGCTTGTGGGTTGCAGGATGCGAGATGGCAACTTTCCAAAGTTGTCCCTCCGCAATTCCTCTTCCACACTCGGGTTGCGGGATGCGGGATTCCGATTTTCCCAAAGTTACTCCTCTGCAACTTTCCGCACGCAAATCTTTTCCCGCAATTTTTTTCCATCGTTGGATTTTCCTCTGCGGCCTCGATCTCCGCCGTCTGTTTTCTGCAAAACTCGTTAAGGCAAAAAAATTGGATTTGGGTGCGGATTGATCAAAGGTCGATCAATCCAACCTTTAGCCTGCACGATTTATCAACCTAACACCTCTATGTATGCATCTACCTATACTTTAGTTCATTCAAGCATCAATTTGGCATTTGAACCAACAGTTTCATGAAAACACGTCGATGTTCAGAAAACCGCCATAGTCGGCTCTGCACAGCGACACCATTCACAACAATGCATACATCTAAGTTAATAATACAGCAACACACACTGCTAATCTTTCTATTAAACAATAAAAGAAAGAAACACAAACAACTGGCTCTCTTTCAGTCTCTACAACCCATTTACAAATAGACACAAACGCACCCTGTTCTTCCCCCTACAAATTTGCAATCCTCACCCTGAAAAGCAGAACCCCTACTACTTCTCAAACTTAACTATTTATCCTAAGTTGTTGCTTCCCCCTTTGAGTCGGTTCTGTAACAGACACTACCACGCATAAGGAAAAACATCTCTGTCCAAACAAACAGTTCAGCGGCTGATCTCCACGCAGGGAGTCATGACCCGCCATTATTACTACTGCTCTAACCGACTATGACTAAGCAGAGTGACTCATCACTATCTAGAAATTTCATAAAAACATAGGTTATTTACAATGTAATAGCTAAGTTGCCAAGAAACGTGGGTACGGGGACGGGTACTGGTACGGGGACGAGGACGCCACTTTTTGAAACAGGCTACTTGGGCACGTCGGGGGTAATGTGTATATATATATATATATATATATATTTGTATGTGTGTGCGTGTGTTAAAATTTATAAAAATAAAACATTTCACACTCACATCATACATGCATATTTGATATTTCTAAATTCAATGATTCATATGAACATTCGCATTGAAAACTTGAAGTATAAAATAATAAATTTGATAAATCATATAACATAGACTCATAGTAGATATCAACTGGAAGACTGAAGTTATATTAATATAATTAACAACATAAAATATTATGTCCATGACACCATGAGTTCAAACTTCATTGCCATACTACATCCAAAATTTGCCTAAAGACATTTTTAGACATGAAAAAGAAAGTTCAAAACAGTAAACATTGAACATGAACAAGATAGTTGATTTAGCTTCCTCTAGCCATGTCATCAGCAGCCTTAGGATCAATGTCATTAGCATCACTAAGGTCCTCTGTCACGTCGTCGCTGGAGTAGTGAGCACAGTGCACTAGCAGTGAGAAATGCAATGTTGCGCTGGTTTAGGTAAGGGGCAAGGGCCCACATAACATGTGTTTTAGTGTTTTATTATTTAATTTTTAAAATTTTGAACTTCAAACTTTCCAAATTGACTCATCTTGAACAACAAAATTAGATAAATTGTCTAACGGCTGTATCGGCCTTGTACCCAAACTCGTGGTACGGCGTACCAAAATCCACACGAGTACCCTATTTTCATACATGAAGTACTCGGTACGTGAGATTGGATTTGGGTACGGCTGGGGACGTACCATTGAAGTACCCAAGTACTCGGTACGTGTACCCGGTACTGGTTCGTGTACCCAACCCCCCAGTACCAGTACCCATGCAACACAGTGTAATAGTCTAGGGAGTATTAACTCAAAATGTGGAGACCCCTTCCAGGCCTAATCTAACATTGAACTTGGAATCTGAAATGGTTAGCCGGATGCTCCTGCATCAGACTCGCAAGGGTGAAAATTATGAACCCCTGTTAATTAGTTCAGTTATAGTGCAACCCTTGGTTTCTAATTCTATAGCGCTCATTCACGCAGAATCTTCTGGTGATCGCTTCTCCCATTTGACTAAATGCTCCAGATGGTCCTTCTTCCTCTACTTTTGGTCACTTTACTATCCATAATGGCCCCAACTTTCAATGGCTGTGTCATAGGCATTCCAATAGGCATCTCTAGCTCTTCAGCATTTGCTGAGAATTTCCTGAGTGTACTGCAAGGTCCAACTTTTTCCTCTTCAGCCATGTTTTCCCATACTGTGTTTGTAACTGGTTCTTTGGTCTTTCAACACGTGTTCAGACTTCTTTGAACATTCCAGTTCTTCTTTTCTTTGCCCTGCAAACAAGTTGTCAATTGGTTCTCCTCTACCTGCATATAAATAATTCAGTCTTCCTGTTACAACAGTAAACAAAAAATTTATTAGCATAATGATACTTGATGTCCAAGAATTCTCTTCTTGGATTCTTTGCCCTTCCTCTCTTTTGCTTGTTACTGTTACATCACCATCCTTGGTAATCTCAGTACCCATACACTTCCCATTGTTTTTATTAACTTCATACTGTGCTTCCTCTATCAATGCCATACTTGCATTGGACATTTCTTGCTAGTTTGTTTTGCCCTTCAGCCAACCACTGCACACCATGTTAGTTAATTCAACCTCATTATCATTTGCCTTAGCTTTCCAATCATTCACGATTTTCTTATCAGTCATAATCGGCAGCTAATTATTAGCCTCTTCTTGCTTACCCTTGAGTGGATGAAGACTATGCTTCTTCCCATTCATTTCAAAGGAGTAAACATTCATCTTGCCTTCATGCACTGCTTCCCTGTCAAACTGCCAAGGTCTACCTAATAAAATATGACAAGCATCCATCTCAATAATGTCACATCTTTACCTCATCCTGATAGCTTCCAATCTGAAACTTTACCTGGCATTGTTCTTTCACAAGAACTTGATGACCTTTCTGCAGCCATGCAACTCTGTATGGTTTTGGACTTCCTTAAATTTAATTTGTCCACCATCTCTATAGAAACCAAATTATCATTACTACCGCTATCAACAATTAATTTGCAGCACTTACCTTCAACTTCGCAAACTGACTTAAATAGGCTCCTCCTTTGGATTGGCTCCTCAATTATATTCCTCGTCAATAAGGCTTCACCTTCTTCAGGATAGGCCACAACCTCCTCTAATTCTTGTGGAGCTTCAGGTTCACCTTGTACTACTTGTGCTTCTCCCCGTCTGGCAACATTTTCTGGACAGTCCCATGACATGTGATCGAGCTGTCCACATGGGTAACATCTCACTGTCCTGCCTCTTCCTCTTGAATTTTGCCTAGCATCTAATCCTCTTTAGGCTTTGTGTTTCTGACAATACTAAACTTGTTTTGCAAGTTGTTCTGTTTTCTGCATATTTAAACCCTTGGGACAGCCACCCTATAACCCATGTTGAAAAATTAACTCTGAAGGTCCTCACTCATATTTTTGGTGTTGTGTGATGAAGAGGACTTAGACTTTGTCCTTGTATATGTATGTAATAAGTGAATGTTATATAAATAAAGTGATGTTTCATAGTTTATAGCATGGGTTTCACTTAAAGTTTATTTAATAATTAAAATGATTTAATTATTAAAAGTGAGTGCATTAAATGATGGCTCTAGATTTTGTAAATGTATCTCACCCCTAGATTAGGTGGTTAAAATAGGTGGTTACAATTTTTAAAATATAAAACAAAGGGAGATAAGACAAATTGAACACACCATTAATGAAGAGAGAGGAAAAAAAAGATTGAGGAGAGAGAAGGAATGCCCTAGAGCAGTGCTACGATTCCCAAGGCAAGGAGCGACACATTTCCCAAGGCAGCCAGAACTATATAGCAGTAGTCTAACAGTGACCGTACAACACACGTGTGGGCACATTTCCCGAGGTATTGTTGTTGCATTTAGTGCAGAATGACAGGCCATACTGCAGCAATAAATTCTGGCATGTGTGGCATGATTTTCGAGGCAGAAAAGTACAGCAGAAAATACAGCCGTACAGCAGCACATGTGGGGGCCGTACAGTTGTTAGTGGCACAAAAATTGAGGTATTTTGCTGTTGTTCTAGTTTGGGTATTTTTGTCAATGAGGGTTGAAGGAATTATTTCATGTGTAGATGGAAAAATTTCTGAGTATTCTTCTTTATATGGAAAAATTTCTGAGTATTCTTCTTTATAAAATTTTCTTCTTTCTAGGGTTTTCCCTGGAGTTAGGGTTTTGCCTGGTCTGTTGACCAAAATATCTTTGTTTTCATGTGTTTGATGGATACTGTTGAAAAGTTACCTAGGAAGTGTTTGTTCACCTAGTATTGCCTTGGGGTGGACAAGGACACTTTAACTGGTGACCCCTAGTCATATTTAATTAATGAAGTGAAATGTACTTTATAATTTTTTAAAGTGACTTCATTAAAAGATAAAAGTCATGGTTTATCCTAAGTTTAGATTTAATAAAAGTTAAGTCAGTGATTAATTAAAAGGGGGTGCTCATACTTTATTAAATGACATGAGGTGCGCTAAATGTCATTTATTAATTATTTAATTGAGTATTTAATGAGAACTCTTCATCTAATCTAATCTTGACCATTGGATTGAAAGAGGAAGTTGCCATGAACAAAAAGGACTAGGGCAAGGCAAACTGATTTATTATTCACTTTTCAAAGAGAAGATTTGGAGAGAAGAGATAAAATGAGGGTTTGAACATAATTTGAACCAGCAGGAGAAAGAAGATAAAAACCAGCACAGTTTTCGAGGAGGTTACGTTGGGCACATATCCCAAAGAGTGATTCCGTACAGCAGGGTGCGCCATTAATTTGGCCCAGATTTCGAGGAGAAATCTGTACAGGAATCCGTACAACATACTGGCACAAATTTTGAGGCCATACAGCAGTACGAATTTGGCACGTTTTTCGAGGACAAGTATAGAAATTAATTTATGTCCATACAGTGACCGTACAGCAGAAATTGGCACGATTTTCGAGGCAGCAAATTGCACAGAAATCGAGAAGTTCAGCCCACACGTGTGAGCTGTACAGTACAATTTTTGAGGTTCCGTACAGCAGTTAATTGGCTCAGTTTTCTAGATGAAAAATGATAAATACAGTTGATTTTGTTTCTGTATTTTATTCCATGAAGATATAAAATTCTCTCTCTCAGAAGCAGGTTTTCCCTTCGGGGTTTTATCCTGGACCATTGTTCAAAAATCTCTATGTTAATTTCTATGTGTGAATGGCTGTCATAAATTTCTGAGTTTAAAATTATTGACTGAAAGTAAAAATTTCTGAGTTATTTAAATTTGAAAAAGAATTCCATGTGTTTCAGTTTAGTCAATTTTTATGAAAAATTGTGCATACAAGGATTTGGGCATAAAACCTTGCAGAGAAGCTATCAAGCTTGAAACCGGGTTCGGATTCAGAAAAACTTTCAGATACTTCAGTATTTGAGAAGATCTTGAAATTGTGGTTTTCAATTCAAGTTTATGAGAATTTTTTATCAAAAACCCTAAATATTCAAATGTTCGACAGAATGTGAATGAAATATTCATGTTAATGTCATTTATTTTCTTCATGGTATCAGAGCTGAACTGAAGTAGGGTTCAAGATTGTGATTCACAATTAGAAGTTGTATTGTCTTTCAAATTAAAAGATTTGTTGTAAGTAAATTCCAATGATGAGCATACAGTATGAAAATAGGTTGGATGGAATATCCAACTACCTTCCATGGAAAGTAAGGATTTATGTCACATTAAAAGAATGGAGGATATGGAGTTATGTTAACACCAAGATGACCAAACCTACAGACCAGGATGCTTTAGATGAGTTTGAAGTCCTTGAAGCCAGAGCCCAGAGAGTGATCCTAGATGGAGTAAAAGATTATCTTATTCCACATTTGGCAAAGAAGAAAACTACTAAAGACATGTGGGATACCCTGAACTAGTGATTTGAAGCCAAGAATGAGAACCGCAAAATGGCACTGAAGGACAAGCTACACAATGTCAAGATGAACAAAGATGAGGGTGTGGCTTCCTACTTAACTTGAATGGCGCAAGTCAAAGATGAGTTAGCAGCCGTAGGAGATATTGTCCCAGGTTCATAACTGGTGAGGATAGCCCTGAAGGGTTTCACCAAGAAGTGGGAAGTATTTGTTAAGTGCATTGTTGGTAGAGAAAAGCTTCCCCTTTGGTTCAAATTGTGGGATGACTTTACTCGAGAGGAGATTCGAGAAGGGTCTTTAGGTAGTCAGGTCAATAAAGAGGTGGAGCAGAACATGTCACTTGCAACAAAAGTTAACAAGAAGAAGAAAGACATCAATCAGGTCAGATGTCACCAGTGTGGTCAGATGGGACATTATGCCTCAATGTGTCCTGAGAAGAAGAAAGAGAAGACAAAAAGAGACATGGCAGTGTTTGCAGCAGTAGAAGACTATGCAACGAAGTTTGAACAAGATTTTTCTCTTGTCTCGATTGATTCTAGTATAGGGAGCTCAGTTTTTTAGAATGTCTAGGTTGTCGACAGTGGTGCAACTAGACACGTGACTGGAATCTATGATATCATTTAAATTATCACAGAGTTGGGGCCAAGACACTTCATTCAGACAAATATTGATAGTCCACAGATAGAGATACAAGAGATTAGAACAGTCAGGTTCCAACTAGACCTTGGTGAGATCCTGGAAATACACAGAGTGCTTTTTGTACCTAGGATGAGAGTTCACAAACTCTCAATATCATCTTTTGAGGATGAACATTATGGGATGATGGTGAGATCTGGCTATGTTTTCCTGTATCGAAGGGATGAGCCAGTTTGTACTATCATTCTGTTAGAAGATCGCAGAGGCTCTATGTTTTGAGAGGGTACATTGTACGTCCAGGAGGAGGTCGGTGGCTATCAGAGTCAAAGGATGAGGCGAGAGTTGCATCTGATAGACACGGTTCTGATGAGGAGAGTGACTCTCCAGAGCATTGGAAGGAGACACAGCCAGTCCAGTGATGGTGTAGATGAGCAGGTGGATGAGCCTCAAGTCAAGTCTCTGGCTTCAGAGTTTTAGTATGGAGTTGAGCACTTGAATTCGAGAGAGATTCCAGAGCGGGAGGGAGTTGTTTCCGGAGTCAGAGATAGAAATGGTGTTGTGGACCTTCCTCGTTAAGAGGGAGTGTTGAAAAATTAACTCTAAAGGTCCTCACTCATATTTTTGGTGTGGTGTGATGAGGAGGACTTAGACTTTGTCTTTGTATATTTATGTAATAAGTGGATGTTATATAAATAAAGTGATGGTTCATACTTTATAGAATGGATCTCACTTAAAGTTTATTTAATAATTAAAGTGAATTAATTATTATATGAGAGTGCATTAAATGATGGCCCTAGATTTTGTAAATGTATCTCAACCCTAGATGAGGTGGTTACAATTTTTAAAGTATAAAACAAAGGGAGAGAAGAGAAATTGAACACACCATTAATGAAGAGAGGAAGAAGAAGATTGAGAGAAAAGGAATGCCCTAGAGCAGTGGCACGATTCACAAGGCAAGGAGCAACACATTTCCCAGGGCAGCTAGAACCGTACAGCATCAGTCTGACAGTGACCACATTTCTCGAGGCATTGTTGTTGAATTTATTGCAAACTGAAAAGCAGTATTGCAGCAATAAATACTGGCATGTGTGGCATGATTTTCGAGGCAACAAAATACACTAGAAAGTACAGTTGTACAACAGCACGTGTGGAGGCCGTACAACTATTAGTAGCATGAAAATCGAGGTATTTTGTTGTTGTTCTAGTTTGGGTATTTTTGTCAGTGAGGGTTAAACGAATTATTTCCTGTGTAGATGGAAAAATTTCTAAGTATTATTCTCAATAAAATTTTCTACTTTCTAGGGTTTTGCCCGGTCTGTTGCCCAAAATATTTGTGTTTTCATGTGTTTGATGGATACTTCAGTATTTGAGAAGATCTTGAAATGGTGGTTTTTATTTCAAGTTTATGAGTAAATTTTTAACACACACACACCGAAAGTTGTGTGTGTGTTTGAATCCTTTTGTATTATCACCTTCTGGGACTTTTGCTTTGTTCACTTTCAAGTAGCTTGTGCCTTTGTCATCCTATATGTGTGCTACTTGTTTGAAAGTTCTAGGGGTGGTTGTCTTTAGTTCTTTAAATCATTGTTTTCCCCTTAGAGCCAAATCCCCAAGGTATCATATTCCTAATTTATTAAAACCCTAGGTGCCTTGTCTCCTATATAAATCGATCCTACAACTACTATGAAAAAGTTAGTTTCACCGACAAGTATCTGAGAAAGTTGGACTCGGGACACCTCCCGTGGTTGGTCTAGATCTGCTCTTAGTAGATCCAAGAAACCTAAGGAGAGGGGACCCTAACTAGCGTGACACTTGAGGTTCAACCGGTCTAGAAATCATCACTCTCTGTCGATACGAAGATCGTTATATCGTGTGACAACAGGTATATCCTAGGTTTATAAGTTGAATGTGTATACTTTAGAGCAGTGTTACACGGGTACTCATCCCCCAAGGTTGGGGGCGCACCCTCGTCACTCCCTACGCCCCAAGGACTTGGGACTCCTAGCGAAACGTTCCCAGCATCCCCAAAATCAAGAAACTCTCAGAAATGCACAAGGGAGTGCGTCCCCCTGTTCTGCAGCGCGCTCCAGTGAAGGGGGGCTCCCACACGCTCCCTCTTGAAACTGGGGGGCTCCTAGACGCCCCCCCACGATTTTCCCAATTTCAATTTAAAAAAACAAAATTTTAATTGTTGTTTAGTCTCTATTTCAAGCTTAGTCTTTAGTAATTTACTATTTCACTATTTGAGCATGCAATATCATTGATTCAATTTTTCAATTACAATGACTAAAATTAGAAATATGAATATCAAGATTCAAATGACAAATTTGTAAATTATCATGATGAATTATATAACGTGTTTGCATTATTAATTTGTTATATTACCAGTATAGATCCATCTTAACTATGGCTCTACCAAGCACCGAGAGGGATCAAGTTCTCTTGAGGTGCAAACCCTTTTTAATTTACAAAAATGTCTAATAAGTATTCCTACTTGGGAGGGAAATGACCAAGTTGCTTAAGTAATTTCAAAATAGGGTAAATACCAGTAGAAGAATGAGCTGAGTAACATTAATAATCATATAATCAAATAGTTTTCCAAAAATTGCTTTACTTGTCTTTCTTTAAGACAAATAATGAACATTAAGAGTAATTAATGAGTAAAATAATCCATATAAAATTTTAAAATCTAGATTTATTGGAATTTGAAAACATTTTACCACCAAATGAAGATTTTAAACATTTATCCAAATGTTTTTGAGAAACGACTTGTTTTTCTCTATAACTAAAAATGAACATTTACATGTTAGGGTTAACCTTGACTTGTGAATGCGTAAGGATGTAAGTGGTTTAAGGCACATGGTTTTAGTGGCCCGTGGTTTCTTGCTAATTGTATTTGCATTTAAAGAACCTTATAAATATGGTTGTAACATTTCATTGTAATAGCTATAATTCTGTAATTTATTTTCTGTCGCATATTTTATTCCTAACATTATGTGTGCTTAGGTTTCAAGTCAACGAAATTTTAAATTGAAATTTGATATATAATTACATAAATGCGTTTTACAATTTAGGTAATTTTAAATTAAATTTCATATGTTCTTGGTTTTATAATTTTTCTTTTTACTACTCAGGTCAATTGTATTTTACTACTAATATTTGTAAGATTGTGAGTATTTCCTAATATGGTTGTATATTTGTATGAGTATAATATTTTTTATTTTTTATATTTTTAGTTATAAGCCTACATGTTCTAAGTTTTTATTTTTTAATTTTTATTATTATTATTTTTATTGAGCCGACATGTGCCAAGTCAGCGTTACAAACGGGACACATCTCACCCATTTGAGCTTTAGAAAGCGCCTCTCGGCGCAATGATTTACATTCCACAATGATAAATTTAGTATTTAGTATTTATTATATACTTTTAG